>JAJOZX010003573.1:402500-501966 GCA_023014485.1 Bathynomus jamesi | reverse complement strand
TGCGACGTGTTGTTGAGGTTGAGATGACGAAGTTATCCAGATCAGCCCCTCCGCGTTTCAAGGTGGCAGAAACCATGCAGTAACTTGATTGTCTGATAAACCAAGACGATCAGCTGTATTGCAGATGACATCACATCCATGACCTTCCTTGGAAACGTCAAAGTCACACTAGTCACAGTGTCTTGATGGTGAGAACATCCAGGACGAGGCTGATGGTAATCCAGTCCTCTGTGTTAGCGTCGTTGTCAGTTGAGTCACCCCAGGTAATGTCATCCACATGAACAACTGCCTCTTGTTCTGCTGCAGCTGTAAAATAGTACAACATGTTAAGACAGTAATTGTTAAGTACATGCTAAATATCGCAATGGAGTAAAACTTAAAACTTTTTGTGACGTTCAAAGTAATTAGTTTTACCTTGTTCTTGTCTATGCTGCAGTCTTTCATTCCTCGCTGCTTGCTGCAGGGATCTTGTCTCAAAAATCTTGTCATGACCAGACTATGACTTTCCTCTCAGTCTTTTGGTCTTCGTAGAACCTGATATCCTCATCTTTCTTCTCTCTGGATAACAGTCTGTTGTTCTGTATTTCCTGGATTGCATCTGAGCTCCTATATCGAACAGGCTGTCTAATTCCAGCACAAATGCTCCTCTTTTTCCTCAGGGTTACTTGCTCTTCCTTTGCTTTTCACCAGAGCACGATGTTTCTTATGTAGTTTCATGAAGAGTTTCATTGCGTTGTACTTGGTCATTGTCTTGATCCTAGCCATCTGCCAGAATGGGATGATAGATTCAACTGTTTCATATGCAAGGTCTTGAACCATGGGCCTCCCTGCATTTTCCGGTAAATTCTGAAGATTAGGGAAATACTGGAACGCCTGTCTGTTGGTGGGAAGCTGGGAACCACTGATAAAAGCTGAAGGGTATCCAACCAGGAAAGTTTCAGTGAGAGATCTGGTAGATGGCCCAGTTGACACCTGCCTGTGGACAGTACGTGGAGGTTCTGAGATATCAACTGTGCGCCCACGGAGCTCCCTCAGCTCCTTGCTTAATGCCATTGTGAAGTTGTAACTTGTAGATGGTTTTCTAGATTCTGATTGAGTTTCTGTTGTTTCCTGAAAAATGATAGATAATTATTATTATTATTATTATTAATTATTATTTATTTATTATTATTATTATTATTATTATTATTATTATTTTTTTTTTTTTAATTTTATGCTCTTTCATTTGATACCTAATTTGTTGCTCTATCTTGTTTAGATCAAAAGTTAAAGTGCAAAACATAATTCAAGGGACCCCGGAATTGGCGCTTTGGCCGATTTCAAGGCAGAAAATTTAAAGCTCCATGCGGCAATGCTTCCCAACATCCTAGGTCAAAATAGTTGTGATTTTCGGCTTTTTCAGGTCAAAAAGCATGGGAAAATGTACAGAAACCTATGAAAATAAGAAAAGGTTGATTTTTGAACAGGCCTTCGTGTGACTGTCCTCTACGCCATGGTATATGATAGCATTTATATTGACATTGTACATGTTACTTTACCCCTTGGAGCTGGAGCAATTTCTTGGAGAAACTCATTACTTCTGACACGTGGTACGCCAGAGATGGTCGATGCGGAACCCTAAATATCCTTCAATTTGGCTAAAAATTTCATATTCAGGGCTTTTTCACCCAACCTAACAATCCCACAAAGGGCCGTCCTAAAAATCAAAAAATGATTTTTTGTGGCACCCTACTATACAGGGTCCATAAAGTCACGCATCATAGGAACATAAGCAATGTCTATTTATTTATGTCTCCATCAGGCCAAATATGTTGAAGAACATTCAGAGAAACCTGCTTTTCGTTTACAAACATGTTTGAGATTGGTGGGAATCATTTCGAACAAATAAATAAAACAAAATAAACAAATAAACAAAATAAATGTATTTCCTATGATGCGTGACTTTATGGGCACCCTGTAGATATATACATATACACATACTTTATTTTCTGCCCCATCTGGTCTCAACTTTAGGAAGGCGTACAGTTCTGATAGTGTTCTTAAGAACTGTGATTCTGTGCTGACACCCTGCCTATGCAAATCCTTTCTTCTTTGTCTTTCATCTGGTACTTTCCTTCCTGCTAGAAGTTCGATTTCATTCAGCCTGTCCATAGAAGGGTGACCACTCTCAACCCTCCGACTATCGTTCAACTGCTTTGATTTCTTGCCTTTCTAAAGTTTTTGAATCTAACCTTAATAGAAAGGTTCTTAAACACCTCGCTTCTCACAATGTACCATTCAGATCGTCAGTATGGGTTCCGCAAAGGACGTTCTACTGGCGATTTCGGGATTTCGGTAAAACCTTCGTTATTGCGCTAAACATATCAAAAGCTTTTGATAGAGTCTGGCACAAATCTTTAATTTCCAAACTGCCTTCTTTCGGTTTCTATCCTTCTATCTGTGCCTTCATCTCGACTTTCCTTTCTGCCCGATCTATAGCTGCTGTTGTAGATTGCCACTATTCTTCTCCTAAAGTTATTAATAGTGGTGTTCCTCAGGGCTCTATCCTGTCACCCACTCTTTTCCTTTTATTTATCAATGATCTTTTAAGTCACACTTCCTGTCCTATTCATTCCTATGCCGATGATTCCACTCTCCACTTCTCCACTCGCTTCACAATGCGTCCCTCTCAACAGTCGCTCTATGATTCGCGTAGAACGGCTATGTTGCACCTGATCTTGATCTTTTACTATCCCAGATTGGGATAGAGAAAACCTCGTAGCTTTCAATGCCTCCAAACTCTGTCTACTCGTCAAAATATTCCACACGAATATACACAACTCAATGCTTACTCTCTTAACATTCTTGGTGTCTCCTCTTCTCGTGATCTTTCCTGGAAAGATCACAAATACTCTCTAAAACAGCTTCCAAGAGGTTAAGTGTGCTGTACCGGCTCCTCACTTTCTTCATCCCCACTCACTTGTTCTCGCTGTACAGGGGTCTTGTCCGCCCTGTATCGAGTACGCTTCTGATGTGAAGGGTGGCTCAACCCATACACCCCTATGTGACCGGGTGGCTTTTTGTCTCATCATTTCCCCGCCTCTTACTGACTGCCTTCAATCGCTCTCTCTTCGCCGCACTGTTGCCTCACTCTCTCTTTACTATCGCTATTATAACGGACACTGCTCTTCTGAACTCTAACTGTATGCCTCTTCCTTTAAGTAGAGCACTCAGTGCCAGACTTTTGACACATTGTCATTCCTTTTCCGTCCAACTCTCTAACGCAAGGATTACTCGGTATTTTCAATCTTTCATCCACTCAACACTAACTCTACCAGCGTTAATATGTTTACAAATCGTTTAGATAGGCATTTTAAAAATATTAACGTCGTTTAAAATAATAAAACAATTAGCAACAGGAGCTCTGGGGGTGACAGTCTAAGTTTGAGTCTGTTGACGATTGATGCCAGCTTGTGATATGCCAGCGTGTGATATGCCAGCGTTAAATTTATATTATTCAAAAGAAAAAAATTAGACTAACACGAACTTAGACGTAGCTCGTAGCGTAAAGTAACTCACTTTTTGTTATGCTCTTCATAATTTTTTTTCTTTTCTCGTCCTCTCTTTACTTGCATTCTGTAGTTTGCGTGGTATGACAGGTTTCTTTGAGTTAATTAAGACTGTGTTTGCATGGTTTGTAAGCGTTCTTATTTCACTTCTTTGCATCTTTCACCCCTTTTCTATTCTCTTGACTGTTGTTCCGACTTGTCGGCAGTGGCCAGCGGATGATGATGGTGAGTCTTTCTCTCTCTTTTTCTGAATGAATGTTACCCCACGATGATAGTTTTGTTACTTACTTAACCCCTTATTCTCCTCTTTTAACTCCCTATTCTCTTCTTTTAACCCAAACTCTCTTCTTTCTCTCGAGCTAACCTTAGAGTGGATCTTAGGGTCTTTGTTAGCCTTAGCTTCTGTAGATTTGTAGATCTTCCTCAGTCCATCTTTCCTCCTGTCTATGACTTTCAATATTTCAAACGCAGAATGTCCAGGCATCTCGAAAAATCTGGACCTTGATTTCGGCTCTCTCCTCCTTCTATATGGGTGTGGTACTTTTGCGGGCGTTCGCCCTTGGCCCTCCTTCCTGCATAAAAAAAACCCTGTTTATGAGTGAACATTTTTTTCCTTAATGAGAAATTTTCAATTTTTAAAAATTCCCTTAAGAAATTGTCAAATCCGATGTCGCGAAGAATTTTCGTGTCTGCGTGAATCATTATAGGATTAGAACACTAGTAGTAAACTCACTTGACCAGAAGATTAGGATGAAAAAAATGAAATAAAATAAATTATTTCTTATTAATAAAGGAAGGTGTTCACTACGAATATTTAGAACTACAGTTAGAGAGTATTTTAAATTTTGATGCAGTTCTTTTTTTTCTATTTTTGGCTCATATGTCAGCAAAGGGATCCTCATTTTCAGGAAAAATGTTCCGCGTGTTCATTGAATGGAAGTTGGGACTGTATTGCTCCGATACTTGTTAATCTAATGATGACAGTTTATAAAAAATAACATAACAATAAACTCGGCTTCGTTTTGAAATTACTGCTTTAAAAGTTTTAACTCTCTCTCTCTCTCTCTCTCTCTCTCTCTCTCTCTCTCTCTCTCTCTCTCTCTCTAGGGAGCGGTCAGAATAGGGAAGGTTCCCTCCGTGCAATGCTTTTTAATGCTAGGTCGATTAGGAATAAGTTTTGCGAGCTACGAGCGCTCTTAGCATCAGAATACCAGGATATCGTTGCTATCACCGAGTCCTGGATTCATACTGATCGTAGGAACTACAGCCCTGTACACCGAACTCCGTAGCCCGTTAGGGGATAGGGTGTGTGTAGTTTTAGGAGACTTCAACTGTCGCGGCATAAAGTGGGAAGAAAAGACTGCTGATGCTGAAGGGGGGAAGCTAGTTGACTTTGCTGATGAGAACTTCCTCACTCAGTGGGTTAATGAGCCTACATGAGGCTAAAGCGTTCTAGACTTAGTATTCACGACCGAAGACAACCTCGTCGCTAGCCTCACCGTTGACGAATCGTTGGGCGGGAGTGATCACGGTCTGATTAGGTTCCGTGTGTGTGTCCCTCGGGTGAAGCGTAGTAAGTCGAGAGGCAGTAAGCTCGATCTACAGCGGGCGGACTTTGTTAGCCTCCGGGATAGCGTAGGTGAGATGAGGTTAGAGGTCGGCGCGATGTTGAGGGAGTGTGGAGTGCATTCCGGGACCAGTTTATGGTGCTGCAGTCTGCTGCCATACCCTCAAAACCGGTCACCCCTGCTTCAACGCAGCCTAAATGGTTCAGTCGTGACATCGCTTCGGCTATCCGAAATAGGAAAGCTGCTATAGGAGGGCGAAGGCCAATCGTTTCCATAAGAAAACTGAGGCGTATGTCCGCCTGTGTAGAGAAGTGAAGGTGAAGGTTAGGCTAGCGAAACGTAACGAAGAACTACGGGTGGCAAGCCTCTGCAAGGGGAACCCTAAGGAGTTCTTCCGTTATGTTAATAGTAGAAAGCCCATTAGAAGCATGATAGCCCCGTTAAAGGACTCCAGCGGCGTTCTGCGGACCTCCGACGCGGACATCGCTAATGTGCTTAATGAGTACTTTGCGGGAGTGTTCACCAGGGAGGACACCCGCGTCATCCCCGAGCGAGGCGTCAGGCACGAAGGTGCTGGCCTGGATAGTGTTCGGTGTACCGCGACAGTCGTTGCCGATAGAATAGACAAACTGAGCGCGTTTAAGGCTCCTGGGCCAGACCAGTTCCTCCCCAGAGTGTTGCGGGAGGTGCCTGGAGACGGAGACGGGCAAGGTGCCTGGTGACTGGAGGGAAGCCAACGTGACCCCTATCTTTAAGAAAGGGGATCACGAAAGTCCAGGGAACTATCGTCCCATTAGTCTCACTTCGGTTGTAGGTAAATTATTAGAGGGGATAATAGCGGATAGGATCGTTGACCATCTGGATTCCTACAAGCTGCTTGGGGACTCCCAACATGGGTTTAGACGGCATAGGTCGTGTCTCACCAACTTGCTCGAGTTTTTCCACGTCATGTTGAGTGAGTATGATAAGAGTAGGGCGATTGATATACTTTATCTCGACTTTGACAAAGCCTTTGATAAGGTACCTCACCGCTGGCTAATGACGAAAGTGCTCGCGCTGGGTATCAGTGGGGAAGTAGGTAGGTGGATTGAAAACTGGCTGAAGAATAGGCGGCAGAGGGTTGTAATTAAAGTGGTTAGTTCGGGTTGGGCCTCGGTCACTAGTGGGGTTCCTCAGGGTTCCGTTTTGGGGCCACTGTTGTCTATCATTTACATAAATGATATCGACGGTGGCATCGTCAGTCGGATCGCCAAATTCGCTGATGACACCAAGCTTGGGGCCAATGTTGGGACGCCCGAAGAGATCGAGCAACTGCGTGCGGACCGAGGTAGGATAGGAGAGTGGTCCGAAAAGTGGCAAATGCCGTTTAACTTGGGTAAATGCAAGGTGATGCACATTGGCTACGCCAATCCCAAGTCGGACTACTCCATGTTGGGGAGTAATATCGAGGCGACTGATTTGGAAAAGGGTGTGTTAATTAGCAGCGACTTTAAATTTACGAAACAGTGCGTAGAGGTGGAAAAGAAAGCCCAGAAGCTGTTGGGATACCAGGAGGCAATTTCAGTTTCGGAACAAGGAGATTGTTGTCTCTCTGTACAATTCCCTGGTTCGGCCGCACCTAGAGTATGCTGTGCAGTTTTGGTCGCCCACCCTCAGGAAAGATATTGAGAGGCTGGAGCGGGTCCAGGCGAGGGCCACAAAGTTTATCTCCTCCGTTAGGCATATGGGCTACAATCGACGCTTACGCGCCCTGAATTTGTTTTCGCTGGAAATCGGAGGCTGCGCGGTCAACTCATCGAGGTTTTCAAGCTCTTACGCGGATTCAACGATGTCGATTTTAGAAGCATGTTTAGTTTAAATGATAACCCAACTCGCAACAATGGTTGGAAGTTGGATTTGAAACGGTTTAGGACTAGTGTGTGTGGGAATTACTTTACCTATAAGATCTGTGACACGTGGAACAGGTTACCTTTAGAAGTTGTGAACAGTTCCTCTGTGGATCATTTCAAGAAAAGGTTAGACCAAACCTTGCTCACTATTTGAGGGTATAGAAAATTTTCCCTGGCACCCGTTGCCATTGGTACCTCCTCAGTATGGGCCGCAAGGCCTTTTGAGGTACTTCTTTTCCTTGTAACTCCTTGTAACTCTCTCTCTCTCTCTCTCTCTCTCTCTCTCTCTCTCTCTCTCTCTCTCTCTCTCTCTCTCTCTCTCTCTCTCTCTCCAGATTCTTCTATACATGACGCAACTACAGTATAATGATGCGTAATCTAAATTGTAACTTTACGAAATAAAACTGTCTGACAGCCAATCTCAATCACTATTTAAGTGTACGCACAATTTTTGTTACCTTTATTACCAATTTTTCTTATACGTTTTTTATATCAGAAAATTTTAAAAATACATTATTTATTTTCTTCAAAAGGAAAGAACTCCAATTTAAAATCAATACAAACGTCCACTTTGGAAATTCCCCAGTGGAAAAAAATAATCCAAATTTTCAGGCCTGTCTTCCCAATTTTCAAGTCTGAGTCCAACGCTGTACAGATTTTCAGGTTTGTTGAGTTGGTCATCCTACAGAAAGACATTGCCGGAACGGGATGAATATATAAGAATCACACGAGTCAGAGGACATTGAGCAATGGGCGTATGAACAGTGAAATCTGACCGCAAAAGTTCATAAAAATGCCAAAATTGCCGTGAAAACATAGAAAAAAAGCATGGAATTCTCAAATATTCTGGCTATGATTATCTATTCTATATGCAGTATTCAAAGTTCACCTTAGATTTTTCCCCTCATTCTCGTGCAGTAATTTATATATCTTATGTTTATATTTTCCAAATACCTTCAGCTTTCTACTTGTAAAAATGGTTGTTGAAGGGGTCACGTTGTCAGGTCTTTTTTAACTACCTTGGATTGTTTCCTTTATCTTTCTTCAGTCCTCGGACTTACGTACGTAATGTTTCCAGCAACTTAATACGTCATTAAAATTTAATTGAAAATGGAATAATAAAAACAGGATAGATATTTTAATTATATTTATATAGGATTACACAAATATGGTTAAAGCACTGTTAGTATGCACCACTGATTAGATATCAAAATTAATCTAAAATGCAAGAAAACATACCGTATTTACTCGTGTATAGGTCGAGTTTTTAAGACTGAATTCTTAGGCAAAAATTAGGGGGTTGACCTATATAAGGGTAACATTTTCGTGGGGTTCAAATCCGTGCACGATGGGGAGGGCTAGGAGCTACTGTTAGCTTCAGACATGAAAAATATTTACCATTTAGTACCAGTAAACAATGAAAAAATATGTACCAATAATTATTCAAATTACCAAATATGACGTGTTTAAGGTCACCTAGACGCAGTTGCCAGTTTCTAATTTCTGGAAATAAGTTTTATATGCCATAAAATATGGTGCTTTATTACCCTAATTTGTTGTTCCACTACCCTCAACAACTGGGGTCGACCTATACACGACCTATACTCGGGTATATACGATATTTTATATTTTCATTTGAGAACTATTATTAGCGATTTGGTAGATAGTATAAAGTCGAAAATACAAATATTTTTGGGATCAAGTAAAGATAATCCCTCCCAACAGAAAAAGGAGGGACTATCTTTACTTGATCATTTTTTGGGAAGGATCATCTTTACTTGGTAAAGTTGGTAATACCGCTTTAAATAAAGTCTTTGGATCAAGTAAAGTTAAGCACCCCCAACCTTTTTTAGTTATTTTGTACCCAATTTCGAAAAAAAATTAGACTAGTTTTTGTCGTCTTTTAAAAGCGTGATAGTCTCGTAACTACCACAAAAAAGGGCAAAACCAAAAAATGAAAATTATTAAACCGTGTCGACCAGACCATGACAACGGAACCTAAAATACTAAGTAATAATAAATACAAGAAACTATTAAAAATTATTAGAAAATTAACTAATTAAATATTTAAGCTTTTATCTATTTAAAAATTACAAGAATGAAAAACTGGATTACTTTCAGAAACGAAAAATTTATTATAAAAAAGGAAAATTATGAACAAAAAGCTAAAGATTAATTCTGGAGTAAACTTATAACAGTCTTCAGCATTGTAAGATAAAATGGACGTTTTCCAGTTTATGTACCGTTTTGTACAATGTTGGCTTTTATGCAACTTTCTAGTGTTTCTTTGCTTCTGTTAGGCACAGCATAGAGTAAAACAGAAGGTTAGGTTAGGTTAGGTTAGGTTAGGATATCAAGAACTTACCTCTCTTAAAAAGTTGTTATAATCGACGGCGGTTGTATGACCAATCAAAAATAAATTATATGAAAAACGGTACACAAACTGGAAAAGGTCCGATAAAATTACTGTAGCCAGTTACTAGTCTAACCTCTTTTTTACCATCACTTTAACCGCAGTTCGAAAGGTAACCAAGGCAAAATATGAAAGCGAAGTTTCAGTGATCAATATTGATTCCGTTTTACGTTCTTCAGTCACTGTATACAGTATATACAGGGTGGCCCAAAAAAAATGGCACCAATTTTGAGAAGTGATATCTCAATAACTATTGCAGCTAGGGACTTAAAAAAACAACCAAATGAAAGATAATTCTTTTCTCTTTAAATACTTATTCTATGGCTTGATGGTTATAAGCCCATATAATGCCAAAAATTGGCTTCCAAAAAAAATATACAAAAAAAAGTTGCGCATTTATATTTATTCCTTGATCCTAATTTTAAATGAAATTTTTCTATTCCAGACCCCTCAAGATGGGATTGAGAGAATCTGATAAGAACATTATACAAGCACTACGTGAAGAAAAAGGATATTCATTAAACAGAATTATTTACGAATTTCCAAATAGAAATTGGAAAAAAAGAACTGTGGCACATTTTTTACAAAAACTTAAAGAAACCGGCAGCAGTCAACGGCGTCCGGGAAGTGGTCGACCAAAAAGTATTAGAACGCCAGAAAACATTGAAAAAGTAAATGAAATGGTTTTAAGTCAAGAGGAACAACCGGGAACAAGTAAAAGTGAACGTGAAGTTGCGAGAGAAACCGGGATTTCACGTTCATCAGTACAGCGAATAATTCGAAAAGATCTTGGGTTGAAAACATTTAAGAGGGTGAAGGTTACTGCTTTATCGGAGCCTGTGAAAGAAAGACGTTTCCATCGATGTAAAAATCTATTGCGAAGATTTCGGTCAAATGAGTCTGTGAAAAAAATTTGGTTTTCTGATGAGAAACGATTTACGGTCGAAACACCACGAAATACCCAAAATGATCGGGTTCGTGCAGCAGTGGCGACAAAAACTCATGTTGACCCAAAACGACTTTTGCGTGAAAAAAACACTTTTCAGATTCGATAATGGTTTCCCTTGCAGCGTCATCTGAGAACAAAACATCCATCATTTTTATTCAGCGAGGCGTTAAAATTAACTCAATTTACTACTGTAATGACATTTTGTCTCCAATGTTGTCAGAGATCAAGGAGACGAGCACTGATTTTGTGTTCATGCAAGATGGAGCCCCATCTCATACAGCCAAGGAAACAATAACATTTCTCAATAATAATTGTCCTGGTTTTGTCGAACCAAATAATTGGCCACCATGCAGCCCAGATCTAAACCCCATTGACTACTTTGTGTGGTCTGCCTTAGAGAGAGAAGTCTACCATGGTCAGAAAATCCGTGATGTGAACCATCTTCGTGAACGAATTCAGGCTGCATGGGAAAATCTCTCACAAGTGACGATCTCAAAGGCAATTTCAAAATGGAGGGCGAGATTACAGGCTGTGGTTGACCATAATGGAGGGCAGATTGAGTCATTTATTGAAAATTAGGTTTCACTTAAAACCACAGAACTTCGTTTAAAGACTGTAAATTAGAAGATAATTAATTAGAAAAAATAAAAGGAATAAATATAAATGCGCAACTTTTTTTTGTATATTTTTCTTATAAGCCAATTTTTGGCATTACATGGGTTTATAACCATCAAGCTATTGAATAAGTATTTAAAGAGAAAATAATTATCTTTCATTTGGTTGTTTTTTTTAAATCCCTAACTGCAATGGTTATTGAGATATCACTTCTCAAAATTGGTGCCATTTTTTTTGGGCCACCCTGTATATTCGGATCAACTGATGATCAGGGCCCTCAGCCTCAATTACCAAATGATATCTTCGTTAAAACTAACGAAAATATCATGACTTAACGTAACCAATCGTCAAAGGCGTACGGTTGACCTAACCGGGCATTCAGTTTAATTTATTATTATATTTGGTACTGTAAAGCAAAAAACAAGAATACAGGGGGCCCCTGATCTTTAGGTGATCCATATATTCTAACGAAAATAGTTTCGGATTTGAGGTATAAAAATGTATTCCTGCCTGTGAATGGTCAGCCTTTGGAAGAAAGTAAATATGGTCCCTGATTGAATAATTTTCCCAACCGGGTTACTACTAAATTTAAAAAAAAAAAATAACTCTCGGAATTCAACTTTATTAAACATATGACAATTTCAAAACAACAAAAACGCTCACACACTGTATTACGTCCATAAGGAAACCTATATAGGCTCAATTTCAAATTATGTGGTGCTCGGGGAAGTGGGTAATAAATAACTGAATCTACTCTCCAGACTGGCACATATTTTTACAACAATTACTTTCAGCAATTAAAAAAGCTTTATTAGTTTCGTTCTGCGCACGTTTAGGACGAAATCATTCTTTGCAAGTCCCGAAATTAAATTTCCAAAATTTTCAATTTGGGTATACTATAGGTTTCAGTATAAGTTTCAGATAGGCTTATTTTAATAATTCTGTTTTTCAATCAAATATTAAAACCCTTTCGGTACTGCATATGCGGGCGGCGGAACTTATGTCCCAAGGACGGGATTTATTTTACGCCTATTTAAATGCGGGTGTGAAAATTAAGATCGTACGGGGAACGTAGTTAGTCTGTAATGATCATTTCTACGTTATACATAGTTTGGTCTTAAACAGACCCCAGAGTGTATGTATATATATATATATATATATATATATATATATGTGTGATGAATAGAACCACGAAGGAAAGGAAACACAGATGGTGCTCAAGCGCTTTCGTCTAATGACATCCTCAGGAACACGAAAGCGCTTGAGCATCATGTGTTTCCTTTCCTTCGTGGTTCTATTCATCATAAATACTTTTCACGTGTTACTTTCGTGAAATAATTTTCATATATATATATATGTGTGTGTGTGTGTGTATATATATATATATATATATATATATATATATATATATATATATATATATATATATATATATATATGAAAATTATTTCACGAAAGTAACACGTGAAAAATATTTATGATGAATAAAACCACGAAGGAAAGGAAACACAGAATGGTGCTCAAGCGCTTTCGTCTAATGACATCCTCAGGAACACTGAAGTACATAAAGAGTTACAGCCTATATATAGATTACAGAAAAAAAAAATATATATTATATATATATATATATATATATACAATAAACGGAGAAATAAAAATAAAAATTAACCATTAAAGGATTGTGGGAGGAGCATACAAATTTGTAAGGAAAAAAACTACCGATGTTTTAGCACTTTGCTCGAATCCAACACAAGATCAAATGAATTGTTTCCAACCAATGTTATAGTTAATTTAAAAAAATAATAATAATAAATTGAAAAATAAAAATAAAAATAAAACTTATAAGAGGAGCATAAAAATTTATACTGGAAATCTGCCCAGTTTTAGCACTCTGCCCTTATTGTCTAAGTTCGATGTATATAAAAATAAATTGAAAAATAAAAGTTATTAGAGTAGCATACAAGTTTACCAAAGGTTTAGCGTTCTACCCTTCTTATCTAAATCCGTTCTGAAGGAATTCAAAACAACAGGATCGAGTTGAAAAAGACCTTTGCTTATGTTGAAGTTATTTGTAAGTTGGATAATGGCAGACTCAAGAATATTTCTATTAACAATGTTGCTAGAGTGAAACAAAACTGTAGCATTATTCCAATCAATACAGTGGGATAACTCTGACAAATGGACAAAAAAGGCACTGGACGACTGTCCTGTTCTAACGGAATATTAATGCTGTTTTATACGTGTGTGCAAATCCTTTCCCGTCTTGAGTCTGCCATTATCCAACTTACAAATAACTTCAACATAAGCAAAGGTCTTTTTCAACTCGATCCTGTTGTTTTGAATTCCTTCAGAACGGATTTAGATAAGAAGGGTAGAACGCTAAACCTTTGGTAAACTTGTATGCTACTCTAATAACTTTTATTTTTCAATTTATTTTTATATACATCGAACTTAGACAAGAAGGGCAGAGTGCTAAAACTGGGCAGATTTCCAGTATAAATTTTTATGCTCCTCTTATAAGTTTTATTTTTATTTTTATTTTTCAATTTATTATTATTTTTTTTTTTAAATTAACTATAACATTGGTTGGAAACAATTCATTTGATCTTGTGTTGGATTCGAGCAAAGTGCTAAAACATCGGTAGTTTTTTCCTTACAAATTTGTATGCTCCTCCCACAATCCTTTAATGGTTAATTTTTATTTTTATTCCTCCGTTTATTGTATATATTATATATATATATATATATATATATATATATATATATATATATATATATTTTATTTTTTTCTGTAATCTATATATAGGCTGTAACTCTTTATGTACTTCAGTGTTCCTGAGAATGTCATTAGACGAAAGCGCTTGAGCACCATTCTGTGTTTCCTTTCCTTCGTGGTTTTATTCATAATATATATATATATATATATATATATATGAGCAAGATACATTAAAAAATGTTTCTTAGATACAAAATACTAGCTTATTGCATATCAAAGATACAATATACAATTTACTTTTCAATTTCTAGTTAAAGTTTGCAAACTAGAAATAATAAGAAAAAGGAGCTTTTAAGTTGTTTAAATCAGGGTTTCCCAAACTGTGATCCGCGGTCACATTCTAAAAAGAATTCCAAATATTACTACACTAACAAAAATAATATTTTGTTTCATATTTGCGTTATATTTAAATGCTTTTTAGTTTTTACTCCAAAAGCTCATTCTTGTGACGATAAATAATAAACGATAAATACACGATAAATACGCTGATTTTCTCAATTTGTATTTTTCTTCTATATTAGAAAGTTAAACAAATTAGCGTTATTGAGAAGGAGAGGAGAGGGAATACACGGAAGTTACCAGGGTTAGAAAGCGGTCCGTGACTGCAAAAGATTGGGAAACCCTAGTTTAAATCATTGTATTTTAAATGACACGCCTAAAATGAGTTTGGGTATGTAAACAAAGGTTTTGATAACGTAATCCTTACTGATTTACTTTTGAAATCAACTGGCACTGTCGCAGGTTTGGCCCTTATAATATCGTAAAATGTTTCATGTAATAAGGCACTAGTCCAGGGGTGGGCAGTTATTTCGATCAGAAGGCCATTTAAAATGGTTGGGCTACAATAGCGGTCTAGTTAGCCTTCACAATAATAGAGTTTGTAAATAATTACAGCTTAAAGTAGCGCTCATGTAATACCATATACAAGGTGATTAAAAAAAATGTTAACACTTATATGGGAAAGAATTACAGATGTCATCCACTCAGTACCACCAGAGAGGTGCCTTAGGTCTCTGGAAACAACGTTTGACCGCTTTCATACATCCATAGATATCCGTGGACAGCAAGTAGAGACTTGTATGAAGCGTTGTTTGCATCGCAAAAAAATGTTTACAAATAAATTGGAAATAAAAAATAAAAAACCCACATAAGTGTTAACATTTTTTTGAATCACCCGGTACAACGCGCTTTAAAATATTTCCAGTTAACGGTTGACAGTGTATGTGAAAATAAATGAGCAAAAAAATATAAAAATATAGGAATATTTTTTAGTATTTTAATTTAAATTATTTATTGAACTTTAAACAATTTGTTAATAATTTCCCTGTTTTTGGCCTATTTTCTCTAAAATTTCCCTAAAGAATTTGGTAGGGTTTCGATTAAATAATAAATGCACGTCGACGTTTCGTCGTACGACAGCTTGCGGTCTATTTTATTAATTATTTCTAGTCGACAGCGCCGACCGGATTAAATCTTGTGAAGGGCCGTATCCTGCCCTCGCCTCAAGGTAGCCCAGATTTACCTCTATCAGTCATAGTCACATTCATACTACCTTAGGTTTGCTCTACACAAAACTGGACCAAAAACCAGAACCATCTGCAGTCGCACACCGTCCGTATACAGGCCTGTATTTAATTTTTATTTATTTCTTTTATGCAAAAACGCAAAATTCCCCGCACCTCCTCCATCCCATCATCCCATGAGGAAGAAGAGAGCCAAAATCAAGGTCCACGGTTTTCGAGATGCGAGAACAGTCAGAACACTCTGCGTTTGAAAGACTGGAGGTCATAAACAAGGGGAAAGATGGATTAAGAAAGACTGTTCCAGAGTTCACCGGTTGAATAGATGTAAAGATTGACAGTATCGGTTAACTCTTGCGTTAGAGTTGGACAGAAAAGGAAAGAGGATGTATCGAAAGTCTGGTAATGCGTGCTCACCTTAAAGGAGGAGGCATGCAGTTAGAGAGTTCAGAAGAGCAGTGTCCGTTATAATAGCGATAGTAAAGAGAGAGTGAGGCAACATTCCAGCGAAGGGAGAGGGATTGAAGACAGTCAGTAAGAGGTGAGGAATTGATGAGACGAAAAGCCTTTGATTGCACCCGGTCAAGTACGGCTGTGTGGGTTGAGCCACCCCCACACATGAAAAGCATACGCCATACAGGGGCGAACCTCACCCTCTCTAAATAAGCCCTCGAAACCACTTATAAGAGATCTCTGCTTCACTGCAGATTAGCACATTAACTCCTCCTCTTTCCAAATAATAAACACCAACAACAACAACAACCAACTAAGTAACCGAAGTAGTATAGCCGCAAAAGGGGAGAGTGCAAGAATGTTGCAGGTTATTATGTAATGTTGCAAAGGGGGTGGGGGTTGTTGCAAAGGGGGTGGGGGTTGTTGCAAATGGGGTTGTTGCAAAGGGGGTGGGGTTGCAAAGGGGGGTGGGGGGAAAACTTGGAGGCGGCGTTATCCCCCAAGAGAAAGGAGGAGGAGGAGAGAAAGGAGGAGAGGTTTCACCTGGCAGGAGCCAAGTGCACACTAAGACTTCAGCCGAGTTGGCGTTGTTTTATAGGCTCCTAATCAGCCAGAATCAGCCAGTTGGCTGAGCCAAGGTGAGAGAGACGCCTGAAGGAGAGAGAGAGAGACAGCTGAAGGAGAGAGAGCTGAAGAAGAGAGAGATGCCTGTAGGAGGGAGAGACGCCTGAAGGAGAGAGGATAGGTACACATGCAGGAGGTACACATGCTGGAGGTACACACACATACGCACACATGCAGGAGTACACATGCAGTAGGTACACATGCTGGAGGTACACACATACGCACACATGCAGGAGTACACATGCAGGAGGTACACATGCTGGAGGTACACACACATACGCACACATGCAGGAGTACACATGCAGTAGGTACACATGCTGGAGGTACACACATACGCACACATGCAGGAGTACACATGCTGGATGTACACATGCAGTACACATGCTGGAGGCAAACATGCAGGAGAGAGAGAGAGAGGAGAGAGACACCTGAAGGAGGAAGATACATGCAGGAGAGAGAGAGAGAGAGAGAGAGAGAGAGAGAGAGAGACACCTGAAGGAGGGAGAGAGACACCTGAAGGACAGAGTGGAGTTCTCCCCCAATTTATTTTCGTTTCCCTAACCTAAGAGGCCACTAAGGGGTTTACCAAAGGGCCAGAAATAGAAGGAGCAGAGCTCCTTACTCGGCTGGAGCCGAGGGGGAATGGTTCTTCACCAGCTTCGCGATCTTTTATAATCCTCTATTCTGGCTGAGTTGCCAGATAGCGCAAGGTATTCAGCTGCCAGATAGCGCCATGTGTCCCATTAATCGTGTAACACATATATGACGGCTGTTATTCCAAATGTACTTGTATATATAATAAACTAATGAACCATATAAAATACCACAATATATATTTATATGGTTATTCAGTCTGAAGATTCAACCGTATAAAATAACACAAGCGCCTCTTTCATTACGCTTTAATAGAATTAACAAAGTTACCCTATTTCGTTAGACAGAAAACGAATTTTTATAAGGGTTACCCAACGAATTATGAGAGCATCACCGAATTAAAACTTTTATGGGTAACTATATCGACATAAGCTTATTATTGTAACGTTTGCTCCCAATATAAATTTTCCTAAATAACAGTAAAACCAATTAATTTATTAAATAATTATGAAACTTCATTTAAATAATTTACGATACAATTCCACCAAACGAGATGAAAACTTATGAAACATATAGCCTCATTCCTGCGACGAAAAAATGAAAAAATGACGAAAAATAAAGAAATTATTCATTTGGAATTGCCCAAGCCACTATAGCGGGGTCGGAGAATATCTGTTCAACACAAGCGCCTCTTTCATTACGCTTTAATAGAATTAACAAAGTTACCCTATTTCGTTAGACAGAAAACGAATTTTTATAAGGGTTACCCAACGAATTATGAGAGCATCACCGAATTAAAACTTTTATGGGTAACTATATCGACATAAGCTTATTATTGTAACGTTTGCTCCCAATATAAATTTTCCTAAATAACAGTAAAACCAATTAATTTATTAAATAATTATGAAACTTCATTTAAATAATTTACGATACAATTCCACCAAACGAGATGAAAACTTATGAAACATATAGCCTCATTCCTGCGACGAAAAAATGAAAAATGACGAAAAATAAAGAAATTATTCATTTGGAATTGCCCAAGCCACTATAGCGGGGTCGGAGAATATCTGTTCTTTTAAACATCTTATTTCTGCTTATTAAATAACTTTTTAGACACTTGATTTTTATTATAAATATTTAAGTCACGAATAACTGGGAAAAACGTCCGGAAAAGAAAATTATGAAACATCTTCCAGACCACTCTTGATATATATATATATATATATATATATATATATATAATAAACAACTCATGCACACACACACACCACACACACACACACACACACACACACGATGAAAGGCAGAAACTAAATCAGTCCGAATCGTGTCCCTAGAGACCTTTTTCGTTCGAATCGTGTCCCTAGAGACCTTTTTCGGGTCGATGGTTTAAGCTGTTCGAGCAGAAACCACCACAGACTCCAGATATTAATTTTATCATTGTTATTACTTCTACAAATATTTACGCGTATTTTGTATGGTGTCATATAGAAATATGATGAGATGCTTTTTTAAAATATAATTCGGTTATATTTCTTTATATCCTCGACCCTCAGCCTCCCTCATTTTACACTACGTTTTGGCAATTTCCAAAAGTTACCCAATAAATAATTCGTTACATATATATATATATATATATATATATATATATATATATATATATATATATATATAATATATATATATATTATATATATATATGGCGCCTCGGTGGTGTAGTGGTTAGCGTCGCTGATTACGAATCCATCGGCCCCGGGTTCGATACCCGACGGCAGCCGGCGCGCAGCAAAGCCCATCTGTTCATCCTTCCACATAATAAAAGAAAGTGGTTGGTAGATAAATGGGTACCCTAGGAGGTCTAGTGGTCAAGACGCTGGGCTGCTGATGGGTCGTGGTTCGGAATCCACGTTAAACTGTAGGTCTAAGGTGGAGTGAAAAGCTTGACCTTCGTCAGAATGAACAATTCGGGCGGAAGCTAACCAAAGGTTAGCCCGACGCGGGCAACGGGTCACTCGCAAAGAGAATTTAATCATTGGTAAACTTCCTTCCAGACCACTCTTTCTATATATATATATATATATATATAGAAAGAGAGCGAGAGTTTTGTTCAATAAATAATAATCGAAAAAAACATCATAATGCACGATTTTCTATGTAGCAATACTAATTAACTCTTTCTCGCCTACGGCGGTACAAGAACGTGCACTCGCTCGTAAATTAGACCTCCAGTTTAACATGGGTTCAGAAATACATCTCGTCGATGGGATTCGTTGCTTACTCTACCACATGGACTTTTATATGTAAGAGACCTAACCTAACCTACGAAATACATCTCGTCGGGGCCGATCCTAGAGCCATATATAGCAATGGAAATGAGCGCGATGTGTCGTTAAATACGTGATTTAAAATAACAGGACCATTTGACCCGAGGCAGTAGTATACCCGAAAAACATCGTAATGCACGATTTTTTCTATGTAGCAATAATGATTAACTCTTTCAAATACGTGATTTAAAATAACAGGATCATTTAACCCGAGGCAGTAGTATGCCCGAAAAACATCGTATAACCTAACTATAATTTGCAACTATAGTTTACCTTGACTTTCATATGCTTCTATCCTGTTTTATTAATAAAGATTTTTAACTTTTAATAACGTATGAATAAAGATTTTTAACATTTAATTTTATTTTAGTATTTATTCATGCCACGCCGCCTTAGACCACAGCTTAACGTTGAAACCGAATGTTCTTTTTAAAATATAATTAGGATATAATTTCTTTATTATAAAATAAGTTAACAATTATGTTAACAAACAATACTAATAATTTGTAAGTAAAAAATATAATATAAGGGACTACCATAGAAATGTAAGTGCCTATAATTCGATTTTATATATATGTTACTCGTCCGGTCTCGTTATAGCGGATTGGTACACGTCATAGCTCCACCCAGCTACATCGGCAGCCAATCACTACGAACATCTGGTCTTTTGGGCGGAGCTTGGCGAATGTGCATATAAAAGGGGATATTTTCAGTTGGGAGTAACAGTAGCTATTTTCGCATCAGTGAATAATCATTCCTCAACCATGGACCTGTACGTCTCCCCAGACTTGTATGAAGAACGTGATACTGCAGCATTAACCACAATTAGTCTTTTCAATGCGACTGATTGTGGCGAACTATTTTCGACGCAAACCGTAGAAGATATTTGCAGTGACGCTCCTTACAACCGACGCAAGGGACTACCATAGAAATGTAAGTGTCCATAATTAGAATTTTATATATATATATGGAGAGTTGTAGTATTCGTCAAATAGATACTCGCCAAAAATGTCAATCAGTGTTATTTCCCCATTATGCTAAAATCGAAATTTTTATGGCGTTCACTCCTCGAACCAAAGATATCTTCACATAATGGGGATCTGTCTGTCTGTATACTCTGTATATGTTTTCATTATTCCTTTAAGGTCCGATGAGGATTTGACACGAGTTATACAATCTTTTGAAGAATCTCGGAAGGGAGGGTATACTAATCAGTCAACAATGTCACACCGAAATAATGTAAGTGTTTTTCGATCTTTTTGGGATAAGAAGACACAATATATTTTCATAAATTTATTAAATGAAAGAAATCAGTACAATAAACGAATATACCGTTACAAATATACGAACAAAAACATTATAATATACAACGAGTACGTACAATTGGAAAACGGTTTTTTATCTGTCTGCATACCATTTCATCGTTTCGGTGAGTGTGACACGGGTCAAATAAATTTAAAAAATTTATAAATTCTTTATCATTTGACATATGCATGAGAAATGAGACACAGTACATTCCGCAAACATTAGTAAAATATCCCTGCATACGAAATGGGTTCCATACAACTTCGGGAATATGTAACTGAGCGAGAAATTTTACAATAATAGGGTCACTCCAGGGTTGAGTACCGAGTGAATCAAAATAGTACAGGCGCTGTCTATTTTTAAAATAGACAGCGATCCAGTGAATCCCTTCATTACCGATGATGTCTGTGTTCACAATAAGACTACCGCATTCTCGCGTACTTGGCAAACTCAATGTTTCATTCTTCGCAAACACGCCGATAAATTTGGAACGTGTGACTCGCTCCATTACTTTCTGAAGTGTATTAGCATCCATTTTAAAAGTCAGTGATAACGCTTCTAAATCTATCTACTTCTATTAGGGCTTGCGATTCGAGATATACTAGTACACTAATAGGAGCGTCTATAGGCTTGGCGAATTCCAGCCGCACTGAGATGTTACCGCTCTGCTGTGGTGTTAAATGGGTATTTACGCTAGCAGATAAGTCAGGTGTAATGTCAAACGGATAAAGGTTAAATTGATCAATGAATTCTTCCTGCGTTACCCCATTACCAAGCTCATCACAATCACCTGCAATATGGGTCAGATTACTATAGGCTCTGGCACAAAGAGGTAACACAGCGTCTGATGAATAGTCCGTACCCATTGTTCCACCCAAAGCAGTGCCATTAACGTATAGAGTTATATTTTTAAGTCCGAAATTCTCGAATTTAAAGGCACTCTTTTTATATTTTCCATTCACCGAAGCGTGGTCCTGCATGCCGATTAATATCCTTTTAGGAAGATTTCCCAGGGCAATGTTTTCTATCTGCTTCGATGCCAACCCTGCAGGAACCGTATATAGTTTGATCTGCACTCTGTTAATAGGATATTTCACTGTAGCGTTTAGTAAATTTTTCTCAATTTCTAGTTGTTTTGGTGAACTTAATTTCACTCGCCGTACGCGGAGGTATGTGTCCATAATGTGAACCACAACGGACTTTGCACCCTCTTCTTGATTCGCATCCAGATTTAAGCAGATCTCAGGACTCGTGCGGGTGAGCTTTATTTTCATATCCACCCCGTTCACAAGCAACTTCTCCTGGAAAGTGAAATCTGTGTGCAACCGTCCAAAACACTCGTATATTTTCTTTTTAGAATTTTTAAATTTGTCCTTTATACTATTTTCATCTTTAGTTTGATAATATCCCTCCGCACTTAAAAAGGTAGCCTTCGCTTCTTTGGAAAAGTTGAGGACATTTTCCAAATAGGCTCGTAGATGATAGTACCCCGTGCCTGCCGATATGTTGGTCTGATTTAAATATACGTCACACTGGTTGAATATGGCGTGCAGAAAGTTTGTTTCAGGGTATACAGCATATTTGTCATCGCAGGCCGTTCCATCAGAATGGGCTATACGTAGCTTAGCGTACATGTGCACACAGCTTGGATCAAAAAAGTAAGGACCTGAGCTGGGTATCACGAATTCTATAGGTGCACTCGGGGAACTAATTGTGTTTAAAGGGTTAATTGTAATAAAGTCACTGTGCTCAATAGAAACTTGGGTTGGCGGGAGCTCAAAAAAGGACAGCTCCGATTTACAGCATTGTGAACTACATGGGTGGATGAAGCGTGCCATGGCGAAATAGTGACTCCTCTCTCGACAAGTGGTAAACAAACTATGATTCATGAGATCAATATCCTTAGCTTATATCAGTCAAAAAAGTGGTCAACCATAGGTTTCATTCGCTTACAGCATTTCTTTTTTGATAGCCTTTTACGTTTAATACCACGTGACCCCTTCTTCTTCTTCCGGGGAGCCCTCTTCTTCTTCCCGCCACCACGCATTTTTCTCTTTGCATCTTTGATGATTTCGTTCCGTGTACGCTTTAAATGTTTTTTTAGAGCTTCTTTAGGTTTAGCCCCGGCCAATATGTCTTCTGCAGTGTTAAGGCCTGATTGTAGCGCTTTCCTTCCAAGGTATCTGGCACCCCTCTTCAGCAAAGGAACAGCCGTACGTAGTATGGATGAAAAAATGGATCCAAGTCCACTACCGCGCTGGTATCGCATCCCTCGATAGACGGTGAAAGGCTTTCTATCCATTATAACTCAGTGCGTCGAAAGTGTAGCTTCACTGTTAAGCTCCCGTTACCGAATGGGAAGTTTTCGCCCTCAATCGTTCTTATATATATTGTGATATTGGTTATTAAATTAGTTGCGACATTCACATAATGGGGTCTGTCATATGTAATACTCAAACTCCTTCCTCTATGGTTGGGGATGTGAGCAATGCGCAGCAGGCGTGCCTGGGTATCCCCAACAAACTGGTGCTCCACTATATTACTGTAAATATAGCACATGTCTGGGGACCTTTCAGCCAATTTCTCCATCTTCAATTGATACATTAATCTGGACAAGTTATACTGTGTCTCGTGAAATGTGTCTCTTTGGAAGGCTGCGCTATATCGGCCGTTGGTTAGAATTTTGAACTTTCTATGTTCTTTAAGACATCTGTTAGTCTTTGATTTTAGGATTAGTGTATGTGCAGGGTTGTTTACGATTTCATATACTAAATCATTCGTAAGGTTTGAGTTTCTTAAACTTACGTTTAAGCCTCTCACAACATCCTCGGCCGAACCATATTGACCCGGCCCTAGTCTTACTTCTGTACTGTAATACCGTGCAATCTTAGTCCGAGCGATGCGCATAGTTTCATCCATAGCTACCCCAGCTTTTTCACACTCGTCAATGTCTCTAAGAATCGTAAAAACGGTTTCTTTATGTTCAATATTTAAAAAGACGGTGTCCAGCTGAATTTCGCATATCCCCACCTCATACGAATCACGACCCAATTCAATGTGCCCATGGAGTTCTGTTACAAAGTTGGCTAGCGTGTTGTTAGGGTGTACAGACAGGGACGAGGAGGACGGGAGTGTGACGTAGAAATGGTTAGGAGCCATGTTGCATACTATTTAAGCTTCATTATTGCATCAGCTTTTATATAGGTGTTGAAGCTTTCTGGGTACCCTAGCCATTTCACCAGGTACATTTTTCTCCTTCCTGAACCTTTGCTTCCTAAAATTTTCTCAATTTTAAACACATTTTTTTCTAAATTAAACGCAACTTTCTGCAATTCCTCGCGGTAAAAGCCTCCTGAGATTTCTTCCCCATTCAAATCTTCAATGTAATACATCATTATCACACCTTTAGGTCTCACAGCCCTAACTTTAAAAATCTCGCGTGTCCATCCTTGCTCAAAACCCTTTGCGAATTTATTCCCCGAACGCGACAGCCTTACATAATCATTGATTTTGAAGCGCACAGAGTGTGGTGTGGTGGTGGTGGTGGTGGTGATCCATCTCTTCTCGGGAGCGTACCTCTTTCTAAAACTTCGTTAGGTGTTGCCCCAATCGTGCGATGGTGTGAGCGGTTGTAGGATGATGCCAATGATTCCAGAATGTCTAGAAATCTGTATGTGTTTTTATGTGTAAAATAACGGTGCATGCGTTCCTTTATGGTGCGCTGAACTCTTTCAGCTAAAGAAGCCTTATGTATAGAATTGGTTGTGTAATAGCTGATATTAAACTCTGTCAACATATTCTGAAAAGCATGGCCTATAAACTCCTTCCCCATATCCGTACAAAAATAGCCAGGAACCCTGTTTTCTTTTAACATTAGCGTTTTGGTGGCTTTAGCAACTGTTTCAGGTGATTTATTTTTCAGAGGAACTAGCCACAGATATCTAGAGAATACGTCTATTATGAATAGAATGTAGCGGTAACCATCGTTATACACAGAATATCTTTGCATGTCTGTTAAATCTGCTTGCCAAATAGAATCAATCGAGGAAGCCGTTGTCTTGGCTGTTTTAAACCTTTTTCTCACAGGCTTATGAAGCGTATAAGCGTCCTGCTCCCTCAAAAATCTTTCAACATCTTTTTTTCCTACTCCGTAAACACTTCTGTACAGTCTATCTACGCCGCCGTAAGAGGATGGGGTAGAAATGTCATAATAGCGTTTAGTTAATACGTTAGCCATTTGCGTATTTTAGAGGCACGTGGGTAGGGTTGGTTTAACCTCTTCTTGCTCCTCTTCAAAGGTGTTACCGGGGGGGTGACGGCGCCTTCAATTGTGTCACAGGCGTTGCGTGTTCCAAGTCTTTTAACCTGTTCAGATTTCCTATCAACGTTTTAGGGACATTTATTTGTTGTAGTCTTGCTTTAATATGCTTCCATCCTGATGGTGATGGCCTATCCCACTTTCTCACCAGATCATGGACAATGTCTACGATATTCGATCCCTGTACCTTTGATCCTTCCACAATGATCTCCCTGTATCGGTCCATTGTATGGCGGGATCCTCATTCAATAGATTATAAAGACTTAAGCCTTTACTCCTCAATGTAAGTGGGAGGGTATTTTTTAATACATGTTCGATATGTTGTGTGGCTAATCTTTTTGGTTGATCAGCTGTATCGTCGGGTACAGGTCCTATGTCGCCATCGTCCCCCGTGCTGTGCCTAATAACCACAGGAATCTCCGTAGGGCTCTTATAATTTTCGTACTCGTGAAGAAATTTCTGCAGAGCTTCTTGGTATAAGATTCTTTTCTCATCAGGTGTTTTTTCACTGTTTAATAGGGCTAACAATTCGCTTTCCATTCTTTTAAGTCTGCTTTTACGGGGATCTAGATCCGTGTCTCTTTGCAGTGAAGCGTACACCTCGTGGGGAATCACTACACTTTCTTCATTATATTAATCTAGTCATAAAGGGCCCAAAACTGAAAATAAGATGGGGAGAAATGACCCTCCTGTTTTGCACAATAACTCGTTTTTTCTTCGCTACAGTTTGACTTTTACGAGCGAGTGTACGTATTATGTTCTGTAGCGGCGTAGGCGAGCTTCTGATGGGTTTTCATTGATACATTGCATTTATTTTAATAACGTTAAGACAGATTTCACAGATGCATTTTAAAAAGTCGGCGTCGATATTTTTAATAAACATCTGCTGCATTGCCCGGGGCAGTCGATGATAGATTTTTATTAATTCATGGTATTTCTTTAGTCTCTTTGTCATTCTGGATATATCCACCGTTTCAGGTTGTGGAAATATATTCGTTCGCAGAAGCACTCTAAACGTGTTTCGCGGATGAAGGTCTCGCAAAGCAAATATCCGTAACGCGGCTTGTAGCTTCTTTATAAACTTCCAAAAACTCCTTACGCTGATTCGGGAACATTTGAATGGCTAATACCCAATTGTGATACATCTCTACGTTGCGCGAATAAGACTAGAATTGCGTATTTAAACGAACATCGCGCATGTATCTTTTGAAAAAGATTCTGATTGATGAAGAACACGCTTATGTTAAGATGGTGGGAGTATACTGTAAATGTCTCGGCAACGTTTTATCCATCTCCAACATGAGATCGTCAATACAATGATTGTATGTTCAGTTCCCTTTGGCGAATTAACGTCATATACACCTTTGTGGAACAAATATCTCTGGTACTCGTTGAAACACTGATGATACGTCGAATAGCACATATAACTTTATGCACAAATTTCGAGAACATCTCCCCCTTTTCTTTAATGATTTTAAGCATAAACCACAGTTTTACACATCCTGTAGGTCCAGATAAATACAGTGGATGGGCTCGGAATCTGAATTTTTCTACAGAGTCCATTTCTACACGTCACACTCCTAAGTGAGTCTTTACAAAAATTTACAAATTTTGAGTGCTGATCCTATATTTCTTCTCCCACAGAACGACGATGAGGTAGAGCACCTATCATTACGGATGACGATGACAGTGTAGTTGTGATCTCCTCCCCTGAACCCTCACCAGCGATACAGGTTGCACGTCCAAAGCGGAGGTATGAGAACCCCACATCAGTATAAAGCGGCCGAAATACGTACCTGTTGGCAGCAGACCCCCAACCCTCAACCTCTTACGCAACAACTCCCCAGCAGCAGCAGCACCTAATATACCCCCTTATTCCGCCCCCGTTCTGTTAAGTCTACAATAATAGATCCCCAACCCCCTACGCAACAGGGCCCCCATCAGCAGCACCTAATATACCCCCTAATTCCGCCGCCGTTCTGTTGAGGATGTTATTACGTTCGAGTTAGTGCGCGCCGCAGCCCCCACCCCCGCCTTGACTAGAAATCGGTATAGAGTCAGGAGACCCTAGAGCCCTGTATAGCAATGGAATTGAGCGCGGGATACGCAGGGTAGTAGAGCGTATTATAGAGTTTGCTCTTCAGAATCGCGACGAGCGTGAGGTCAGGACGAGTCTGTCCTTTGGTTCGGGTCAGATGACGGTGATGTAGACGATTATTGGGTGATAGTACCGTTCAGACGTTTGGCTGCTGAAGATGTAGAATAATATTAGGGCGTATAATGCAAGCCGTCCAAAGTAGTATAGCCTTCAATATGGACAACTTCACGGTAAATATTGACCGTGTATTCCGTGTTGCGGGTCATAGTGCCATACCGTACACTCTTAACTTCAATTCTCCAACTATTTACCGAAGGCATATAAACGTCGATCGTGGTTGTGGCTTTATAGCAGTACTCTTAGCACGTATGTTTACTGTACAAAATACACGGACTCAAAAAATTTGGCTGCCTACGATCGTTGAGCGTGCCCGTAAACTAGCTGTAGACTGTGAACTTGAATTTGACTGTAATATGGGTCCTGAAGAGCTGAGAAAGGTAGAACAGGAAATGAATGTGCGCATAGTTGTATTTGGTTTGGATGATCGCCGCCGGACTGTGTATGTTTAAAAGTTGTGTGAGAGATCGTACAGACCCCTACTTATTTTAGGATTGTCAGGGACAACGTATCTCCCATCCGTAATATAAGGGGCTTTACGCGAGTTATGACAAAGTCGAAAATATGGGAGACATCATGATTTGTGTAAGGGGTGCCTCGAGTTTGCGGATGATATAGTGAGACATTGTAAAGAATGTCACATGGTATGTGAGCAGTGTAAAAGCACCAAATGTGAAAGCCGTGTAGTTGAGAAGAGAGACTGTGATGTGTGTAGACGCACATTTTTCAATAATAGCTGCTTTGATCTCCATAAATCAATTGGTACGTGCAGGAAAATGAGAATCTGTGAATGTGGTATGTTTCACACAATGGATAATTGGGGAAAATTTAAGCACAAGTGCGACGTAATTCACTGTCCTACATGCCAGGAGGAATATAAGGCGGATGGAGTAAAGCATGTGTGTTATATGAAAGATGCTAAGCCTAAAAATAACCCTTGTATAACTGTGTACTACGATATAGAAACATATACGAACGCTGAAACCAAAGAGGTAATTCCACATTTACTTGTGAGCCAGACCATCTGTGATGAGTGTATGGGTATCGAATGTGACGAGTGCCCCAAATGCGGTAAACGGACAAACGTTTTTAAAACGAATGTCAGCGATAGTCCTGTGAAACTATTTGTGTCCTATATTGTCAAGTTAGCCGACAAGTTCAAAAAAATGACTGTGTATATTCTCGCCCATAACGGGGCAAAGTTTGACACGCAGTTCCTTTATAAGGAGTTGCTTGAACACGAATCCTCTGAGATATTTACAGGTGATCCATTGAAAAGAGGCAACAAATTAATACAGATGCAGATAAGAGGCAATGTACAATTTAAAGATACTTTATTATTCACACCTTGTAAATTAGCAAAGCTACCCAAGGTGATGGGAGTAGCAGCTGAAGTTTCCAAAGGATACTTCCCATACACTTTCCTCACCAGCGAGACTTTAAACTACGTAGGCCCACCACCCCCCAAACATTATTTTGACTGCATGGATGAACGTGAAGACTTTGATCGATACTACGACAGTTTTAATGAAAGTAACCCTTATAATATAGCTGATGAATGTGAGCGTTATTGCGTGAATGATGTGCGCGTGCTTAGAGTATGTTTCCAGGCCTTTAGAAGTATGTACATAGCCCGTTTCAAATGCGATCCACTGCAAGTCGCAACCACCATCGCATCATTATGTTTTACGGTGTTCAAGAATAACTTCATGCCTAAAGACACCTTAGCCATTATTCACCGAAACAACCCCCGCAGTTACGGACACAAGGCTATTTACTGGCTCATACACCTGCAGCAACAAACAGGTGTATACATAAAGCACGCCCGCAACACGGGTGAAGTACCCATTAAGATTAATGGACGTGTTTTTTGGGTTGATGGGTTAAGTGAAAACCGTGTCACTGGTGTGAAGACTGTGTACTCCTTTAACGGTTGCTGGTGGCATGGATGCCCCCGTCCTGAGTGCGGAGTCACCGGAGATATCACGGTAGGTCTCCTGCCGACTGTCTTGCATCGACCCGCACCCGCGATCAACTTATAGGATCACAGTTCACTCACAAAGTCTTGTGGGAGCATGAATATGATGCACGGATGGAGACAGACGATGTATACCGTGAGGAAATAAAAACGATCAAGCGTTCAATGGTGCTGGATCCTCTCAAATGTGGTGATAGCTTGTTTGGAGGACGTACAAATCCTTTCAGACTATACTTCCCACCTACGGAGGGCGTGAAGCTCCATTACTACGATTTCTGTTCTTTATACCCATACGTGATGAAGAGCAATCCGTACCCCGTGGGCGCTCCTGAGAAACTGGTGGGGCCTAGCCTACCATCCATCAATGAATTTTCAAAAAATTTGAATGATCATTACTTTGGGCTCTCTTTCGTAGACGTACTCCCCCCACGCAATTTATGGATGCCGATCTTACCTGTCGTTATCGACGACAAGCTCATGTTTCCCCTGTGCGTGAAGTGCGCGGAAGAGGATAACGGCGAATGTAACCATATACCCCACCAGCGTAAGATCAGAGGCGTATATACAAGTCCTGAGCTGGCCCTAGCCGTACGCCATGGTTATAGAATACTGAAGATACACGAGGTGTGGAGGTTTCAGAAGCTCCCCAACCTTTTCACACCATATATAAACGCCTTTTTGAAGGATAAGGTTGAAGCATCAGGGTATCCGCGAGGAGTTGATACCGAAGATGAAAAGTCTGCCTATATTCAACGTTACCGCGACCGCGAAGGTATACAACTTGATCGTGTCCAAATTGTAAAGAATCCTGGCAAGCGCTTTAGTGCAAATTGTGTCTAAACAGTCTATGGGGAAAATTTGCGCAGAATACCGGCAGAGGGAACATTCATTTGGCACAAAGTTATAGCGATGTCTGGGATTATGCCAATGCCCCCGATAAAGAGGTCATGGAGATCGTGAATGTAGGTAATACTTACGTAATAAAGTACAACAACACTGAATTTGCCACAGATACCTCAAGGGTTACAAACATACCTGTGGCGAGCTTCACAACAGCCTACGCCCGTATAAAACTTTGGGGTCTATTGCATTCTCTTGGGCGGAGAGTATTGTATGCCGATACAGATAGCGTGATATTCACAGAGAGGGAGGGTGATTACATGCCCGCTATTGGGGAGTTCCTCGGCGAGCTCACTGATGAGATCAAGGATGAGTATGGGGACGACGCATACGCCGACTCTTTTATCTCAACAGGACCTAAGACTTATGGGGTACGGGTCAGGGTAGGGGATGAAATGAAATATATCGTGAAGGCAAAGGGTATTACGCTCAACCATGCGAATCGGGAGGTTGTTAACTTTGAGTCGTTGAAGGATCTAGTATGTTTGGAACCTCACCAACTAATTGTAGGCACCCACAATTTTCGGGCGCAGAAGCTGGGAGGCGTGAAGGAACTTAGGGGTACGATGGTGTGCCGTAACACCTATAGGAAACGTTACCAGTTACCTGGCACCTATGATACCGTACCCTTTGGATACCAATGATGCTTCTAACTCACACGTCTTGTATATAATCGTATCTATTTGTAAATATTATATATATAACTTGAATATCTCGAATCGTATTTGTAAATATATGAATATCTCAATAAATCAAATAGCGTTTCACTTTCTCCTTTGTGTGTGTGTGTGTGTGTGTGTGTGTGTGTAGGTGAAAGTTCTAAGCTCCGCCCACTGCGTGAGTCATGCTACTATCTGGGAGTCCCTGCGTGGTCAGTCGACCGCAGTAAGCCCGAGAGATCAGACGTGTATTCAGATCAGACGTATATTGAAATGGCTACCTTTAATATTGCTTGCACAACGTTTATGAAATGGTATTCAGTAAAGTGTGAGGATGTGGTGGATACCGAAAAACTTCCTATTCCCCCCTCCTATGCCTCTTTTAAACCACATTGGATTGTGCGAAGTTCCAAGATGTACAAATACTCTACGGATGTTCTGGTGAGACTGTTGAAGGCTTTCGTTGCACAGACGATGTGCTGAAGTATGCTGCAGGGCTAAACTTTATAAAGTCTCACATACACCGTGAAGTAAAAGAAACAACGCGTGCAGAAGAGAAGCAGCAGGTATGGATAATGAGCCTTGTGGATGGGTGGTGTGACAAGCGGTATTACGTCATGCTACACCATGTCGATTACTCATACCCTACGTCTGAAAATGTGAATCTCGTGATCATGGACAATCTTAGGTGTTTTTATCACTATATTAACGTATATCATGATGAGGTTCATAGTGAGGTTGTGGCTAGTGCCATGCGTGAGTTTTTAACAGATTTTAGAGACGAGTATCGTTTGATGGGTAGAAAGGAAAAATATGAGCATATGTTCCTCTCAAATAGTGCGCCGGAGTGTGGAGATGATTAGCGCCTAGTTCTTATCCAAAGTGCGTAGGCTGGTAGTGACGAAACGGAAAAACAAATATGTGCAACAATTCGAGTCGTACGAACATGCCCATTCACGTATCATCGAGTCAGCCGCCCGTCGAACCGTTCCTGCCTGTGCCTCACACGGCTCATAGTTATCTCAGAGCTTGAACCGAGTAGACGTGCGCTCCTCGAATACGATGGAACTTCCTTTGAGCAGCATTCTCAACGCCTCGTACGATGTGTCCGTGACGAAATCGTTGCGCGTGTTCAGGCGTAATTCCGGTACCATTAGCTATGTACTGGAAACGGAATGTAGACCGACAAACAAACGGGTTTATTTAAGTATCGAGGAGATGAATAGAATCTTTGTGATAGTTGATAAGTGGTGTGAAGATCGTTATAAAATACCTGCTAACGTAGGTACAAGAAGAGAGCAGATTAGTGACGCGCCCTCATACGCCGTTGTATGTACGTTGTGTATAAATAACGATCGGCCGTGCATTGATATAAGGCTTATGTGGAAGAATGCTTCTGATAATAACGCTCTTATTCCTACGCGAAACCGTTTCATCCTCGACAGAATGTTTGAAATCGTCGGATTCCGTAAACTGAAACCTATATTAGACGCGCGTGTTACGGATATGCTTTATTTTGATACAGTTCTTGAATACGCATACACTGCTCTGCTCGATGGGTTTACCGAGTGTAGGACTGGTGAGAATGGTCTAGTGCTGGATGTTTATTTAAAAAGTTTAGACTCTTTGAAATACCATGAACTTTGGTACAAAGCAATTGATCGGTACAAGGCTGAGCTCACCTACACCGTTCACCCTGAAGAACTATTTCTTTATATAACGCGCAGTTGCCGTAACGATTTAGAAGATTATTTCAATTGCCGTTATGTTGAGTGAAGAGTTCACGATTGAAAAGCTCGAGTCGGTAGAAATAAACCCTCGATTGGAAAAGCATTCTTATAAACTTGCGTTTAATAATGTAGCTAACGATGAACTCTTTGTGCGTGCTTTTGATTGTATTCTAGACGTATTTAAAGATGACTTGCCAACCGGTTGTAAAGTGGGGACAAAAATAGTACTGAACGATATGAAAGCCATTCATATCGAATACAGGTTTCCCTATACTTTAAGCGGTGAAATATTATTAAGCCGCATAGACTGCGTAATGCAGAGCAATAATGATGTAATTGTAAACTCGATTAAGACCGATTTTAGTATTTTGAAAAAAAAGTGAATTGTATATATATTTTGATTATACGCATATTTCTATTGATTTGTGTTTATATATATTATATATATATTTTGCTTGATATTTCTCCTGTACTGTTATGTACATATTGAAGTGTATATGAAATGTATATTTTATTTTATATATCACCATAATTTGTGTGTGTGTGTATATTTCTGTTATGTACATATTGAAATGTATATGAAATGTATTGAAATGTATATTTATTTTATATATAATTATGTGTATATATTTCTGTTATACATATTGAAATGTATATGAAATGTATATTTTATTTTATATATATATATAATCCATAATTGTGTGTATATATTTCTGTTATACGCATATTCCTCAAATGTATATGAAATGTATATTTTATTTTATATATATATATATATATATATATCCATAATTGTGTGTATATATTTCTGTTATACGCATATTCCTCAAATGTATATTTATTTTCTATATATTTATAATAAAAAGAATGATGCAATGTTGTTTATTGTTATGCCTTCTACTACCGGTATTCTGTATACAACAGGTATCTGGCAATATTTAAGCCTTCTAAGCCAACTGGCTGATTAGGAGTCTATAATAGTGTATACAATGGAATACATGGCGCTATCTGGCAACTCAGCCAACTGGCTGATTAGGCGTATATAATAATAATGTATGCAATAATACTGCTAAAAAGAGGTATCTGACAACCAGCCAACTGGCTGATTAGGAGTCTATAATAGTGTATGCAATAATACTGCTAAAAAGAGGTATCTGACAACCAACCAACTGGCTGATTAGGAGTCTATAATAATGTATGCAATAATACTGCTAAAAAGAGGTATCTGACAACCAGCCAACTGGCTGATTAGGAGTCTATAATAGTGTATACAATGGAATACATGGCGCTATCTGGCAACTCAGCCAACTGGCTGATTAGGCGTATATAATAATAATGTATGCAATAATACTGCTAAAAAGAGGTATCTGACAACCAGCCAACTGGCTGATTAGGAGTCTATAATAATGTATACAATGGTATCGCGGTATCTGGCAACTCAAGCCAATTACGCCAACTGGCTGATTAGGAGCCTATAAAACAACGCCAGCCCGGCTGGAAGTCTTAATGTGCACTTGGCTCCTGCCAGGTGAACACCTCTCCTCCTTTCTCTCCTCCTCCTCCTTTCTCTTGGGGGATAACGCCGCCTCCAAGTTTCCCCCACCCCCCTTTCCCCCACCCCCCTTTGCAACAACCCCCCTTTGCAACAACCCCCTTTGTAACAACCCCTTTGCAACATTACATAATAACCTGCAACATTCCTGCACTCTCCCCTTTTGCGGCTATACTACTTACGATAACGTCTTTCAAATCTTGCAAATATCTAGGATAAAGCGCATCAGGGCCTGGAGCCTTGCTAACTTTTAGCTTATCGATATAATGTGCTCGTATCGTAATAGCAGTTACAAAAATAACCCCTGTCATGCTTCAAAATGTGTTCCGCAATGCTGCTGACAGATTCGAACTCTGTAGAGATACTGATGGTGCTCATGTAGAATCATATGCTTAAGTATTCATTAAATGTATGCCTTCTATTATATTGTTATTGAATTTTACCCTTTTTGATACGTTTTCACTGAAATAGATAGGGACTTTATAAACACCCTGTACATTCAACAGTTACGAGCATCTTTGAACGAACAACACTCCTCTATCGAGCTATTGTAAATAAAGAGATTGTAGACACCAATCGACCAGGGAAGTACTCCGGGGGGGACGTTAGACAGAAGATAGGGAGTGCTGGAACTCCCGTTTCTCCTGTCACTGTTCTCCTTAACTGATCTTTTTCCGTGTCTCATCTACCCTGTGAGCAGTCCAGCATGCTCTCAAACACACACTTCTCTCCGTATTCCTCACTACATACCCATGAATCTTACACAGTACATAACCTTTCAAAATTTAAAAAAAATGGCATCAACTTCAAGATCCTGGGAGTCCCCTGGGGAGGGGACCATGAATGTCCCCACTTCTGACTCCCCCCCCCCTGCTGATACTGGGAACGCAGAACCGGGCAGCGGGGCTGGATCCATACTCATTTTCACTCCAAAGGTGGATGTTGCGTACATGTACACAATGACCTAACTTATTCTCGTATTCCCGAACTCGAATCTTCAGAATTCTATACGCTCTGGCTCCGGCTTACATGCCACTTTCAAATTAAATACATCTGCGCTGTTTACCTTTCTTCTAATTCTACTGACTATCCAAAATTCTTTGACTACTTCACTTCCAAAGTGGAATACATTCTTTCCCGCTCTACCTTGCTGAAATCTCCATTTTAGGACATTTCAATGTTCACTACCACCTTTGGCTTTCCTCCCATTTCACTGACAACCCTGGTGAACTAGCTTACAACTTTTCTATCCCAAACGAACTAGAGCAGATTGTACAGCACCCTACTCGTATCTCCGATCGCCTTGAAGATAGGCCCAACATTCTGGATTTATTTCTTACCTCTCATCCTTCTCCTTACTCTGTGAAACATTTCTCTCCGTTGGGCCCCTCCGATCACAATCTTATCTGTTTCCTGTCCTATCACTCCAATTCGGCCTTTGGATCCTCCCAAGAGGAGGCGCCTTTGGCACTTCGGCGCCGCTGATTGGGAGGCCCTTAGGCAGTACTTCTGTGATTTTCCATGGAATGATTACTGCCTCCGTGGCCGAGGCCCTTCTGAGTGTGCATCGCGCATCACAAAGGTGATTCTCTCGGTCATGGAGGTGTACATTCCATATTCTATTCCTACTACTAATGCAAAAAAACCTTGGTTTAACTTTACTTGTTCTAATGCTATCCGTAACAGGAGGCTTTCAGACGGTACCGTCGCCATCCAACTCTTGACTCTCACTGAGCTTATATTTCTGCCCAGAATCGTGCAAAATCTGTTCTTCGCCTCACTAAAAATTCCTTCATCCGACAAAAATGTGAAAATCTATCCAATTCTAATTCTTCTCGCTCTTTCTAGCATCTTGCTAACAACCTCTTCGACAACTTTACTCCCTCTTATTTTCTTCCTCTTTTCCATTCCGACGACACAGTTGCCGTCTCTTCTCCTGATAAAGCTGAACTCTTCGCTCAAACTATCGCTTACAATTCAAACTGGACGATTGTAACCCTGTTCCTCCATCTCCTCCCCCCCCCCTCTGACTTTATTATGTCTGAAATCAGAATCTCTTCTAAAGATGTTTTTTCTGCCCTGTCTGGACTCAACTCAAGGAAGGCGTACTGTCCTGACGGTGCTTCAGTGCTGACACCCTGCCTAGGCAAACTCTTTCGTCTTTGTCTCTCATCTGGTACCTTTCCTTCCTGCTTTCATTCAGCCTGTCCCAAAGAAGGGTGACCGCTCTCAACCCTCTAACTATCGTCCAATTACTTTGATTTCTTGCTTTGATTTCTTGCCTTTCCAAAGTTTTTTAATTTATCCTTAATAGGAAGATTCTCAAACACGTTTCTTCTCATAATCTTCTTTCAGATCGTCAGTATGGATTCCGCAAGGGACGCTCTACTGGCTATCTTCTTTCATATCTCTCTCACTCTTGGTCATCCTCCTTTCGGGAGGATTTCGGTGAAACTTTTGCTATTGCGCTAAACATATCGAAAGCTTTTGATACAGTCTGGCACAAATCTTAAATTTCCTCACTGCCCTCCTTCGGTTTCTATCCTTCTATCTGTACCTTCATCTCTAATTTCCTTTCTGGCCGATCTATAGCTGCAGGTGTAGATGGCCACTGTTCTTCTCCTAAAGCTATTAACAGTGGTGTTCTTCAGGGTTCTGTCCTGTCACCCACTCCTTTCCATTTATTTATTAATGATCTTTTAATTCGCACTTCCTGTCCTATTCACTCCTATGCCAATGATTCCACTCTTCACTTCTCCACCCACTTCCCAAAGCGTCCCTCACAGCAGTCGCTTCATGATTCGCACAGGATGTATATAGGACACCTGACCTCTGATCTTTCTGCTCTCTCTGATTGGGTCAGAGGAAACCTTGTGGCTTTCAATGCCTCAAAAAGTCAGTTCCTCCCTCCGTCTACTCGTCATAATCTTCTACACAACTATCCCCTTACCTTCAATAACACACAACTCAATCCTTCCTCTTCTCTTAACATTCTTGGCGTTTCCTTTTCTCGTCATCTTTTCTGGAAACATCACATATACTCTCTTTCTAAAACAGCTTCGAAGAAGTTATGTGTTGTACCGGATCCGCGGTTTCTTCACCCCGACTCAGTTGCTGTCACTTTACAGGGGTCTTGTACGCCCCTTATGGAGTATACTTCTCATGTGTTGGGTGATTCAACCCACACAGCCGTACTTGACCGGGTGGAATGAAAGGATTTTCGTCTCATCAATTCTCCGCCTCTTACTGATTGTCTTCAATCTCTCTCTCTTCGGCGCAATGTTGCCTCACTCTCTCTCTTTACTATCGCTATCATAACGGACATTGCTCTTCTGAACTCTCTAACTGCATGCCTCCTCCTTTAAGGAGAGCACGCAGTACCAGACTTTCTACACTTTTTCATTCCTTTTCTGTCCAACTATCTAATGCAAGGGTTAATCGGTATTTTCATCTACTCAACCGGTGAACTCTGGAACAATCTTCCTCAATCCATCTTTCCTCCTGTCTATGACCTCCCATTTTCAAACGCAGAGTGTCTAGGCATCTCAAAAGCCTCGGACCTTAATTTTGGCTCTCTTCTTCTATGGGAGGGGCGCTTTTGCTGGCATTTGCCCTTGGCCCCTTTTTCCTGCATGAAAAAAAATATAGTGTCGTAAGTACGAGTAAGTAATCCCAAACATCAGTAAGTACAGGAGTAGACTTTAGTATTCATTTTTATGTAATAGATTAATCTTATTAAATTTTAAACTGTTAAATTTTAACAAATGTATTTTAATTTTTAATATAATAAATTTAGTTTTTACTTTTTATGTTCCATCTCTAAAGATGTGTGAAAATGGGCCTCACTCGATCAGAAGTCGTAATCCTCCTACATACGCGCAGAAACCAATGCCCCAAGGGGGCACCTCCCGCATGCCGTACATTATATACATTTCAACTGCAAACACGCAGGCCCATGGTATAATGGTTATCATATCTGACCGGCAATCGGAAGATCCCGGGTTCGATTCCCGGGTGGTTACCTCATTTTTTCATTTGTTCGTTCTCCGTCCTATTGCGCGGAATATTCTCCTATACAAGCGTCGTTCTTTACGTTAATTATACTGCGTGTTTGCAGTTCAAATGTATATAATGTACGGCATGCGAGAGGTGCCCCCTTGGGGCATTGGTTTCTGCGCGTATGTAGGAGGATTACGACTTCTGATCGAGTGAGGCCCATGGTGTAATGGTTATCATATCTGACCAGCAATCGGAAGATCCCGGGTTCGATTCCCGGGTGGTTACCTTTTTTTCATTTGTTCGTTCTCCGTCCTCATCTTGCGCGGAATATTCTCCTATACAAGCGTCGTTCTTTACGTTAATTATACTGCGTGTTTGCAGTTGAAATGTATATATATATATATATATATATATATATATATATATGACGGGTCTGTCAAAAAAAACTAAGCCAAATTCAAACCTTTATTAAAACAAAACCATTTATTTAATTAAGTTGAATTTTTTACACAATAAAGTATAGGTAATCACCTATTATCCTTTAAAGTTTTATGTCGATATCTTCAGAATTGTTAATTTTATTAATAATTAACTAAAAAGTTAGATTCTCCTACTTAACATGAAAAAAATTTTTTTACGATATACTGTAGATAATTTTTAGTTTAATAAAATTAAAAGAACTGTTCAATATGATTCCCTTGCATTTCTATCACTTTTTTTAATCTTGGTCTGAATTCGTCTATTGCTCGATTTATTTGCTCTTGGGGGAGCTCTGCCCATTTTGCGATAATCAACTCACGCAAATGATTGACATCCCTTATTTTGTTCCTATACACTCGCTCTGCCAAGTTTTCCCATATTCCGTAGTCTACAGGGTTTAGGTCAGGGCTGTTAGGTGGCCAATTATTCGGTTCCAGAAATTCAGGCACATTCTTTTTCAAATATTCGATGGTTGTTTTGGCAGTATGTGATGTTGCACCATCTTGTTGAAAAATAAAGTAACCTTGACTAGCCAAGTTTCTCATTTCTGGAAGTATTTTCTCAAGCAGGGTATTTGAATAATATTGAGCATTAATTTTCACTCCTGGCTCAATAAAAAATATTGAAGTTTTTCCCAACTTGGACACTCCAACAGAAACCATGACGCTAGAAGAAAAGTGACTCCTTGTTGCGTACAGTCTTTCATCTTGGATTTCATTTTTCCTCGCAACATCAGAATAAACCCAGTCATTCTGTGAGTTTCTTGGTGGCTCTACCGTAAAACGTTTTTCATCCGTAAAAAATGTCTTGGAAAGTTTATCTTCAGTTATTATACGTAAAATACGTTTGGATTTCTCAACTCTTTTCTGACAGTTTACTTCTGACAATCTTTGTCCATGCACTCTTTTAAATGGTTTAAATTGCAGATCAGATTTAATAATCCTTCTTACGCTTGATTCTGATATTTCTAGTTCTTTTGATATTTGAGCAGGTGTCATGTGGCTACCAGGTCGATCCTCTTGACTAAGGATACGTTCTTCCACTTTCTGAATATTTTCATCTACTCTGATTTTGGTCGCCCACTACCAACCTTCCTTTCAATGCTTCCTGTTTCATCGATAGTTCTCAATAAGTATCTAAACCTGATCTAGTCCATCCTTTATAATCGAATTCAGAAAGTAATTTCCTTGCACTATAACCTTTTTCAACTCTATAATGCTTTATAATTATTTTATCTTCATGTGAGAATGGCATATTTAGAGGTATTCACGAAAAATTTTAAATCTAAACAAATTCTGAAAAAGAGAAAAAAGAAGATATTACATAATAAGAAAAACTTAAATTTTCGCAACATGTAGAAATAACCGCATAACTCCTAAAATATTTAAAATAAAGTTATAAAATTACCACAGATTATTTATGAGCCTTATATTTATTTAGTGTAAAAAAATATTTGAAATCTCTATCAAATTGTGCATTTTATAGAGATTTCAAATTGGCTTAGTTTTTTTTGACAGACCCTGTATATATATATATATATATATATATATATATATATATATATATATACAGGGTGGGCCGAAAGTCTGGATCCATAGGAAAATATTTATTTTAATACATAAATTACAACAAATGGTAAATACTTAAAATGAATATCAACTTTAACTCGTAAATGCGTATCGTGATACTGTACAGTAGTTCGTACTCCAGTATAAATACTCAAATACGTTTTTTATTTCAGCCCAGAAATGGCTTCGAATCTAACAACAGAAGACCGGGTAGAACTTGTGCTCATGTACGCAAGACAGGGCGCTACACACAGAGAAGTTGCTACCGAATTCAATAGAAATCATCCTGATAAGCATCCAGTAACACATGCGACTGTTGGCAAGTTGTTTAAACGTTTCAAAGAAACAGGAAGTGTACATGATCGACGGCGTTCTGGTCGTCCAAAAACTGCAACTGATGAAAATACCTCTGCAATGGTATGTGAAACTTTAACGAATAGTCCAGTAAAGTCAACAAGAAGATTATCAAATGAAACACGCATCTCGAGAACGTCAATTCGAAGAATTATTAAAAATCATAAATTCCATCCCTAAGTGTCTCGATGTCAGAGGCCGCCAATTTGAGCATTTGTTATAATTTGTTGTTTATACTGGAGTACGAACCACTGTACAGTATCACGGATACGCATTTACGAGTTAAAGTTGATATTCATTTTAAGTATTTACCATTTGTTGTAATTTATGTATTAAAATAAATATTTTCCTATGGATCCAGACTTTCGGCCCACCCTGTGTAATATAATATATATATATATATATATATATATATATATATATATAGGCAGATTTACGTATAGGGCAAAGTAGGCACCTGACAAGGGTAGAAAATTTTGTTGTATTTCAACCTAAATAGGGCAAAGAAAACAAAAATAGAAAATGAATAAGTAATAATCACTAACAAATTAAATAGATTCACAAATGAGTTTTAAAATAAAAAAGAACAGCAGCCTCTAATAACAAATTAGCGGTATCAAATGGCACAACTATAAAACACTTTAATCCCCTTTATCTCTTCTCTTATCAATGTTATTCATTTCATCCCTCAGTCAAGGAATTTTTCATGATTTGAATAAATTAGGAAGCAAATCACTGCCTTCTCATTACTTACCGACCTATATCCATTTTGTTTACGTTAGGGAAGGTATCTGAAAAACTTGTGTACTCGCAACCCTCGAAATATTTCGAAGAAACAGCCTTATATACAAGTATCAGTTTGGGTTTAGGGAGGGCCATAAAACAAGCTATGCAGTTTCAGCAGTAATAAACGCATTATATAAAAACCTTAACAATAAAGAGTCTCCTGTTCCCTTGTTTATGGACCTATCAAACGTCTTCGATACACTCTCCCATGACTTCTTATTATTAAATTATCTCGTTATGGCATAATGGATTTTGCATTAAGTTTGTTCAAATCATTTCTGCGCAACATTAGTCAATACATCAAACAAAATAACATTATGAACTCTGAATTGAAAATTACACACGAAGTCCCACAAGGAAGCAGTTTGGGTCCCCTACTATTTTTTTATGTAAGTGACCTTTCACAACACTCATAATCGGGAAGGCTTTCAGTATGCTGATGACACCGCCTTGATATACTCAAACAGCGATCTTGCATTCCTTAATTAATTAATGAAGTGGTAGACACAACGTAATAGTACAGTATATAACTGTCTGGAAGCCAACAAATTATCCTTAAATAAAAATAGAACAAACTTTCTGGTAATCAGAAAAAGGAAATTAACATCAGGCTTTATTATTATTATTGTTATTTACATGCACAGGATCTACAGATCTACAGAAGCTAAGGCTAACAAAGACCCTAAGATCCACTCTAAGGTTAGCCCGAGAGAAAGAAGAGAGTGGGGGGTTATAACTTTAGGAGTTGTACTTGATGACAAACTATCTTTTTGATAACATATTGAGTATACCGTATGGACCATAAACTTTTGAAATTCCCATTTATTCTAGGGAAAATATATTTCCTACCCACAAATACATTTAAAATGCAAATGAGTGTATTAAAATCAGAAGACCTATCTGAATTACAGATCTGCCGCTTAATAATAAGAGTTACAATACAATTTGCCCAGTTATAATAATCGAAAATATAATGGACAAACGTCACGATTATCGAACAAGATACATGACGAGTGAATATCTCTCAAAAGCAAATTATACTCTTTTGTGTAGTCAAAATTCTTAACTTACTAAGCGGTGGAATTATAAAACAATCTACCGAATTCACTCATCCTTTATAAAGCAATTTAAACTTAACAAATTTCAAGGATAGGCTACTAAAGGCTCTAATCTTACACAAAAAGATACATATATATATATATATATATAACGTAAAGAACGACGCTTGTATAGGAGAATATTCCGCGCAAGATGAGGAGGAAGAACGAAACAAATGAAAAAATGAGGTACGGCATTGGTTTCTGCGCGTATGTAGGAGAATTACGGCATTTGATCTAGTGAGACCCATGGTGTAATGGTTATCATATCTGACCGGCAATTGGAAGATCCCGGGTTCGATTCCCGGGTGGTTACCTCATTTGTTTCGTTCTTCCTCCTCATCTTGCGCGGAATATTCTCCTATACAAGCGTCGTTCTTTGTTAATTATACTGCGTGTTTGCAGTTAAAATGTATATATTATATATATATATATATATACAATAAATGACGCTCCTTTCCCAAATACCCACGAAAGAAATGTTCATTATTTATTATTATTATTATTATTATTATTCGTTACTGTTGTCATTACTAAATTTTTCGTTATCCTTCTAATAATTATTATTTCTCTTATTACTATTCATTTCCTATCTATACCCTTTTTATTATTATCTTTATTATCATCTTTCCGTAGTTCGACATTCATTATCCCCTTCTATTATTATCTTTTTATAATTTGTTTGAAATGTCAATGTTTAAAATAACTTATAACACAGTATGTCTAAATCAGTAGGTTTCCTTTACGTTTACGGGTACGTTTGCTAAAAGCAGTCTACAATTGTATACAGTATACAGTATACTCGTATATGTTATAATATTAATGAAATCATATTCCTCTATAGTATATAAACTCTGCATATATTTGTAAAAAATAAAGAATTGAATTGTTTTTATTTCTGTGGTGGCGTCATCCAGTGACTGAAGCATGTATCATCTATTTTAAATTCAGTTCACATTTAGTCTCCGACTTGAAGAGAGGAATCAAGAAAATGACTTACTCCGTTTTTCAAGATTTATCATATCGTAATTTATATTGTGTCCGCATAGGAATTACTTAGATATAGAAACACTGATTCAAAGGCACCTCCAACTGGTCAGCACCCCCAATTTTAAAATTCCTCGACCGTGTACAAATGCATAATTTTTTCTTCTATTTACGAAATTCTGTTACACACTATTTAAAACTAAAGTTCTACTCTAGCTAAGTAGCTTCCCTGAAGATTAATATCTATTCCCAGGTTTTGAATCCTGAGAGTTCTCATTAAGCTTCCCATTACCTGAGAGCCCTCAGTACTCTGAGTAGCATGGGTACAAATGGTGAAAAGGGGTAAGGATGATGCCGGTGCTGTTCCTCCATCCCCAATTACCACTGACTTAATTATGTCTGAAATTAGAATCTCCTCCGAACATGTTCTTCCTGCCCTATCTGGGCTGACACCCTGCCGAGCAAACTCTTTCATCTGGTACTTTACCTTCCTGCTGGAAGTTCGCTTTCATTCAGCTTGTCCGAAAGAAGTGTGACCGCTCTCAACCCTCCAATTACCTTCCAATTGCTTTGATTTTTTGCCTTTCTAAAGTTTTTGGATCTATTAATTATTAAACATCTCTCTTTTCACACTCTTCTTTTAGATCGTTAGTCTGTGTTCCGTAAGGGACGCTCGACTGGCGATCTTCTTGCATCTCTCTCTGACTCTTGGTCATCCTCCATTCGTGTTAGTAGTATAGGCAAAAAATGTTAGCGTGCAGGAATGTTGCAATTTATTACACAATGTTGCAAAGGGGTGGGGTGTTGCAAATGGGGGTGTTATGCAACATGTTGCAAAGGGGTGTTGCAAAAACAATCCCTGCAAAGGGGGTGGGGGATGCTGCAGGTGCAACCATGAAACTTGGAGGCGGCGTTATCCCCCAAGAGCAAGGAGAATAAGGAGAGAAAGGAGGAGAGGTGTTCACCTGGCAGGAGCCAAGTGCATATTGTTTGTTTTTTTCTGTTTAAGGTGCTTTCAACCCTGCTGGATTATTGACACCATTTTTTTTTTTTTTTTGTAGAGAAAGGTGGTGAAAGAAGTAGTAGAAGCCCAAGTGCATATTAAGACTTCAGCCGAGTAGGCGTTGTCTTATAGGCTCCTAATCAGCCAGTTGGCTGAATCAGCCAGTTGGCTTAGAAGGAGCCAAGGGGGGAGGGGTACACCTGAAGGAGAGAGAGAGAGAGAGAGAGAGAGTAGCGGCCTTTGATTGCAAGGCATGCAACTTGGAGGCGGAGTTCTCCCCCAAGCTATTTTCGTTTACCTAACCTAAGAGGCCTCTAAGGGGTTTTCCCAAAGGGCCAGAAAGAGAAAGGACCAGAGGTCCTTGCTCGGCTGGGAGCCGAGCTTGAATAACTCCGTCATCAGCTTCTCACTCTTTTATAGACCTCTAATCCGGCTGAGTTGCCAGATAGCGCCATGTATTCAGGCTGAGTTGCCAGATAGCAAAAACCATATATTAATCAAAATACCACAATATATTTATATGATGGTAGTTAATGAATACAGAATTAATTTATGAAAATAAAAACCCACTCTAATAGACAGAGTTTATTTCCACAGGGGGTTTTTATTTTCATATTTTGACCTTCACGTAGAAAAAAGTGAATTTTTTTTGCATTTATTACAGAATTAATTGTTGGAATTAAGAAGATTCAACTGTTTAAATAATTTAAACACACGCTCTTTACACAATAAATCACTTAATTCCTATTTTATTATAAATACCGAATAACAGTGGGAAAAACGAAAGGAGAAGAAACCTTGCGAAGAAAGTTGAAATAAACCAAAACACACGCTCGTCCATTCCCTCCAATCTTCTCACCCCATCTGTGTTTGTATATATAAACGAATGAACAACTCGTGTACACACACACACACACACACACACACACACACACACACACGCCTCTGTACATATCATGTGAATGAAAATCAGAAAAAAATGCCAAACGTATATTAATTTAAACCAAATGAGGCTAAATAATGTAAAACAAATGAATTTTCTCCTTTTAGGAGAATCAATTATTATTATTATAAGAATTTAATTATTCAATATAAGAAATTAATCATTAAGCGTTGTTTTTCCTTTCACGAGGAAAGGATTTCCGAGAATCTGGTCAACTCGAAACACACGGTCGCCCCCCTCCCTCCCTCCTCCCCCAATCTCCTCACCCCATCTGTGTTTGTATATATAAACGAATGAACAAATCGTGCACACACACACACACACACACACACACACGCACACGAGGAATCCGACTCGAATCACACCTGATTGCCCAGAGGCCTTTTTTGACCATAATTTTACCTTTCTTCCAGTCAACTCGAGCAAAACCTCTCTTCACTCCGATTCCTAGATATGCACACAATTATAATAAATAATAATCAGCGAAAGAAATAAGGTGGAGAAACCTGAAAGTACTAATAATTATATATATATATATATATATATATATATATAATAGAAAGAAAGAGAGAGAGTTTTGTTCATTAATAAATAAAGGAAGGGATATATATATACAGGGCGTCCCAAAAAATGTATACACACTTTAACAGCTGATAGCTCAATTGATGTTTCTTTCTTTCCAAGTTAAACCCATTAGAATTAATAATGGCAGTCAGACTAAGCTTTGAACAAAGGAAATGCATTCTAAAATGCTACTGGAAGTGTGAAAACGCAGTTGAAGTGCAAAGACAGTTTAGGAGGGAGTTTCAAACAGATCCACCAACGCGACTTACCATCACTCGAATTAGAGATAAGTTTGAAGCCGATGGAACTGTTCAGAATGTCCACAAGAAGCGTTCCGGAAGACCACGGACATCGACAAGCCCCACAAAGCAAGAAAGAGTACTGGAAACGTATCACCAAAGTCCAAGAAAATATGTGCGGCAAACGAGTCGTGAGGTAGGAATTTCAGAATCGTCTGTCCAACGCATTTTGAAGCGCTGTCAATGGAAAAGTTACATTCCAAGATTAGTCCATGTTATTAATGAAGATGATCCGGACCGAAGAGTGGAGTATTGCGAGTGGTACTTGGCACGATGTGGATGTGGATTGGACGAAGGGGTTTCGTAGAATACCCTCCGCGTTCACCAGACCTCACACCACTAGACTTTTTTTATGGGGATACTTAAAAGACAAAGTCTACGCTATAAAACCTGCAACAGTCGCTGAATTGAGAGCAGCCATTGAACGAGAATGCACACAAATACCAAACGAAATGTTTCGTGATGTTTGCGATTCCATTGCTTCGCGTTATCAGCAGTGCCTGGACCAGAACGGACGTCAGTTTGAAAACAGGCGTTGACAAAACAATTAAATAATGTCTGTAGATTCTATTACATTTTGAAAATGAAATGTATTTTAATAAACACTGCCTTTATAATTATTTAAAGTGTGTATACATTTTTTTGGGACGCCCTGTATAGGGTGGTACAAATTACAGTAGTAATAATAACAACTAGCTCTTCCCCGAATTGTAACAACGGATAAGGTTTACACTCCGCCTTAGACCCACAGTTTAACGTGGAAACCGAATGCTCTTTTCTGGCAAACCTGAAAGTACTAATAATTATATATATATATATATATATATATATATATATATATATATATATATATATATAGGGTGGTACAAATTACAGTAGTAATAATAATTAACTCTTTCTCGCCGAATTGGAAAAGTTTTTCACTCCGCCTTAGACCCAGCGAGTGTGGAATGCCGATATGCTTGTATCTTTTGTCAGCAAATTCCATTCACGTAACCTGGAGCCCAATAATTCCGCTTTCTTTTTCGGAAGGTCCAAATCTCTCACGAGATCATTCAGCATAACCTGCGTTATCATACGTTGTTTATTTGATTCAGGTTGCTGAAAGTCTGTATCTTTAGTGTCATCAATTTCCATTGGTTCAACTTCAGACTCTTCATCCAGTGTCCATGACTTTGGGGGAGTTGGATTCTATTATTATTGATCATTCAAATGTATATTTATTTTCTATATATCTCCATAATTGTGTGTGTGTGTGTATATATTTCTCCTGTACTGTTATATTGATGGTGGAAAAAAAGAAAGTAAAATTAAATTAGTACACTTAATTTTAACTAATATTTTGGGAAAACTCTGAGTAAATGGAAATATTATTTTCTCGAAAACTATAGGTGATAGAAAAATTCTGAAACCATATTTGGAATCAGCATCAAAAGTTCTATAAGAAACCAAATAGTTTTCAAGAAACAAAAATGTTGTTCCCTAGTGTAATTAACTATTTCTCGCCGAATTGGAAAGCTTTTCACCGACCTTAGACCTACAGTTTAACGTAGATTCAGAAATACATCTCGTCAGGGAATGATTGCTCACTATTTCATCGAGATAATTAAAGCTCATATACAGGACCTGCATTGTCTATAAGATCTTTGGGAAACTCTGAGTAAATGGAAATATTATTTTCTCGAAAACTATGGGTGATAGAAAAATTCTGAAACCATATTTGGAATCAGCATCAGAAATTCTATAAGAAACACCAAATAGTTTTCAAGAAACAAAAATGTTGTTCCCTAGTGTAATTAACTATTTCTCGCCGAATTGGAAAGCTTTTCACCGACCTTAGACCTACAGTTTAACGTAGATTCAGAAATACATCTCGTCAGGGAATGATTGCTCACTATTTCATCGAGATAATTAAAGCTCATATACAGGACCTGCATTGTCTATAAGATCTTTGGGAAACTCTGAGTAAATGGAAATATTATTTTCTCGAAAACTATGGGTGATAGAAAAATTCTGAAACCATATTTGGAATCAGCATCAGAAGTTCTATAAGAAACACTAAATAGTTTTCAAGAAACAAAAATGTTGTTCCCTAGTGTAATTAACTATTTCTCGCCGAATTGGAAAGGTTTTCACTCCGCCTTAGACCCACAGTTTAACGTGGAAACCGAATGCTCTTTTCTTTTTTAAAAATATAATTAGGATATATTTATAATTTCTTTATTATAAAATCCTCTCGATTACATTAGTGACTAATGATCCGGGAATAGTGGGGGGAAAAATATTGACATGGTAAAGACAGCAAGGAGTAATACGAGCATTAAATCTATTGGAGAAAATATAAAGATGCCATTACTCGTCCGGACCCGTTATAGCGGATTGGTACACAAACTTATCATAGCTCCACCCAGCTACACTGGCAGCCAATCACTACGAACATCTGGCCTTAATCTTTTGGGGCGGAGCTTGGCGATTGTGCATATAAAAGGGAATATTTTTCAGTTTGGAGTAACAGTAGCTATTTTCGCGTCAGTGAATAATCATTCCCTCTGCCAGTGCATTCCCTCCACCATGGACCACGAACTGTACGTCTTCCCGGATTTGTATGAAGAAGGTGACACTGCAGCATTAACTGCAATTAATCTTTTTAACGCAATTGACCGTGATGAATTATTTCCAACGCAAACCGTTGAAGATATTTGCAGTGACGCTCCTTACAATCCGACGCAAGGGACTACCATAGAAATGTAAGTGTCTATAATTTATTCACAAGAAACATGATTTTATATATATGGAGGGTTGTAGTATCTCGTCAAATACTTCATTTAGATACTCACCATTATGCTAAAATCGAAATTTTTTATGGCAATCGTTTTAAATGTTATTTGGATTTACCTCTTATCGCCATTTTGCTAAAATCGAAATTTTTTATGGCAATCGTTTTAAATGTTATTTGGATTTACCTCTTAAATGAGTTTCGAACCAAAGATATCTTCACATAATGGGGTCTGTCTGTATACTCTGTATATGTTTTAAAAGAATGAACATTATTCCTTTAAGGTCCGATGAGGATTTGACACGTGTTATACCATATGTCCCACAAAAAAGTACACCCAACTTTAGATTGTACTAACTTCTCCAAAAATTGAGATATTTTGGATCTGTTTGTTTGATTTAATATAGCAAATTATTCTTTGTTAACGTTCAAATTTATTCATGTTTAAACGATTTAGTGTTTAAGCATCTGCTTTTAACTGAAGGGTACAGCAAAATGGGTTGCGCGGAATGATCATTTCTCCCAGCCAGATAGCTCCTCTTGCTTTAACCAATGTGCTACTTTTTACGTCGAAGGATATTGCAAATATTTTTTTTAAATAATTCGAACTTTTGTATCTAAGATACGAGTCATACATATAAATGAAGAATCTGAATTACTAAATTTATAAATACCTTTGAAACCCTTATCATGCAGTTTACACGAAGGCAGCGCGTTCTCATGGTCACAACTTATCTGCAAACTAAAAGCTTAAAACACGTTCAGAATACCTTCGAACTGCAATTTTCCGATAGAGCTTCTCCAACTAAACATACAATTTTGAAGAATGTTCGGAAATACAAAGAAGAAGGAACGGTCCTCAATTTGAACAAAGGACGTTCAGGCCATCCGAAGGCGGCAAGAACAGACGAGAACATTCAGCATGTTCGGCATTTATTAGAGAGACATCCAAAAGTGTCCACCAGGCGAAATGGTACAGAACTCTCGCGCATGTCATTTCATCGAATAGTTCGTGAGGATTTGAATTTGTACCCATACAGAATGGAAATTCGACATCAACTCATTGAAGGAGATCTACCTCGCCGCCTAAGATTTGCCCATTGGTTTCTTGAAAAACCAGAAAGATTCACGGAACAATTAGTGGTTGGAGATGAGGCGGCCTTTTTTATGAATGGTCTAGTGAACAGACAAATCTGTCGTTAGTATGCACCAAAAAATCATCCACCTGACAATCATATCTACGAAAAGAATAACTCTAGACAAAAACTGTCTCTCTGGGTAGGACTGTGCGGTAATGGAACGTTAATTGGCCCGGTCTTTTACGATGGTAATCTAAATGGTGAAGCTTACCTAGAAATGATAGACCGAAAAATCCTTCCACAAATACGTATTACTTATGGAAACCGATTTAATCGTATTTGGTGGGTGCAAGACGGAGCTCCTGCTCACAGGAGAGTTATTGTGAAGGAACGCTTGCAGGAAGTCTTCCACCAAAGAGTAATTGCTACAGGCCATGACATTGAATGGACTCCCAGAAGCCATGACTTGACCCCGTGTGATTACTTTTTATGGGGTCATTTGAAAAATAGAGTATTTGCATCACAACCTATCAATTTAGGTGATTTGAGGACTCGCATCACAGCTGAAATCAACTTGTTAAAAGACAATCCAGATCTTATTAAAAGAGTGATGGGGAAGATGAGAGCTCGACTCCAGATTTGTATCGATAGGAATGGCGGTCATGTTGAAAGAAAACGAAACTAAGCTTAACTTTTGCAATAAGGAATAAAGAAAAATCTGCTTTGTATCTTATTAAAATTATGTTAAAGTATCTATTATGTATTTGTCTTTTCATTACATCGACCAATTTTGCGCAATCCATTTTGTTGTACCCTTCAGTTAAAAGCAGATGCTTAAACACTAAATCGTTTAAACATGAATAAATTTGAACGTTAACAAAGAATAATTTGCTATATTAAATCAAACAAACAGATCCAAAATATCTCAATTTTTGGAGGAGTTAGTACAATCTAAAGTTGGGTGTACTTTTTTGTGGGACATATGGTACAATCTTTTGAAGAATCTCGTGTCATGAATACGGAGGATATACTGATCAGTCAGCATAATGAATGTCACACCGAAATAATGTAAGTGTTTTTCGATCTTTTTGGGGTAAGAAGACAATATATTTTCATAAATTTATTAAATGAAAGAAATCAGTACAATAACCAACTACAGAATATACCGTTACAAATATACATACACGAACAAAAACATTATACTATACAACGAGTACGTATAATTGGAAAACGGATTTTTATCTGTCTGCATACCATTTCATCGTTTCGGCGAGTGTGACACGGGTCAAATAAATTTTAAAAAGTTATAAATTCTTTATCACATGACATATGCATGAGAAATGAGACGCAGTACATTCCGCAAGCATTACTAAAATATCCTTGTATACGAAACGGGTTCCATACAACTTCGGGAATATGTAACTGAGCGAGAAATTTTACAATAATAGGGTCACTCCAGGGTTGAGTACCGAGTGAATCAAAATAGTACAGGCGCTGTCTATTTTTAAAATAGACAGGGATCCAATGAATCCCTTCATTACCGATGACATCTGTGTTCACAATAAGACTACCGCATTCTCGCGTACTTGGCAAACTCAATGTTTCATTCTTCGCAAACACGCCGATAAATTTGGAACGTGTGACTCGTTCACTATTCATTACTTTCTGAAGTGTATTAGCATCCACTTTAAAAGTCAGTGATAACGCTCCTAAATCTATCTACTTCTATTAGGGCTTGCGATTCGAGATATACTAGTACACTAATAGGCGCGTCTATAGGCTTGGCGAATTCCAGCCGCACTGAGATGTTTCCGCTCTGCTGTGGGGTTAAATGCGTATTTACGCTAGCAGATAAGTCAGGTGTAATGTCAAACGGATAAAGGTTAAATTGATCAATGAATTCTTCCTGCGTTACCCCATTACCATGCTCATCACAATCACCTGCAATATGGGTCAGATTACTATAGGCTCTGGCGCAAAGAGATAACACAGCGTCTGATGAATAGTCCGTACCCATTGTTCCACCCAAAGCAGTGCCATTAACGTATAGAGTTATATTTTTAAGTCCGAAATTCTCGAATTTAAAGGCACTCTTTTTATATTTTCCATTCACCGAAGCATGGTCCTGCATTCCGATTAATATCCTTTTAGGAAGATTTCCCAGGGCAATGTTTTCTATCTGCTTCGATGCCAACCCTGCAGGAACCGTATATAGTTTGATTTGTACTCTGTTAATAGGATATTTCACTGTAGCGTTTAGTAAATTTTTCTCAATTTCTAGTTGTTTTGGTGAACTTAATTTCACTCGCCGTAAGCGTAGGTATGTGTCCATAATGTGAACCACAACGGGCTTTGCACCCTCTTCTTGATCAGCATCCAGATTTAAGCAGATCTCAGGACTCGTGCGGGTGAGCTTTATTTTCATATCCACCCCGTTGACAAGCATCTTCTGGAAAGTGAAATCTGCGTGCAGCCGTCCAAAACACTCGTATATTTTCTTTTTAGAATTTTTAAATTTGTCCTTTATACTACTTCCATCTTTAGTTTGATAATATCCCTCGGCACTTAAAAAGGTAGCTTTCGCTTCTTTGGAAAAGTTGAGGACATTTTCCAGATAGGCTCGTAGATGATAGTACCCCGTGCCTGCCGATATGTTGGTCTGATTTAAATATACGTCACACTGGTTGAATATGGAGTGCAGAAAGCTTGTTTCAGGGTATGCAGCATATTTGTCATCGCAGACCGTTCCATCAGAATGGGCTATACGTAGCTTAGCGTACATGTGCACACAGCTTGGATCAAAAAAGTAAGGGCCTGAGCTGGGTATCACGAATTCTATAGGTGCACTCGGGGAACTAATTGTGTTTAAAGGGTTAATTGTAATAAAATCACTGTGCTCAATAGAAACTTGGGTTGGAGGCAGCTCAAAAAGGGACAGCTCCGATTTACAGCATTGTGAACTACATGGGTGGATGAAGCGTGCCATGGCGAGTTAGAAATAGTGCCTCCACTCTCGACAAGTGGTAAACAAACTATGATTCATGAGATCAATGTCCTTAGCTTATATCAGTCAAAAAAGTGGTCAACCATAGGTTTCATTCGCTTACAGCACTTCTTTTTTGATATCCCTTTACGTTTAATACCACGTGACCCCTTCTGCCGGGCAGCCCTCTTCTTCTTCCCGCCACCACGCATTTTTCTCTTTGCATCTTTGATGATTTCGTCCCGTGTACGCTTTAAATGTTTTTTTAGAGCTTCTTTAGGTTTAGCCCCGGCCAATATGTCTTCTGCAGTGTTAAGGCCTGATTGTAGCGCTTTCCTTCCGAGGTATCTGGCACCCCTCTTCAGCAAAGGAACAGCCGTACGTAGTATGGATGAAAAAATGGATCCAAGTCCACTACCGCGCTGGTATCTCACCCCTCGATAGACGGTGAAAGGCTTTCTATCCATTATAACTCAGTGCGTCGAAAGTGTAGCTTCACTGTTAAGCTCCCGTTACCGAATGGGAAGTTTTCACCCTCAATCGTTCTTATATATATTGAGATATTGGTTATTAAATTAGTTGCGACATTCACATAATGGGGTCTGTCATATGTAATACTCAAACTCCTTCCTCTATGGTTGGGGATGTGAGCAATGCGCAGCAGGCGTGCCTGGGTATCCCCAACAAACTGGTGCTCCACTATATTACTGTAAATATAGCACATGTCTGGGGACCTTTCAGCCAATTTCTCCATCTTCAATTGATACATTAATCTGGACAAGTCATGCTGTGTCTCGTGAAATGTGTCTCTTTGGAAGGCTGCGCTATATCGGCCATTGGTTAGAATTTTGAGCATTCTATGGTCTTTAATACGTCTGTTAGTCTTTGATTTTAGGATTAGTGTATGTGTAGGGTTTCCTTTGTTTACGACTTCGTATACTAAATCATTCGTAAGGTTTGAGTTTCTTAAACTTACGTTTAAGCCTCTCACAACATCCTCGACCGAACCATATTGACCCGGTCCTAGTCTTACTTCTGTACTGTAATACCGTGCAACCTTAGTCCGAGCGATACGTATAGTTTCATCCATAGCTACCCCAGCTTTTTCACACTCGTCAATGTCTCTAAGAATCGTAAAAACGGTTTCTTTATGTTCAATATTTAAAAAGATGATGTCCAGCTGAATTTCGCATATCCCCACCTCATACGAATCACGACCCAATTCAATGTGCCCGTGGAGTTCTGTTACAAAGTTGGCTAGTGTGTTGTTAGGGTGTACAGACAAGGACGAGGAGGACGGGAGTGTAACGTAGAAATGGTTAGGAGCCATGTTGCATACTATTTAAGCTTCATTATTGCATCAGCTTTTATATAGGTGTTGAAGCTTTCTGGGTACCCTAGCCATTTCACCAGGTACATTTTTTCTTTCCTGAACCTTTGCTTCCTAAAATTTTCTCAATTTTAGACACATTTTTTCCTAAATTAAACGCAACTTTCTGCAATTCCTCGCGGTAAAAGCCTCCTGAGATTTCTTCCCCATTCAAATCTTCAATGTAATACATCATTATCTCACCTTTAGGTCTCATATCCCTAACTTTAAAAATCTCGCGTGTCCATCCTTGCTCAAAACCCTTTGCGAATTTATTCCCCGAACGCGACAGCCTTATATAATCATTGATTTTGAAGCGCGCAGAGTGTGGTGGTGGTGTTGGTGATCCATCTCTTCTCGGGAGCGTACCTCTTTCTAAAACTTCGTTAGGTGTTGTCCCAATCGTGCGATGGTGTGAGCGGTTGTAGGATGATGCCAATGATTCCAGAATGTCTAGAAATCTGTATGTGTTTTTATGTGTAAAATAACGGTACATGCGTTCCTTTATGGTGCGCTGAACTCTTTCAGCTAAAGAAGCCTTACGTATAGAATTGGTTGTGTAATAGCTGATATTAAACTCTGTCAACATGTTCTGAAAAGCACGGCCTATAAATTCCTTCCCCATATCCGTACAAAAATAGCCAGGAACCCTGTTTTCTTTTAACATTAGCGTTTTGGTGGCTTTAGCAACTGTTTCAGGTGATTTATTTTTCAGAGGAACTAGCCACAGATATCTAGAGAATACGTCTATTATGAATAGAATGTAGCGGTAACCATCGTTATACACAGAATATCTTTGCATGTCTGTTAAATCTGCTTGCCAAATAGAATCAATCGGGGAAGCCGTTGTCTTGGCTGTTTTAAACCTTTTTCTCACAGGCTTATGAAGCGTATAAGCGTCCTGCTCCCTCAAAAATCTTTCAACATCTTTTTTCCCTACTCCATAAACACTTCTGTACAGTCTATCTACGCCGCCGTAAGAGGATGGGTTAGAAATGTCATAATAGCGTTTAGTTAATACGTTAGCCATTTGCGTATTTTAGAGGCACGTGGGTAGGGTTGACCGTTGTTTAACCTCTTCTTTCTCCTCTTCAAAGGTGTTACCGCGGGGGTGACGGCGTCTTCAATTGTGTCACATGCGTTGCATGTTCCAAGTCTTTTAACCTGTTCAGATTTCCTATCAACGTTTTAGGGACATTTATTTGTTGTAGTCTTGCTTTAATATGCTTCCATCCTGATGGTGATGGCCTATCCCACTTTCTCACCAGATCATGGACAATGTCTACGATATTCGATCCCTGTACCTTTGATCCTTCCACAATGATCTCGCCTGTATCGGTCCATTGTATGGCTGGATCCTCATTCAATAGATTATAAAGACTTAAGCCTTTACTCCTCAATGTATGTGGGAGGGTGCTTTTTAATACATGCTCGATATGTTGTGTGGCTAATCCCTTAATTTTTGGTTGGTCAGCTGTATCGTCGGGCACAGATCCTATGTCGCCATGTCCATCGTCCCCCGTGCTGTGCCTAATAACCACAGGAATCTCTGTAGGGTTCTTATAATTTTCGTACTCGTGAAGAAATTTCTGCAGAGCTTCTTGGTATAAGATTCTTTTCTCATCAGGTGTTTTTTCACTGTTTAATAGGGCTAGCAATTCGCTTTCCATTCTTTTAAGTCTGCTTTTACGGGGATCTAGAACCGTGTCTGGATTCCTTTGCAGTGAAGCGTACACCTCGTGGGGAATCACTACCACTTTCTTCATTATACAGGGTGCGGCAAAAGTAACGCCCTTTTAATAATTGTATCTTTATAGTTTTATACAGTATAATTTTTTAGTTTTATATTGTATCATTTTGTTTCTTTTATTTTTACAGAAATTCTGAATAAATATGGCCTTGCGATTGACGAGAGAACAAAGAGTGAAAGCAGTTAAACATTATTACCAAAACAATAACAATGGAGCTAAAGCCGCTCGTTTGTTATCAGAAGAATTTAACATTCGACAAGTGCAGAGCCGCAATATCACAAGTCTAATTAGGAAATTTGAAAGAACCGAAGCGTAAGTGATGCCACAAGATCAGGGAGGCCAGTTTCAGCAACAACCTTAGAAAAGTCCGATGAATTAAGAGAATCATTGTTGCACACTCCTCAAAAATCCAGTAGACGTCTTTCTACAGAGTTGGGTATCAGTGACAGAAGTGTCCGTAGACTCTTAAAGAAGAACAAGATGAAGCCTTACATCCCTCGCGTGTTACAGAGCTTGCATGATGGAGATGCAGATAGACGATTAGAGTTTTGCGAAAATTTCCTGAATAAAGTCAATGAAGATGAGACCTTTCTTGATAAGATATGGTGGTCAGATGAGGCAACATTCAAATTGAACGGGCATATCAATCGCCATAATTGTGTGTACTGGAGCGATGTTAACCCACATGTTATCTTGGAAAAAGACGTTAACCTACCAGGAGTGACAGTTTGGGCAGCCATCTCTTCCATGGGAATAATAGGCCCGATATTCTTTGATAGTACTGTTAATCAAGATAATTATTTACAAATGCTGCAAACTGAATTCTGGCCGAGAGTTAGAAATCAGAATGGAATTTACTTTCAACAGGATGGTGCGCCACCCCACTATGGGTTACTCGTTAGGGAATGGTTAAATTTAAATTTCGAAGGGAGGTGGATAGGACGACGTGGAGCAATTGAGTGGCCAGCACGATCGCCAGACCTAACACCACCTGACTTTTTCTTGTGGGGTGTACTGAAAGATCTTGTTTACAAGGTCAAACCGAAAACACTTCTTGAATTAAGACAAACAATTCGTGAAAAGTTTACTACAATTAACGTAGAAATGTGTCAAAAGGTTTGTAGAAGTGTTGCTGGTAGGGTTCAGTGTTGTATTGAACACCAAGGGGAGCATTTTGAACATGATCATTAGGTTAGTAAATACTATGTATGTAGAGTACATTTTTTTAAGGTGTATTGAGCCAACCACAAAAGTAATTAAATTCCAGTTATTTTTTAGTTTTTACTGAGAAAGTACTTATTATTTTTCTTAAAATGCTGTATTTTTCTTAAAAACCTTATTATTTCTCTTAAAGTGCTGTAATTGATTTATTTCCTTCAATAAAAGAGAATAAACTAAAAAGGGCGTTATTTTTGCCGCACCCGGTATTAATCTAGTCAATAAAGGACCCAAAACTGAAAATAAGATGGGGAGAAATGACCCTCCTGTTTGTACAATAATTCGTTTTTTCTTCGCTACAGTTTGACTTTTACGAGCGAGTGCACGTATTATGTTCTTGTAACGGCGTAGGCGAGCCTTCTGAGGGGTTTTCATTGATACATTGCAATTTATAACGTTAAGACAGATTTCACAGATGCATTTTAAAAAGTCGGCGTCGATATTTTTAATAAACATCTGCTGCATTGCCCGGGGCAATCGATGATAGATTTTTATTAATTCACGGTATTTCTTGTCTCTTTGTCATTCTGGAATATACACCGTTTCAGGCTCGTTTGGAAATATATTCGTTCGTAGAAGCACTCTAAACGTGTTTCGCGGATGAAGGTCGCAAAGCAAATATCCGTAGCGCGTGCTTGTAGCTTCTTTATAAACTTCCAAAAACTCCTTACGCTGATTCGGGAACATTTGATTGGCTAATACCCCAATTTGTGATACATCTCTACGTTGTGCGAATAAGACTAGATATTGCGTATTTAACGACACATCGCGCATGTATCTATTTTTGAAAAATAGATTCTGATTGACAGTGGCGACTCGTGGTATAAATGTATGGGGATGCGATTTCATAAAATTGTACGACAACACGGACTCACAATAGGCTAGCGCGAATCCAACTCTCGCTCACAAGGGTACTTGTGGGGTACATATGCGGCTATGCCAGACGTACAATTCTAGTTAATTACAAATAAGTAATAATTTCAATAAAATACATATAAATGGCTTATATCATTATTACTGAAGTAACTATTAGTAAAAATAAAGTTGTTATTATAAAAAAAATTCGCGATTGTACTTATATTTTCATTACAACAGTAAAATATAATTTATATTTACTTGAGCGAAAAATCTATCGCTCCATTCGGCTGCAATATTATTTTGTATTCAAACAGCAGTACGCTGGTTGAAGCTGTGCTATAAGTTTAGAATATTATGTACTGTATGAAGGCTTACTCAAAATGCCTCATGAATCATGATATGCCACATGAATTTTTAAAATATATTTCAAGAATATTTTTTTTAATATCTTAAAATTAATATATTTTTTATCTGTTAAATTAATATTTATCGTTTCAAGCAAGGGGGAGCGATCGCTCCATCGCTCCTATACGCCAGTCGCCACTGCTGATTGATGAAGAACACGCTTATGTTAAGATGGTGGGAGAATACTGTAAATGTCTCGGCAAACGTTTTATTCATCTCCAACATGAGATCGTCAATTACAATGATGGTATGTTCATTTCCCTTTAACGAATTAACGCCATATACGCCTTTGTGGAACAAAATATCATCTTGGTACTCGTTGAACACTGATTGATACGTCGAATAGCACCATATAACTTTATGCACAAATTTCGAGAACATCTCTCCCTTTTCTTTAATGATTTTAAGCATAAACACAGTTTTACCACATCCTGTAGGTCCAGATATAATACATGTGGATGGGCTCGTGAATCTGAATTTTTCTACAGAGTCCATTTCTAACACGTCACACTCCTAAGTGGGTCATTTACAAAATTTTACAAATTTTGAGTGCTGTTCCTTATATTTTGTTTTCTTCTCCCACAGAACCGTGAATAACGATGAGGTACAGCACCCCATCATTGACATTACGGATGACCTCGACGACAGTGTAGTTGTGATCTCCTCCCCTGCCAACGAACCCTCACCAGCGATACCGGTAGCACGTCCAAAGCGGAGGTATGATGAAGAGAACCCCACGTCAGGTATAAAGCGACCGAAATACGCGCCTGTTGCACCAGTAATAGATCCCCAACCCTCAACCTCTTATGCAACAATCCCCCCAGCAGCACCTCCCGCTAATATATCCCCTCATTCAGCCGCCACAGTTGCCCCCCGTTCTGTTAAGTCTACAATAATAGATCCCCAACCCTCAACCTCCTACGCAACAGGCCCCCCAGCAGCACCTTCCGCTAATATATCCCCTAATTCATCCGCCACAGTTGCCCCCCCGTTCAGTTGAGGATGATATAACGTTTGAGTTGGTGCGCTCCGCAGCCCCCACCCCAGCCTTGACTAGAAATCGGTATAGAGTCAGGGTCGACCCTAGAGCCATATATAGCAATGGAATTGAGCGCGGGCTACGCCGGGTTGTACAGCGTATTGTAGAGTTTGCTCTTCAGAATCGCGACGAGCGTGAAGTCAGGACGAGTCTGTCCTTTGGATTCGGGTCAGATGACGGTGATGTAGATGATTATTGGGTGATAGTGCCATTTAGACGTTTGGCAGCTGAAGATGTAGAATATATATTAGGACGTATAATGCAAGCCACCCAAAGTAGTATAGCCTTTAATATGGACAACTTCACGGTAAATATTGAGCGTGTATTCCGTGTTGCGGGTCATAGTGCCATACCGTATACTCTTAACTTCAATTCTCCGACTATTTACCGAAAGCATATAAACGTCGATCGTGGTTGCGGCTTTATAGCAGTACTCTTAGCACGTATGTTTACTGTACAAAATACACAGGCCCAAAAATTTGGTTGCCTACGGTCGTGGAGCGTGCCGTAAACTAGCTGTAGACTGTGAACTTGAATTTGACTGTAATATGGGTCCTGAAGAGTGAGAAGGGTAGACAGGAAATGAATGTCCGTATAGTTGTATTTGGGTGGATGATCGTCGTAGGACTGTGTATGTTTTTAAAAGCTGTGTGAGAGATCGTACAAGACCCCTACTTATTTTAGGATTGTCAGGGACAACGTATCTCCCCATCCGTAATATAAGGTGGCTTTACGCGAGTTATGACAAAAGTCGAAAATATGGGAGACATCATGATTTGTGTAAGGGGTGCCTCGAGTTTGCGGATGATATAGTGAGACATTGTAAAGAATGTCACATGGTATGTGAACAGTGTAAAAGCACCAAATGTGAAAGCCGTGTAGTTGAAGCTGAGAAGAGAGACTGTGATGTGTGTAGACGCACATTTTTCAATAATAGCTGTTTTGATTTCCATAAATCAATTGGCACGTGCAGGAAAATGATCTGTGAATGTGGTATGTTTCACACAATGGATAATTGGGGAAATTTAAGCACAAGTGTGACGAAATTCACTGTCCTACATGCCAGGAGGAATATAAGGCGGATGGAGTAAAGCATGTATGTTATATGAAAGATGCTAAGCCTAAAAATAACCCTTGTATAACTGTATACTACGATATAGAAACATATACGAACGCTGAAACCAAAGAGGTAATTCCACATTTACTTGTGAGCCAGACCATCTGTGATGAGTGTATGGGGATCGAATGTGACGAGTGCCCCAAATGCGTAAACGGACAAACGTTTTTAAAACGAATGTCCGCGATAGTCCTGTGAAACTATTTGTGTCCTATATTGTCAAGTTAGCCGACAAGTTAAAAAAAACTGTGTATATTCTCGCCCATAACGGGGCAAAGTTTGACACGCGTTCCTTTATAAGGAGTTGCTTGAACACGAATCCTCTGAGATATTTACAGGTGATCCATTGAAAAGAGGCAACAAATTAATACAGATGCAAATAAGAGGCAATGTACAATTTAAAGACACTTTATTATTCACACCTTGTAAATTAGCAAAGCTACCCAAGGTGATGGGAGTAGCAGCTGAAGTTTCCAAAGGATACTTCCCTTACACTTTCCTCACCAGCGAGACTTTAAACTACGTAGGCCCACCACCACCCAAACATTATTTTAACTATGACTGTATGGATGAACGTGAAGACTTTGATCGATACTACAGTTTTAATGAAAGTAACCTTATAATATAGCTGATGAATGTGAGCGTTATTGCGTGAATGATGTGCGCGTGCTTAGAGTATGTTTCCAGGCCTTTAGAAGGATGTACATAGGCCGTTTCAAATGCGATCCGCTGCAAGTCGCAACCACCATCGCGTCATTATGTTTTACGGTGTTCAAGAATAACTTCATGCCTAAAGACACCTTAGCCATTATTCACCGAAACAACCCCCGCAGTTACGGACACAAGGCTATTTACTGGCTCATACACCTACAGCAACAGACAGGTGTATACATAAAGCACGCCCGCAACACGGGTGAAGTACCCATTAAGATTAATGGACGTGTTTTTTGGGTTGATGGGTTAAGTGAAAACCGTGTCACTGGTGTGAAGACTGTGTACTCCTTTAACGGATGCTGGTGGCATGGATGCCCCCGTCCTGAGTGCGGAATCGCCGGAGATATCCACGGTAGATCTCCTGCCGACTGTCTTGCATGGACCCGCACCCGCGATCAACTTATAGGATCACAGTTCACTCACAAAGTCTTGTGGGAGCATGAATATGATGCACGGATGGAGACAGACGAGGTGTACCGTGAGGAAATAAACACGATCAAGCGTTCAATGGTGCTGGATCCTCTCAAATGTGGTGATAGCTTGTTTGGAGGACGTACAAATCCTTCAGACTATACTTTCCACCTACGGAGGGCGTGAAGCTCCATTACTACGATTTCTGTTCTTTATACCCATACGTGATGAAGAACAATCCGTACCCCGTGGGCGCTCCTGAGAAACTGGTGGGACCTAACCTGCCCTCCATCAATGAATTTTCAAGAAATTTGAATGATCGTTACTTTGGGCTCTCTTTCGTAGACGTACTCCCCCCACGCAATTTATGGATGCCAATCTTACCTGTCGTTATCGACGACAAGCTCATGTTTCCCTGTGCGTGAAGTGCGCGGAAGAGGATAACGGCGATTGTAACCATATACCCCACCAGCGTAAGATCAGAGGCGTATATACAAGTCCTGAGCTGGCCCTAGCCGTACGCCATGGTTATAGAATACTGAAGATACATGAGGTGTGGAGGTTTCAGAAGCTACCCAACCTTTTCACACCATATATAAACGCCTTTTTGAAGGATAAGGTTGAGGCATCAGGGTATCCGCGAGGAGTTGATACCGAAGATGAAAAGTCTGCCTATATTCAACGTTACCGCGACCGCGAAGGTATACAACTTGATCGTGCCAAATTGCAAAGAATCCTGGCAAGCGTTTAGTGCAAAGTTGTGTCTAAACAGTCTATGGGGAAAATTTGCGCAGAATACCGGCAAGGGAACATTCATTTGGCACAAAGTTATAGTGATGTCTGGGATTATGCCAATGCTCCCGATAAAGAGGTCATGGAGATCGTGAATGTAGGTAATACTTACATAATAAAGTACAACAACACTGAATTGGCCACAGATACCTCAAGGGTTACAAACATACCTGTGGCCAGCTTCACAACAGCCTACGCCCGTATAAAACTTTGGGGTCTATTGCATTCTCTTGGGCGGAGAGTATTGTATGCCGATACAGATAGCGTGATATTCACAGAGAGGGAGGGTGAATACATGCCCGCTATTGGGGAGTTCCTCGGCGACTCTTTTGTCTCAACAGGACCTAAAACTTATGGGGTACGGGTCAGGGTGGGGGAGGATATGAAATATATCGTGAAGGCAAAGGGTATTACGCTCAACCATGCGAATCGGCGGGTTGTTAACTTTGAATCGTTGAAGGATCTAGTGTGTTTGGACGATGATGAGGGCGAACGACCTCCCCAACTAATTGTAGGCGCAGAAGCTGGGGGGCGTGAAGGAACTTAGGGGTACGAAGGTGTGCCGTAACACCTATAGGAAACGTTACCAGTTACCTGGTACCTATGATACCGTACCCTTTGGATACCATAACGTTTGATGCTTCTATTGTTAACTTACTTATCACACGTATTTGTAAATATGTATGTCTTGTATATAATCTTTGATGTATCTATTGATTTATTACACGTATTTGTAAATATATATATAACTTGAATATCTCGTTTATTAAATCGTATTTGTAAATATATATAACTTGAATATCTCGTTTATTAAATAAATCATGTTTCAATTAGCGTTTCACTTTCTCCTTTGTGTGTGTGTGTGTGTGTGTGCACAGGTGAAAGTTCTAAGCTCCGCCCACTGTAAGATCAGCAACGTGAGTCATGCTACTATCTGGGATTCCCTGCGTGGTCAGTCGACTGCAGTAAGCCCTTGAGATCAGACGTGTATTCGCCAGCGTAGAAGAAAAAAAGGAGATCAGACGTGTATTCAAATGGCTACCTTTAATATTGCTTGTACAACGTTTATGAAATGGTATTCAGCGAAGTGCCAGGATGTGGTGGATACCGAAAAACTTCCTACTCCCCCCTCCTATGCCTCTTTTAAAACCACATTGGATTGTGCGAAGTTGCAAGATGTACAAATACTCTACGGATGTTCTGGTGAGACCGTTGAAGGCTTTCGTTGCACAGACGATGTGCTGAAGTATGCTGTAGAGCTAAACTTTACAAAGTCTCACATATACCATAAAGTAAAAGAAACAACGCGTGCAGAAGAGAAGCAGCAGGTATAGATAATGAGTCTTGCGGATGGGTGGTATGACAAGCGGTATTACGTCATGTTACACCATGTCGATTACTCATACCCTACGACTGAAAATGTGAATCTCGTGATCATGGACAATCTTAAGTATTTTTATCACTATATTAATGTATATCATGATGAGGTTCGTAGTGAGGTTGTGGCTAGTGCCCTGCGTGAGTTTTTAACAGACTTTAGAGACGAGTATCGTTTGATGGGCAGAAAGGAAAAATATGAGCATATGTTCCTCTCAAATAGTGCGCCGGAGTGTGAAGATGTTTAGTAAAACATAAAATGTGCCTAGTTCGTGAAAATTATCCTGAGGGAAACTGTCTGGTGCGTAGTCTGGTAGTGATAAAACCGAAATTAATTCTTGTACCGGAAAAACACCTACCCAATATGTACAACAATTCGATTATGGTGCGACTCGCGGATCATACGAGTTAGAACAACCCCATTCACGTATTATCGAGTCAGCCGCCCATCGAACCGTTCCTGCCTACCTGCGTGCCTCACACGGCTCATAATTATCTGAGAGCTTGAACCGAGTGGACGTGCGCTCCTCGAATACGATGGAACTTCCTTTGAGCAGCATTCTCAACGCCTCGTACGATGTGTCCGTGACGAAATCGTTGCGCGTGTTCAGGCGTAAATCCGGTACCGTTAGCTATGTACTGGAAACGGAATGTAGACAAACAAACAAACGGGTTTATTTAAGTGTCGAGGAGATGAATAGAATCTTCGTGATAGTTGAGAAGTGGAGTGAAGATCGTTATAAAATATCTGCTAACGCAGGTACAAGAAGAGAGCAGATTAGTGACGCACCCTCATACGCCGTTGTATGTACGTTGTGTATAAATAACGATCGGCCGTGCATTGATATACGGCTGATGTGGAAGAATGCTTCTGATAATAACGCTCTTGTTCCTACGCGAAACCGTTTCATCCTCGACAGAATGTTTGAAATCGTCGGATTCCGCAAGCTAAAACCTATATTAGACGCGCGTGTTACGGATATGCTTTATTTTGATACAGTACTTGAATACGCATACACCGCTCTGCTCGATGGGTTTACCGAGTGTAGGGCTGAACAAGGTGAGAATGGTCTAGAGCTGGACGTTTATTTAAAAAGTTTAGACTCTTTGAAATACCATGAACTTTGGTACAAAGCAATTGATCGGTACAAGGCTGAGCTCACCTACACCGTTCACCCTGAAGAACTATTTCTTTATATAACGCGCAGTTGTCGTAACGATTTAGAAGATTATTTCAATTGCCGCTATGTTGAGTGAAGATGAGTTCACGATTGAAAAGCTTGAGTCGGTAGAAATAAACCCTCGATTGGAAAAGCGTGTTTATAAACTTGTGTTTAATAATGTAGCTAACGATGAACTCTTTGTGCGTGCTTTTGATTGTATTCTAGACGTATTTAAAGATGACTTACCAACCGGTTGTAAAGTGGGAACAAAAATAGTGCTGAACGATATGAAAGCCCTTCATATCGAATACAGGTTTCCCTATACTTTAAGCGGTGAAATATTATTAAACCGCATATACTGCGTAATGCAGAGCAATAATGATGTAATTGTAAACTCGATTAAGTGCGAGTTTAGTATTTTGAAAAAAAAAAAGTGAAATGTATTTATATATTTGTGATATTTCTCCTGTACTGTTATTTTGAAGGATTATATGCATATTCCTCATTTCTATTATTATTGAAATGTATATTTATTTCTATATATCTCCATAATTGTGTGTGTGTGTGTGTGTATATATATTTTTTTGATTATATGCATATTCCTCATTTCTATTATTATTGAAATGTATATTTATTTTCTATATATTTATAATAAACAGAATGACGCAATGTTGTTTTACTTAATTCTTTTGGTTAATTATATCATGTTACGCCTTCTAAACCTACTAGCGGAATTCTAAACCAACTTTTAAGAAAATAAATGGTACAATCTGACAACTCTCCATAATAATGTTAAAAAGTGGTATCTGGCAACTCAAGCCATTTACACCTTCTAAGCCAACTGGCTGATTAGGAGTCTATAATAATGTATACAATGGTATCTGGCAACTCTCCATAATAATGCTAAAAAGTGGTATCTGGCAACTCAAGCCATTTACGCCTTCTAAGCCAACTGGCTGATTAGGAGTCTATAATAATGTATACAATGGTATCTGGCAACTCTCCATAATAATGCTGAAAAGTGGTATCTGGCAACTCAGTCTTCGATTAGAATTAATTAATTAAATATACAGCACAAACTGGCAACTCAGCCTGAATACATGGCGCTATCTGGCAACTCAGCCGGATTAGAGGTCTATAAAAGAGTGAGAAGCTGATGACGGAGTTATTCAAGCTCGGCTCCCAGCCAAGCAAGGACCTCTGGTCCTTTTTCTTTCTGGCCCTTTGGGAAAACCCCTTAGAGGCCTCTTAGGTTAGGTAAACGAAAATAGCTTGGGGGAGAACTCCGCCTCCAAGTTGCATGCCTTGCAATCAAAGGCCGCTACTCTCTCTCTCTCTCTCTCTCTCCTTCAGGTGTACCCCTCCCCCCTTGGCTCCTTCTAAGCCAACTGGCTGATTAGGAGCCTATAAGACAACGCCTACTCGGCTGAAGTCTTAATATGCACTTGGCTCCTGCCAGGTGAACACCTCTCCTCCTTTCTCTCCTTTCTCTCCTTTCTCTTGGGGGATAACGCCGCCTCCAAGTTTCGCACCTGCAGCATCCCCCAACCCCCTTTGCAGGGATTTTTGCAACACCCCCCTTTGCAACACCCCACCCCCTTTTGCAACAACCCCACCCCTTTGCAACACCCCACCCCATTTGCAACATTACGTAATAAATTGCAACATTCCTGCACTCTAACCTTTTGCGGCTATACTACTCGTGATTTCGGTGAAACTTTTGCTATTGCGCTAGACATAGGAAAAGCTTTTGATAGAGTCTGGCACAAATCTTTAATTTCCAATCCTCCTTCGGTTTTTGTCCTTCTATCTGTGCCTTCATCTCTGATTTCCTTTCTGGCCGATCTATAGCTGCAGTTGTACTGTAGATGGCCATTGCTCTTCTCCTAAAGCTATTAAAAGTGGTGATCCTCAGAATTCTGTCCTGTCACCCATTCTTTTCCTTTTATTTATCAATGACCTATTATATTAAGTTGCACTTCCTGTTCCATCCGCTCCTATGCCGATGATTCCACTCTTCACTTCTCCACCCGCTTCAAAAAGCCTCCCTCTCAACAGTCACTCCATGATTCGCGTTGGACCAGTGGCGTAACTAGGGTGGGGCAGGTGGGGCGCGTGCCCTGGGCGCCAAATTTGGGGGGGGGCGCCATTTTTATGATTTAAAAAAAAATTTAAGAGTAAAAACATGCTCTTTTGGAAATGTACCGGTACCATATCTCTAGCCATCGAATTTCCATGAATTTCAGATTTTTACTTCATTTAACTTTATTAATTCATTCTATTTTTATTAGAATTTTATTATGAATTATTAATTTATTCTATTTTTTTGTTTCTTTCTCTAGAAAATTTTACAATGAAGCGAACATTGCCGATACCGAAAAGTCCGAAAAAGAAGCTGAGTGGAGCAGAAGGCAGGAAGAAAAGAAAAATGCAAGAAGCAGAAGCTAAAAAGTCAAGTGGCTTTATGATGTCATTTCTTGAACAGCAACAAGCTGGTCCTTCGTTAGCATTAACTGCATCAGATATGAGTGTTGACCAACCCGCCAGTGTATCAGAAGGAGAATTAAGTGTCTTTCAAGAACCAGAAGTGTCTTTCAAGAAGCCAGAAGATACTAAAACTTTGAGTAGCGAAAAGCAGGAAAAAACAGCACAGCCTATACCAGATGCGATTCAGCATCACGATGTAGGCTTCTTGGAGTTTGATAAAATATCAAAAAAAGTAATTTTATCAGATGCCCTGAGGACAGAAATGGTCACATTGGGTTCGAAGTATTTTCGAAATAGTGAAGGGCCATTTGTTCCCACACAAAACCGATCAATGAATGAAAGATGGTTTAAAAGAAAGTTGGGAAGTGGATGTGGAGAAGAAGTTTGGCGCTCAGGGCTTGTTTATTCTCCAGAGAAGAAAGCAGCTTTTTGCTTTTGTTGTTTGCTATTTTCTCAAATTGACAATCAGTCTTCAGTGGAGCAAGAAAATGGGTTCAATCATTGGAAAGCACCAGAAAGGCTTAGCACCCATGAAAATGCAAAAAATCATCGATACTGCTTCACCCAATGGAAGGAAATGGAAAGAAATCTTTTAGAAAACAGAGGGATCATTGACGTAGAGCTTCAAGCTCAAATTGCAACAGAAAAACAAAAATGGCGAGATGTTCTCCATAGAATTCTCCATTGCATAAAATTTTTAGCAACTCAGAACCTTGCATTGCGTGGTCACAAGGAATCCCTTAGACAGAAGAGGAAAGCAATATTGGAAATTTTCTTGGGTTATTAAAATTGTTGGCAAGGTTTGATCCTGTCATGAAAGAATATCTCAGTATTGTGGAAAAGCACCCTGGAAGAACATCATATTTATCTCCGTTAGTGCAGAATGAATTTATTCAGCTGATGGCTTCTACTGTTCGCCAGAAATTGTTACAGAGCATTCATAAGGCCAAATATTTTGAAAGATATAATGAAAGAAACTATTGATCGTCTCCATAATGAAATAGAAGAAAGATTTGTCCGTCTCCATGACTTGGATTGAAAATTTGGATTTCTTTTAGATGCTAGAGGATTAATTATTGTTTGACTCAAATGAAAGCAACAGTAGTCATGACGTAAATATCTTAAAGAAAAGTTGTCTCAACCTTGGACAGTTTTATAGCAATGATATTGACGGCTTTGAGCTTTATGAAGAAATCCTGGATTGTAAGATGCTTCTGAAAAGTCGCCCAAATGTTCAGATTTCTAAAGCTGAGGAACTCCTCAAGTTTATTGTTCAGTATGGAGATGAAAATGTTTTTCCAAATTTGAGAGTAGCTATTCAGATAATGCTCACTATTGCAATTTCAATTGCCAGCTGTGAGCGATCTTTCAGCAAGTTAACATTGATCTTATCATATTTGAGAGCTTCAATGGGCCAAGAAAGACTTTCTGCTTTAGCCTTGCTCAGCATTGAACGTGAGGAAACTGAAATAACAAATTTTGATGACATTATTGATAAGTTTGCATCAGCAAAAGTAAGAAAAATACATGTTTAGTGTGAAGTTCCAAATTAATCATTAAAAGAGACAAAAATAATAGGTGCAAACAAGGAATTTCTTTTAAAGTACCATATAAATGGAATGATTTTTGTCAGTATCTAATATTCTAATTGCTAATTCTGCTATCGGTAATTCAGTAAAATTCAAGAAAACATCAAAGTGTATTCTCATGAAAAGTTATGCCTCTCCTTGTACATATATTAATTGTTTCTGTTGTAATTCGGCAAATAATTAACCATACTTTGGTTCTATAAAATTAAATTGTATTAATAGAAATTTAATATCAACCTTAATAGTAAATATACGCGGTTATGTATATGGATAGAAAAACATTAAAGTATAAACTGTAAAAATAATTTTTATGAATTGTATTTTCATTTCATTTCAATTTATTTTTACATATTTTTGTAGTTTTATATGTACTATATAACTGTTTTTCATTTTCATTTGTCATAAAATAAATTTCTTCTTAAAAGTATATTTTGTTAGCGGTATTATTACGAGTAACCAGTTTGAGTACCATTATAAGAATTCAGCCAGAATTTTAAAGAACACTGGTTTTAAGGGCGCCATTAATTGATTTGCCCTGGGCGCGATCAACCCTAGTTACGCCTCTGCGTTGGACGACTATGGTACACCTAACCTCTGATCTTTCTACTATCTCTGACTGGGGCAAAGAAAATCTTGTGGCTTCAATGCTTCAAAAACTCGGTACCTTCATCGATCTACTCATCACAATCTTTCACACGACTATCCCCTTACTTTCAACAATACACAACTCAATCATTCTTCCTCTTTTCTTAACATTATTGACGTTTTCTTTTCTCGTGATCTTTCCTGGAAACATCACATATACTCTTTTTCTAAAACAGCTTCTAAGAGGTTATGTGTTGTACCGGCTCCGCCGTTTCTTCACCCCCATTCAGTTGCTGTCTCTGTACAGGGGTCTTGTCCGGCCCTGTATGGAGTACGCTTCTGATGTGTGGGGTGGCCCAACCCACAAGTTGTACTTGACCTGGTGGAATCAAAGGATTTTCCTCTCATCAATTCCCCGCCTCTTACTGACTGTCTTCAATCCCTCTCTCTTCGCAACAATGTTGCCTCAATCTCTCTTTATTATCGCTATTATAACGGCCACTGCTCTTCTGAACCCTCTAACTGTATGCCTTCTCCTTTCTTTAAGGAGAGCACGCAGCACCAGACTTTCAACACTTTCTCATTCTTTTTCTGTCCAACTCTCTAACGCAAGAGTTAATCGGTATTTTCAATCTTTCATCTACTCAACCGGTCAACTCTGGAACATTGTTCCTCAATCGACCTTTCCCTCTGTCTATGAACTCCAATCTTTCAAACGCAGAGTGTGCACTGTGCAGGCATCTCGAAAACCCTGGACCTTGATTTTGGCTCTCTTCTTCCTCTATGGGGAGAGGGCGGTTTTGCGGGCATTGGCCCTTGGCCCCTCCTTCCTGAGTAGAAAAAATGTATATACATATGTAAAGCAATACCAAGCGTGTGGCGACCCTCCGGAAATTTCTTTCATCCCCTCCACTTGTAATATCACGCCGGAAATCCATTTTCCTTGCTTCCTCTACTTACGGCCAGAAGATGTAAACTTGGTGATGAAATTCAGACACGTGGGCAAAAGCCCACATGAAACTGCAGATTTCACCAGAATTCCTGAATGACCGCGCCAAATCTTCACGTCTTCAGAGCGCGGCTATAAAAGCGTGAGTCTATTTCAATTCACCTATCTCTGCTTTCCGACCTTCGTCGCTGAAACTCCGCTCTGCTCTGCCATACTGGACGGCGATCCTGCAATTTCACTCGACTTCATTCGTCCGACGTTCGCTTCACTCAACATCTATCCATTCAACCTTCAAACCTTATTTCAGTTCAACAAGAATTTCATCACCGCTGCAAGCCTGCAACCACTTCGTCCGCTGCTGTAATCACCTTCACTTCGATAAACACAATCCGTCTTCAAGCCTTCTTCATTTATCCTGCCCATAGGCTCTCGCGTCTGACAGCCTATACCCATCACCAAACCCAGGTCTGTAAACCTTTTGCATAGGCCCAACTCACTTAGTCTGAAGTGTTTACTGTGTCGTGCTCGGCTACTTGTTACATAACCTATAAACGAAGACAAACTCTCAGCCTAACCGCATAAGTTATCTGAAGTGTTCTTTCAATACCGCCAAATCGGATTCACATATTTTATGTTAAAATAATACAGCAAGTAGGCTTATTGTTGTTTGTTAACTACTGTATATTGTGTTATCCTAATTATTGGTCTTACACCATTGCATTATTTAATTTTTGTCCTGTATAAAATCATTCTTTTATTATTAATAATCTTTATTCATAAATTTGCACAGTTCAGTTAAAATAACTGTTATTCACGATAAATAGTTATTCCTTTATATTTGCTAATTAAACAAAAACTACAAACTCTTTTTATTTCCTTTATTGAATGCATTATTTATTTGGTCGAAAGACCAAATTGGTGACCCATTAAAACTCCTTAATTAAATCGATTACATTTATTATAGAGTGCCTACTGTCAACAGGCTGTTATAAACGCAAGCAATTAGGACATGAAAAAAGTTGGCCACTTTCAGTATGATGATGCAAAGCAGTGATCATCCAACACTGATGAAATACAGTATGTACAAAGAAACCTGTCTATTCTCTGCAATCATACTGTAAGCCAGTGCTTACAGTATGAGTGTGCCGTGACGAAGTCCCTAATGCGCGCGGTACTTTTGTAATTAGAAGGAAATAAGCTACATCACTGTATTTTACTAGCGAGTAGTGAAAATAGAATACACACAATGACTTGGCAAAATTCAGTTCGGTGTGCCGCGAGGGTCGCGCTAACTAGAAAATGTGCCGTTAAATAAAAAAGGTTGAGAAGTACTGCTAAATACTGGACTGGTTTTAACACTAGCTCCAGAGATATTTCTAGCAAGATGCCCCATTAAACTGATTTGAACACTTTTGCATTAATTACAGTATCTGCCTATGCTTGACTAGATTGGCTTAATTAATACTCTTAACTAGAGGCTGCGAAAGCTGAGTAGCTGGAAAGAGAAAAAATATGCAAATTTAAAAATAAAAACTCAAGAATTGAGAATCGGCAAAACCTTACAAAGTAGGCCTTCAAAAACGATATAGCTTCGCGCATGACATGCATAAAAAGGCAAAGGCTTGGAAAGAATTCACTTTCGTCGGTAGCCCTAGGTGATAATGCATTGAATTTACTGTTCTTAATTCATCTTAAAAGAAGCCCTATTTCCCACGGGCTTGAATAGAGAACTTAAAGAACATTCCCAAGAGAGAGCAAAACAATTTTATGATGGATAAACTGCTTCCAACGACTCTGACTCTTCTTGACTCTCTCTCTCTCTCTCTTTAGCGACGCGCCCCTTTTTCATCGAGCAGATTTTGCCGTTCCAACCTCGCCTGGCATGTGATCTGGTTTTTAATTATCTATTATCTTAAAACTTAAAAGAGAGTAATTAATACATGATTTCGATCATTTTCATAATTTCCTAATTATTCTGTATTATTTAATTAACTTTATTGGCCTATTTTCTGATATTAAATCACTTACTTATATAGTTCTGGTGCTATCTGACAACGAACCTATCTTCAAGAACACGACTGAGCAAGATTAGAGATATCACGTGATAACAAACCTATGCCTGATTGGCTGAACGTGAATACGAGTATGAACCAAACGAAACGTGTTATGGTTCAGGTATTCTCGTCCAAATTCCGGATAGAACTATTTTCTACCTTTGACAATCTATCTGTTAAACGTAACTTACATTTATACATTATGAATTGTTATTTTACGATCCCAACAACTTCTCTCCAAATCCTCGTTTATATCTAATTTGGAATTTATTATTTTTTATTTGTTTGTGTTTACGTGACTTAAATAGGAATGTGGTGCTAAATTTAGTCACTTTTGTTTAGAATAAATGCGTCCTCTACCCATCTTACTAATTTCATTTACTTCCTCAGTTAACGTTTACACCCCATCTTACTGAATAATATTTTTTCTTACATCAGTGGCATCACTGGTGGAATACCTTAGTAACATTGGTTTAACCTTGGGTTTGCTTCCGACATAATTGTTCATTTTGACGAAGGTCAATCTTTTCACTCCACTTTAGACCTACAGTTTAACGTGGAATCCGAACCACGCCCCACCAGCAGCCCAGTGTCTTAACCATTAGGCTACCCAGGGTATCCATTTATCTACCAACCAATTTCTTTATTGTGTAGAAGTATAAACAGCTGGGTTTTGCTGCACGCCGCCTGTCGTCATCGGATCTCGATCCTGGGGCCGATGGATTTGTAGTAAGCAACGCTAACCACTACACCACCTAGGCACTATGATATCTGTATATGTGGATCTTTTCCAAAATCCGATGGATTTGTAGTAAGCAACGCTAACCACTACACCACCTAGGCACTATGATATCTGTATATGTGGATCTTTTCCAAAATCAGGACCGTTCTTTATAACTAGAAAGTTACATTATCATTATGTGGTTTTGCGTGCTGAGTTCAAAAAAGTTATTCATTTTTGGGAGAAATCAAAAATAAAAAAGTTACAGCAATTTTTATTACCATTATTTACATATATCAACCTAATATTATAAATAAAAATTGCTGTAACTTTTTATTTTTCATTTCTCCAAAAAAAAAGAATCATTTTTTTGAACTCAGCACGCAAACCACATAATAATAATGTAACTTTCTAGATATAAAGAACGGTCCGGATTTTGGAAAAAAGCCGGGATCACCTGAAGATCAGGGCCCCCTGACTTCGATAGTTAGCCTTATAAGGCTAACTAACGAAAATATCACGACTTAACCTAACCAATCGTCAAGGGCGTACAGTTGACCTAACGATTGGTTAGGTTAAGTCGTGATATTTTCGTTAGTTAGCTTTATAAGGCTAACTAAAGAAGGCTGGGAGCCCTGATCTTCAGGTGATATATATATATACAGGGCGTCCCAAAACAATGTATACACACTTTAACAGCTGATAGCTCAATTGATGTTTCTTTCTTTCCAAGTTAAACCCATTAGAATTAATAATGGCAGTCAGACTAAGCTTTGAACAAAGGAAATTCATTCTAAAATGCTACTGGAAGTGTGAAAACGCAGTTGAAGTGCAAAGACAGTTTAGGAGGGAGTTTCAAACAGATCCACCAACGCGACTTACCATCACTCGAATTAGAGATAAGTTTGAAGCCGATGGAACTGTTCAGAATGTCCACAAGAAGCGTTCCGGAAGACCACGGACATCGACAAGCCCCACAAAGCAAGAAAGAGTACTGGAAACGTATCACCAAAGTCCAAGAAAATCTGTGCGGCAAGCGAGTCGTGAGGTAGGAATTTCAGAATCGTCGGTCCAACGCATTTTGAAGCGCTGTCAATGGAAAAGTTACATTCCAAGATTAGTCCATGGTATTAATGAAGATGATCCGGACCGAAGAGTGTAGTATTGCGAGTGGTACTTGGCACGATGTGGATGTGGATTGGACGAAGGGGTTTCGTAGAATACCCTCCGCGTTCACCAGACCTCACACCACTAGACTTTTTTTTATGGGGATACTTAAAAGACAAAGTCTACGCTATAAAACCTGCAACAGTCGCTGAATTGAGAGCAGCCATTGAACGAGAATGCACACAAATACCAAACGAAATGTTTCGTGATGTTTGCGATTCCATTGCTTCGCGTTATCAGCAGTGCCTGGACCAGAACGGACGTCAGTTTGAAAACAGGCGTTGACAAAACAATTAAATAATGTCTGTAGATTCTATTACATTTTGAAAATGAAATGTATTTTAATAAACACTGCCTTTATAATTATTTAAAGTGTGTATACATTTGTTTGGGACGCCCTGTACATATATATATATATATATATATATATATATATATATATATATATATAAGGAATAAAGAATAATAAAAAATAAAGGAAAGAATGGCAAAAAATACGAAGTGTATAAACTGCGGTAAATTCAGAAAGCTGAATAGAGCTGGATTATGTTTAATGGAATGCGCTGCGCAACAGCTTTGCGACTGCAAAATTGAAGCGGACCAGGCCACGGGCTTAAAATGCATTCTGTGCAATACCTTTAAACACTACGAATGCATGAACTTAAATAGAAAAGACAAGAAAATTATAAATAGAATAAATAACAAAATCATAGGCATTTACGGCTTCCTGTGCATCACATGCATGGAAAAAATAAGAATATGGTACAAAGAGCAATGAATATGAGCAATACATGTTTACCGATAGATGACAATGAAACAATAGGAAACGCTGACACAAACAAACACGAGGAACAGGAAAACGCAATACAGGAGAGCACGCTTCAGCAGGAACTTCAGGCTCAAGACAACACAATACAGAAAAGCAAGCTACAGCACGCTACGACACAGGGAGATACAAAAGTAGCCTCAGAGAATGAAATATCCCCTGCCAAAGAGAGAGACAACAGGAACACAAATGAGAAAGAGAGGGATACCAGGAATACAAAGGAGAAAGAGGAAAGTACCAAGAACACTAATGAAAACTCGTCAAAGATAGAAAAACCACCGAGTAGGGAAGAAGTGGTTGCGAAACAGAAAAAAGTAATTGAATCACATAGGGCTCGTAAGGAGATTAAACGACGGGCCATATGTGAATACTATAAAATATGGTCGTGCATATATAGTGCAAACTGCAGGTACAGTCACCAAAAAAAATGCTTCGATATGATGAGGAATGAAAGATGCAGATACGGACAAAACTGCCACTTTTTCCACCCTTCTATGTGCAGACAGTCGCTGACAGAGAGAAAATGCCTAAATATAGAGTGCTCATATTTTCACATAAAGGGTACCCAAAGAAAAAACGGTGGAGAACAGACCCTATCCGTATTAAAAGTAACAATAGGAGCAAAGAAACAAATTTTTTAGAGAAAATGAGAACAATAAAAGCACAGCTTGCCCTGCTAACAAGAGAGGACAGGACTCCACAGCTATATTCCCCACACCATTACATACATCACCCCTCTATCCAGCACCACCCACCGATAATACAACCACAGTGGTATCAAGTGCCGCAACCCCAATTCTCCCAAATGCAGCGGCCAAACCAGTAATACCAAACAAGAACCGACATCGACCTGGAAACGACCACTATATGGAAAACTGAACATGGAAATTAGAAACCCAATAAATGTTTTATACACAAATATTCAAGGCCTATACACGGACCATGTAGGCTGCAAATTACAATACCTACAGAATTTAGCTACTGAAACCAGCATAGATATTATATGCCTAACGGAAATACACTTGCATAAATGCAAAAAAGGATGTGAAAACTGTATTGAGGATACTGAATTGGCATTGCTGGATTACAACATTCACAGAGCAGATAGAGTTGCTAGACGAGGGGGAGGGTGTTGCATCTACGTGAAAAACACACACATGTGAAGTGAAGGTAAAGAAATCAAACAGCACAGTTGAAGTTATTATATTAGAAGTAAAATAACTGAACCTAGCCATTATGAACATCTACAGCCCACCAAACACCACAAACAGCGAATTCTAATTTGCTACAAATGAAATAGAAAACATATTAAAATTACTTGACACTCCAGCAACAAATATTCTAGTTTTCGGAGATTTTAATTTCCCATTCATATCATGGAAGAATAATGACGAAGTTATAATGTTGAGAAGTTTCATAGCAACATTACTAAAGATGATAGAACCCAAGCAACAATGCTATTAGATATTATGGAACATTACGCCCTTACCAGGTAATCTGTGAAGCCACGAGAAAGGAGAACGTTTTGGATTTAATCTGGACAGATAACAACGAGATAATAATAAATAAAAAAGTAACGCACACTAAGTTCTCCCACAATAACCTCATCGATATACAATTGAAGTTAGCACCCAGAGGTCCGAAAACGCATCCTAGAGAGGCAGATGGAATATTTGAAGACTTAACATAAATTCAAAGAAAGTAATTGGGAAAACGTAAATAAATATTTAAGGAGGTAAATTGGGAATTGCTACTACACGAGAAGACCCACAAGAAATACTATGTATAATAGAGACGGAAACCAAACTTATAATACTGAAACATATTCCAGAGAGACAGGAAAGAAAACGTAGCAAGCTCGAGAGGAAAATCAGGACTCTATTCAGGCAACGAAGACAAACCGTAAAACATCTCCACAGATGCAGAACTGATGCAAAGAGACTCAAACTAGAGAGGAAACTTGGCGAAATAGAAATGGACCTAAAGCAAACATTCATACATAAGACAAACGAGAAGGAAAACAAGGTAGCAGAAAACATGAAAACAACCCAAAATACTTCTACACTTTTGCGAAAAGAAAAATGCAGTGTAAGGAGAGTATTGGACCGTTGATAGACGGGGAGGCCGAATACACAAATGACCCGAAAGAAATAAGTGAACTGCTTATGGAACAATTTAAATCTGTGTTTAGCACCCCTAAGTCCGAGATGGAAGTGAAAACCCCAGACGAGTTTTTCGACATTGATACAGATCAACCAAGAACAAATCCCGGCACAAACCTATTAATGGACTTCGAGTTCACGGATTCTGGAGAAGCTTCCGCAGCAGATAAGCAAACATCATGCGCAAATTATGGAAGAGTCTAGTCCTACCATTAATTGAGTATTGCTCAGTACTCACAAGCCCACACAGAAAACGAGACTGCGAACATTGAAAGGATTTTTACGTCTAAGATGGAGGAAACTACTGGTCTCGACTACAATCCCTGGAACTCTATTCTCTGGAAAGAAGGCGCGAGCAGTACACAACAATATACATACAGTATAGAAAATACTTGAGGGCTCTGTCCCTAACCTTAGAAATGAAATAGAAACAAACTGAAATGAGAGAAGAGGCAGATTTTGTACGGTTCCAGCTGCGGTGGGACAAGGGGCCATGAAAACGAGGATGAAAAATACCCTCAGAATACAAGGCCCAAAGCTTTTCAATGTCCTACCAAAAGAAGTGAGGAATCTCCAGCACACCGACCTGAATAACTTCAAGAGTTAGCTCGACAGATTCCTGTGCAAAGTCTTTGACCAGCCATGCGTAGCTGACTACGAGGGCAGGAGGACATCAGACAGCAATTCCCTTCTTTACCAAATCCCGCAAATGAGGCGGGATGCTGCAGAGGGGTCGACCGCAGGTCGATCCTGAACCGTCATTCAAACTCCCATAAAGTAAGTATATATACACTATATATATATATATATAACCTTTGGTTAGCTTCCGCCCGAATTGTTCATTCTGACGAAGGTCAAGCTTTTCACTCCACCTTAGACCTACAGTTTAACGTGGAATCCGAACCACACGCCCCATCAGCAGCCCAGCGCCTTAACCACTAGGCCACCTAGGGTACCCATTTATCTACCAACCACTTTCTCTTTATTGTGTGGAAGGATGAACAGCTGGGTTTTGCTGCGCGCCGGCTGCCGTCGGGTCTCGAACCCGGGGCCGATGGATTCGTAGTCAGCGACGCTAACCACTACACCACCGAGGCGCATTCAGTATATATATATATATATATATACACACACACACACATATATATATATATATATTATATATATATATATATACACACACACACACACATATATATATATATATATATATTATATATACACACACACACAGTATATATATATATACACACATATATAATATATATTATATATTATATATATATATATATATATATATATATATATATATGATGAATAAAACCACGAAGGAAAGGAAACACAAAATGGTGCTCAAGCGCTTTCGTCTAATGACATCCTCAGGAACACTAAAGTACATAAAAAGGTTAAGCCTATATATAGGTTACAGAAAGAAAAAAAAGAAAAAATAAATAACATACATACACACACACATATATATATATATATATATACATACATATCTATATATACAAATACATACATACATACATACATACATACATATTATACAATAAACAGAGAAGTAAAAATAATAAAAAATTAAAAATTAAAACCTTAAAGGATTACCAGTGAGGCGTACAGATTTGTAAGGAAAAATATCGATTTTTAGCACAAGATCAAATGGATTATAAAAATACAAATTTATACTGGAACTCTGCCCGGGTTTTAACACACTGCTGCCTATGGTCAGGTTTCGATATATATAAAAAATAAAATGCAAATTAAAAGTTAATCGATTTTTAGCACAAGATCAAATGGATTATAAAAATACAAATTTATACTGGAACTCTGCCCGGGTTTTAACACACTGCTGCCTATGGTCAGGTTTCGATATATATATAAAAATAAAATGCAAATTAAAAGTTAATAAAGTAGAAGACAAGTTTACCAAAGATTTAATGTTTTACCCTTCTTATCTAAATCTGTTTTAAAGGAATTCAACATAACAGGATCGAGTTGAAAAAGACCTTTGCTTATGTTGAAGTTATTTGAAAGTTGGATAATGGCAGACTCAAGAATATTTCTATTAACAATGTTGCTTGAATGGAATAAAACTGAAGCATTATTCCAATCAATACAGTGGGCTAACTCTGACAAATGGACAAAAAGGGCACTGGACAACTGTCCTGTTCTAACGGAATATTGATGCTGTTTTATACGTGTGTGCAAATCCTTTCCCGTCTGACCTATGTAAAAGGAATCACATTGTTTACAACCAATTTTAGATAATGCCTGAATTATTGGTAGGGCTATTTTTTACTATGATTTTTCACAATATTGTTATATGAAAATACTACATTAATATCCAAAAGTTTAAGTACATTAGCAATGCCTAAAAAGCCCGGGAAAAATGGAAGTACTAAAATATTTTTTGACAAAGTACGAGTGTTAATATTGACACGATAGAAAGTTCGTTTTGCCTTGTTGAGACAAGATTCCATAAACGCAGATGGATAACACAAATCACTTCCAATACCGTTGATTTTTTCCAATTCGGCATCGATGTATTCCGGACTGGCGATCCTAAGGGCGCGGAGAAACATTGATGAAAATATGGCCTTCTTAGTGGGGGTATCATGTCCCGAGTAAAAGTGTATATTAGGGTGGTCCAAAATTTAGGCTAAAATTTCAAAATAGTTGAAAATGCTCTCCACATGGCTGTTCTTACTCCTTTAGATGTGAAATAATTTTGTGCAAAATATCTGTCGATTCAGTACATAATAAGGGGTCGCTATGATTTTCATATTTTCAATTAATTAATTAGCTAATCATTTTCTACCCGCTTCATTTTTAGAGGAAGCGGCAGTCACGCCACATTGACTCCGCCCACTGTTACGCCCCGTTTGTGTAATTTCCCAATTCATGAACTGGGCAATATAATTACCTATTTCATGAAATGGGCAACTTACTGCCCATTACATGAAATCGGCAATTATATTGCCTAGTTCATGAAATGGGTCGAATTTTGCTTGCCCATTTCATGAAATGGGTATCTGTATGAAGGAAAATTAAAATTTCGACTGAATCATTTATTAAAAAATAAAACATTAAAAAGAGATAAGGCAAGTGATAATAATTAGTCTACATTCTCACAGGATTTGTGACTGTGACAAGCGCTGTTGCAACGAAGATTATTTTCAGACATAAACATCGTTTAGTTAGACAATTACTTCTACAATGGCATCTCCTGAACCCTTGTCCTCCACAAACACTTTGTAGTTTAACGATTTCGCGAATGCTTAGTTTGTTTGAGGGAATATCACTAGATTTAAGACCAGTATACTGTAGTGAACAGATTCAAACTGATTCCTTGAAAGTTTATCATTTATTACTCCGACTTTTGTTCCTACTGTATAGCCACCGTCGTCCTTAGCAAAAATTATATCTGTTATATTAGGAGGATCACCTTTACTACGATCAAATTGGGATACTGTAACTGCTACAGTATGACCAATGTCGACCACTGGCAACGTTTTTTTACTTCGCGTCAACATTTTTTCTGCTTGTAGCACTATGTCCTCATGAGCTTTTTGCTGTGGGAGTACAGCAGGGTGTACAGCAGCATCGTCTTGTGATACGTTCTTTGGTGATACTTGCAGTACGGCTGTTTCATGCGCAGGCGAGTGGTTTAGCACTAGCTGTGGAGGTGCAGGTGTTTCAGCAACATTGTCATGTGATACTTCCTTATGTGATACTTGCTGCACGGCTGGTTCATGCGCAGGCGAGTGGTCTGGCTACAGCGGTGGTGGTGCAGGTGTTTCAGCAGCATTTTCTTGTGCTAGCAATGTTTAGGCGTTGCAAACTGGCAACTTACTGCCCATTACATGAAATGGGCATTTATATTGCCCAGTTTGCGAAATGGGCGGAATTTTGCTTGCCCATTTTGTAGAATTGTATAAGATTTTAAAGGTCATACACGTGATTGACCATTTCACGAACTGGGCAATATAAATGCCCATTTAATGTAATGGGTGGTAAATTGCCCATTTCATGAAATAGGCAATTATATTGCCCAGTTCATGAATTGGGCAATTACACAAACGGGGCTTAACACACACACACACACATATATATATATATATATATATATAATATATATATATATATATATATATATATATATTAGTGATGGATCGAGTGGTCGGTTTTTCACAACCGCGGTTGCGGTTGTCTTTGCGGTTGTCGAATTTTTTCCAACCGCGGTTGCGGTTGCGGTTATCATATACTAGGAAAAATGCGTAATTATTAACTGGATTTAGCCACTACTGTATAGTGCGATTTAGCCACACTTGGTACATAATATATACTAAATAGTATTTATTTAGTAAATACCTTATGTTGAACACAAGTTTTGCAATACACCGCTACCGCTATTTGTGTGTTGCAAAACTTGTGTTCAACATAAGGTATTTACTAAATAAATACTATTTAAATGAAGTATATTCTAAACTTATATAGCTATTATGAAAGAATAGGTCAAATTAATTAAAACCATATTTTGCACTAAGTGTGTTACCAGGATGAGGGACGAGGACCCATCGCACTGTTCATCCCACCTACCACTTTCCCCAGCCTCCACCCATTGGAAAGTTATGGATTATTATTCATTTGAAAAACTGATGTCAAACTTAATGACAGGCAGTGTGAATTTCAAGAATAATATTTTTGCTGCAGCCGTATGACGTCACGTTTAAGCACGCATAAGGAGACCCATCATTTTCTTTTTAAAAAAATAAATATTTCTAATTAACCTAAAATTAAAATTAACTAAGCTTTTACAACCGCAACCGCACTTATGGAACGGCGGTTGCGGTTACGGTTGCGGTTGTGAATTTTTGTGCGGTTGTAGTGCGGTTGCGGTTGCGGTTATTCGATCCATCACTAATATATATATATAATATATATATAATATATATATAATATATATATTAACCCCTCCTCCGTCTATGGCCCTGGGTTGGTTCGAATCGACGGGGGTTCTGGTTGGGAGGCAGCAACGAATCTGTTACTTGCAGTAGTTTCTTTTATAACATTCTAATTCTTTTTTTCTCTCGCTATAGGGTCGACAGTTGTTAATTCTTCTCTTTCTATAATACTTCTCTCTCTTTTTATAACTTATCGACTTTATTGACTGAGTTCTCGGACGAGGCACGGCTCGAAGGAAAAGATAAAAAAAAATTTCTTTCACTGTAATTTACTTCTAAAAATGTACAGGTAGTGCTCTGAATTTACAGGGGTAGAGGTTCGACCTCTTTCGACCATTGCTCAGGCCGGAATCTAAAAATTAAGGAGGCAAGGGGCCTCTGCCCCCTCCTCGCAGCGAGGCTGCTAACAAAGGAGTGATTCGAAGTAATCGAAATCGGAGTGAAGAAGTGACATTATTTTACAATTACATGATTTACATACAATCTAAATTTTTGGGGGAGTGCAGCTTGAAGGTTAAGTTTACCCCCTTTAAACACATAATCAGATTTTTGAAAGATTCCAAATAAAAATTAAAAATGTAATAAAAAATAAACAATCGTATTTTCGCCGAGTATGCATTTCTAAAGGGCGACATAATTTCGTAGTACATTAAGTACAATCCAAGTACACCCTGAGTACATTGTAATTTCGGGTTTACAACAATTATGATTACATTTATGGATTAGTTCATATTCACTTAGTAGCTTTTAATTACACTTCCATTTAAAGTACATTATTACATTATGTATTAAATTATTATCGTTTAATTAAAGTTTCATTAAAGTACATTACAAGTTATTATCATTAATTACAGTTTCATTAAAGTACATTACACGTTATTATCATTAATTGCAGTTTCATTAAAGTACATTACGTCGTTTACAATTCTTACAGTGTTTTTATATTTATATATGGTTATTAGTACAACACAAAGTACATGGCCTCATACGGTATATATTTACACAACATGACACACATGATAATAAGTTATAAATTTGAAATCAGAGGCAGAGGAGGTCTTTCGTCTTCAGATGTTCGATTTATGCTGTGATTAGCGGAATTCGACCACTTGCCTAAGCATTTATGAATATCTTGCGAGGGGTCACGCACTTAAAAAAAAATATAAAAAAATAATAAAGGGTGATCCAGAGAAATGGGACCCAAAAGAAACCCCTGTAACTCTTAAAGTATAAGTCCTTTTATAAAATCATACGCATCATTCGAAAGAGGATAGTTACAAGTTTGTACAGGATTGTATAGGATTTGACAATACAAGACAAGATAAGATACAAAACAAAATAAAAGTGTTAGTTAAAACTAACCCTTCAAGATGACTGCATGGACTGTGGAACAGCTGCGTTTCATAACTGAGCAATATTATGAGCATGGAAGAAGTGTAGCTTCAGCTCAAAGATCTTTCAAGACAAATTTTCAGATGTCAAAATCACCTTCTAAGAGCTGAAACTACACTTCTTCCATGCTCATAATATTGCTCAGTTATGAAACGCAGCTGTTCCACATTCCATGCAGTCATCTTGAAGGGTTAGTTTTAACTCACACTTTTATTTTGTTTTGTATCTTATCTTGTCTTGTATTGTCAAAACCTATACAATCCTGTACAAACTTGTAACTATCCTCTTTCGAATGATGCGTATGATTTTATAAAAGGACTTATACTTTAAGAGTTACAGGGGTTTCTTTTGGGTCCCATTTCTCTGGATCACCCTTTACATGTAAACGTATTTGCGCGATTTTGAACGAACAGGTACGGAGGCATAAAGTTTCGTACTATTTCGTAGAGTGACACGAGTAAAAATGAATATTTAATAAAATTGATATAGGATAATGGTCAAGATAGGACATGGATGTATGAATGAACAACATATAAATAATGACGTATAGAGTGTACAGTTTTTATTATTATGTTAAAGAATTTCCATACATTGTATACTAGAGCTATGATGAAGGGAAATTAATGACGGGAAAATGTGAAGGGAATTAAGTTACTTTATGACGTCATAGTTATTTACTTCATACGTACAGTATAACCTGTATAAGTCATTATTGGGAGGATTTAAAAGAAGCGAATTAGAGAGAAATAGTGGGTATTAAGGACTAAGAAGTACAACTACAGGTTCCAATCCTGTTATGTGTAATGTGTATGCATAATCTAGGGACGAAGATGAGATGCAAAACAACCATAATTAATTATAATAAATTCTAAGTTATAACAAATGAAAAATGGAAATATGGATACGACTAAACCATAGAAATGGTAGATCGTAGGGTTGTGACACAAACAAAAATAGAAAGCAACAAATAATTTTTTTTCCAAACTCGCGTTAAGCGGTTTTGGTTCTTAGGTAAAAATGAATATTGATTATTCATTGGTCATTTTTACATATATATATATATATATATATATAAAATTATGTTCTTTATATGCAAATGTATAACTGGTAAAGATGCTGCTATTAAATTAAATTATTAAAATTGTAAGGTATATATTTTATGTCTCTTGAAGTTTATTATTTACTTATTCTTAAATATATTTTTAAAAATTTGACTATCTTCCTACCCATCAACCACTAACCACTGTAACCAATTTTTGTACTTTATTTATTTTGACTTTGCATTTTTTTACTTTAACACTTATATAATTGTGCTTTGATGCTGAGCGGTTAATGCATTATTTTCTCTCATTTTTCAGGTTATGGCTAGAAGTACTCGCTCATCTGCAGAAACTTGGGTTATAGGAATGCCCAGCAATGAGTTATCACCTGCAAGGCTACCCACATGTGGTGATGTGCTTCGTTTGGTTCAGTTTCACCACCATGAACAGTCCAAGACCTTGAAAGAGAGTTACAACTTGGCCTGCAAAGAGGCCTTGCAAGTATGGCAGAGAGCAAAGATTCCTACACAGCGAGTCGATTACTGCGTTAGGAAGCTGTCAAAGCTGCACGAAGAGTTCCTTGCGTTAAAGAAAAACCGCAGGACGCAGCTACAAAGCTGCAGAGTGAAAGAGAGCATGTTCCAAGAGACTCTCTCAGAGCTATTCGACGTTGCCTCGAAGGACGCCTTGAAGGTGATAGACAATGAAGAAGACTGCCAATTCCTGATGATGCAACGAAAAGACGTCTTTTCCTGCAGTAAGGCAGACCCTGAGAAGATTAATTTTGCCAAGGAATACCGCAAGAGATGCCGACAGGAGAAAGATGCTGACAAAGCTCTAAGATACAAAGAAAGAGAGGCTGCATTCCAGGCTGGAGCTGCTGCTCTTCCATCATCCAGCACATCCACTTCATCCTCTGAAGAATTCAACGCTGAATACGATGATTATCGTCCGTCGACTTCGACCGGAAGAGCAGGTGTACACTCATCCTCCGAAACGAAACAATATCTTCACATCACCAGATGTGGTTGCTGCTCTTGATCGCGTCAACCTTCCCGATCGAGGAGCAGTCTTCGTTGCTGGATCAGTCGTTCAAGCCCTGGGCTATGATATTTCTACAATGACTCTTTCACGCAGCTCCATCCGTCGTTCAAGAAGGCAAGCAAGGCAGGCAGCAGCCAAAGAAGATCAAGCTTCGTTTTCTGTCGAAGGACCCCTTCTTCTTCACTGGGATGGGAAACTACTTCCTGACATCGGTGGCGCAAAGAAAACAGCCGAACGAACCGCGGTAATCGTTACGGGAAATGGGATGGAAAAACTCCTAGCCGTGCCAAAAATACAACGAGCTACAGGAGAAGAACAGGCCAAGGCTTACATTGCGACAATTGATGACTGGAATCTTCGCGGTGAGATCCAATGTTTCGTATCTGACACAACTGCGTCTAATACTGGCCTTCACAGGAGAGCCTGTACCATGATTGAAAAAGCAGTAGGGAGGGAACTTGTCTGGATCGCTTGTCGACATCATATCCTTGAAGTCGTCTTGTCAAACACCTGCAACGCACTTCTTGGACCCACAGGTGGCCCGGAAATGACTCTCTTTAGACGTTTTCAGAAAAAATGGCCATCACTTCAGAAGGATTCCTTCATGAAGGCTTCAAACAACCTATTCAGAGATCCAAAGATGTTCCAGCTTCGAGAGGAAATGATCCAGTACTTCACAAAGGGACTGGAGTCTAAGCAATCGCGTGATGACTACGAGGAATTGCTACGACTCTGCCTCACCTTCCTCGGGTGCCGTGATGAGAAAGAAGTCAAGGTCCGCGCTCCGGGACCAACTCACCATGCACGCTGGATGGCCAAGGCCATCTACGTCCTCAAAATTCATCTGTTTAAGCATCAACTACAGCTGACAGCACGTGAGGGGGAGAATATCACCGAGCTCTCTCTGTTTATCGCCTTGGTCTACGCACGTTTTTGGAACAAGGCCCCAGTCGGAATCAACGCTCCTCTCAACAATATTCTACTTCTTAAAATCTGGCAAAAGTACCCAAATCAGACCACTTCCAAAGCAGCATCCACAGCTCTTCAACGGCACCTGTGGTATCTTGGAGAGCATCTCATCGGTCTTGCATTCTTCGACCCTAGAGTCGATGCCGAGCCCAAATGGAAGATGGTCGTAAACCTCCAACGTAACGAGAATACCACTGTTACTCGTCGATTGAAGTTTGAAGGAAACATTGGAGATTTGTATGAAATGGTCACCAAAAGGACCCTGGGAATCTTCAATCTGTTAAAGAAAGAAGGAAGGAAGGCAGCGGAGGATACCTTCCTGAGTACCGATCCCAATTCCTGGACGGAGGATGAGTGCTTTCAAGAGTTTCGACGCATAACGATCAACCTAAAAGTTGTCAATGATTCGGCGGAGAAGGGTATCACCCTTATCAAGGCATATAATACATCTTTGACGAAGGATGAAGAACAAAAACAATTCATCCTCCGATTAGTAGCAAAACATCACCAAGACTACTCATCGTCTTCGAAGGAGTCAGTGATGAAGCGTTAATCAAGTAATGATGTATATTATAAACGAATGATGAATGTAATTTTCTATCAAACATATCATTTTTGTTCTTTAAAAATTAATCTGTTTTCTTTAAGAGTTATTCTGTTTTCTAAAAAAAATAAGCTGCTTTCTTTGAGATTTAATCTGTTTTTAAACAAATAAACTAGTAAATGCAAAAAACTTCACTTTTTTCTACGTGAAGGTCAAAATATGATAATAAAAACCCACTCTAATAGACAGAGTTTATTTCCACAACAGTTTCGATGCCCACTGGCATCCTCCTCGGGTGGATACAGAAAAACGAATGTATCCACCCGAGGAGGATGCCAGTGTGCATCGAAACTGTTGTGGAAATAAACTCTGTCTATTAGAGTGGTTTTTATTATCAAATAAACTAGTATTTGTCCTTGTTTTTCATTTTTTAACCCAGAAGATCAGTCTACTAGAAAATGAGTAGTAAAATGAAATTTATAGGGACCAGTAAATAACATTCAATTAGGCTGAAATTTGGCATGGAGATGTTTGATAGATATAGGAACAGGAGCAGCCATGTGGCGGTAAAAAATTGCAAAATTTTATTTTTTGGACCACCCTAATACACACACACACACACAATATATATATAGTATATATATACTGTGTGTGTATGCCCGGTGTGTGTATATATATATACACACACACACACACATATATATATATATATATATATATATATATATATATATTATATATATATATATATATATATATATATATATATATATACTGTATATATACGAGTATATATTATAATTCTAAACAAAAATAATTTAAAAGCTCTAAAACAACTTTGTCAAAACAAATCTCCCATTTCTCCACGACCAGACAAAGAAAAAGACATTATTATTATTTTGAATAAAGATAAATACACAAACGAAATTAATCTTATTCTTTCTTATTCAACCAAACTCAAAAAAATAAAGGGATCACCTTAACATATTGTTTCCCAAAGCATTCGGGAAGCAATATGTTAAAGTGATCCCTCCTGGAAGCAATATGTTAAAGTGATTAACACTGAGAAGCAATATGTTAAAGTGATTAACACTGAGAAGCAATATGTTAAAAAGAGAAAGGTTGGTTGGTTAGAAAGAGGTTGGTAATCTAGGAGATAACCTACCGACCGTAAACAAAGCTAGAAATGCCCTAACCGGGCATTCTTTATGTATTTAATGTAGGTTAACTGAATGCCCGGTTGGGTTAACTGAATGCCCGGTTAGGTCAACTGTACGCCCTTGATGATTGGTTAGGTTAAGTCGTGATATTTTCGTTAGTTTTAATGAAAATATCACAACTTAACCTAACCGTACACCCGCACGATACGCAACACAGCACAGCACACACTACTATGTACAATGGCAGTCTGGCAACAGTGTCGAAGATAGTGCGTACGTGACAGCCGTACCCATGGAATTTAGTTGTGGTGTTGTCGGTATGGTTGACACAAGCAGTTACTCTGTTGAGGAGCGGTTGGTGGCAAGTGTGCGGGTGCATGAGAGACCGCACACGGGACAAACAATGATGCATGTGATGGCTGTGTTTCGAGAACGGTTTAATAAGGCTCCACCACGAAGAGCGACACTGCTGGATTGGGAAAAACGTGCGTTCGCTCTTGGAAGCGTTAAAGACAGGCCGCGGAGTGGGAGAAAGACAACGCGCTTGGAAATATGTGCAGCGATTGCCGCTTCCATTGAACGTTCCCCAATTAAGTCGACGCGGGAACGATCATCAGAGCTTGGTGTGCCACGGTCAACGATGCGAGACCACATGAAGAAAGACCTGAAAGTGAGGCCGTATCGCCCAACTTTCGTGAATGAACTGTCAGATGCCGACATCGATCGGCGTTATGAATCATGCCGTGCTCTGTTAGACACATTCCCAAGTGCCGTATCCCGCTCAAAAGTTCTTTTCAGTGATGACTGTGCCATCTATCGCAGTTCGCGCGACAGAAATGTGGTGTTCTGGTCAAAAGAGAATCCCCATTTCACGCAGGAGCGGGAACATAATCCACCGCATGTGATGATATGGGCGGGTATGACATCAGGTCATTTGATTGGACCTTACTTTTTCGATGGATCCGTGAACGCAGCATCTTATTCGGCAATGTTGGAGACGTGGCTCATACCTCAGCTCAGAGATAGGGGACTCATGGATGACGTGTGGCTGCAGCACGATGGGGCACCCGCACACTTTGCTCCTTCTGTGCGCGACGTTTTGAACAAACATTTTGCAGGCCGCTGGATTGGCCGTGGTTCACCGACATCTCCGGCACCATTACCATGGCCACCACGTAGTCCTGACCTTATCACCCCGGACAATTCGTTGTGGGGTATTATCAAGGAAGTAGTGGCTGCGCGTCGCTACAACACCAACGAAGAGTTGCGCAGAGCTATGGAAGACACCTTTCGCACCATTACTCCACAAATGCTCCGACGCATGTCACAGAGGCCATGGAGGCTGGAGGCGCATCCGCTTTAGTGATGTAGGTCACATCCGCATCCGCACCCGCATCCGCACTTTGGACTGCGGATGTCGTGCGGATGTCGACCGTTGAGATAAAACGTCATTAATAAGCGGAAATTATCAAATTCTACTATATTAATAGAACTAGTTCATTGTGTGCAAAAGTGATGCAAGCGACAAGACGAGAGGCTGTTCTTGTATGAAGTTACTCTCTTGCAACCTACTTAGATTCACGTTACAAAGCTAAGTTATTTTCACCTAGTACATTAGAACGAGTTAAATCATCACTTGGCAAAGCAGTTGAAGAGCTTCAATCTCTTGAATCTGTCGCTTCGCCACCCCCAAAGAATAAAAGTTTCAGTGACAGAACCAACACCTTCAACAAGCAAATCTATCACAAAATCTGTCTCTCAGTTTCTTGAGTCAAGCAGCGATGACGAGACCTACGCGATGTCAAAAGATGTAGTAAAATGATCGAGAGCTATCACCAAGAAAAACGCCTGGCTGCATGTGACAATCCTATTAGTTGGTGGAAAAATACGCAGAATATCTATCCATACTTGAGTAAACTTGCAAGGAAACATTTAGAGCCTGTCCTCCAACAACGTACCAAGCGAGAGATTATTTAGCAGTGCTGGATTAATATATGATGAAAAGAGAAACAGACTGGCAGCAGAAAAGGCAGAAAAATTAATGTTCCTTACGCATAACCTTCCTATAATTAAGTTTGAACATTAAACGATGAACATCTTAGTTTACTTTATTTTAATTACTCATTTATAAATATGCCTAATAAAACTTTAAACTTAATATAAATAGTTATCAAGCTAATTAAAGATATCTTTCTATAAGGGTGGAGGTTGGGGAAAGAGGTCGGTGGTGCATTTGAGTTGGGTTCACGTCCCGCATCCTGGTAACACAATTATGGTTTCTAATTGTGGCTGAAACTCAACAAAATATAACGAATTTATTTGCAGACGAATTCACTAATTGATTTCTATATTAGTTAGATGCTTGATATTATTTTATATGTTCAGAGAAAAGTACAGCAATTATTGTACAATTAATCAATTTACTACATTATAGCTACAGCTCTCTCTATATAATAACTTATTATATACGTTAAAACAAACAACATCTCGAATATATCCTAAAAAATAACGAAAATGTAGACATCCGCATCCGCATCCGCATCCGCGGATGTGAAAAAAATGACATCCGCTACATCACTAATCCGCTTGTGCATCAAGGTGCACATACGGATCCACTGGACCTGTAACCACGAAGTACGTAAGTGATTCAGATTAATTATGATTGATTATGATTGCGATTGCACATTGGTTGGTGTACGGTGACTTCTCGCCCACCCTGTATACTGCGTTACATTTCTTCTGTACTACAATTTCATACGACAGATTAATATAGAATTTAAATCATTAATTTAAATCCACTGAAGAGAGAAGGTAGTTCCGAAACGTGTGCTAATAAATATTATGCACACCTTAGTTTTTCTATTTTTCTTTATACTTAGATTTTCTGCAAATAGATGTCTCTCATATATATAGGGTGTCTCAGAAGTCGCGCACCATAGGCTTTATTCAGATTTACAAGGTTTACGAATCGAAATGGTTTATAAGTGATTTTTAATTACACTATATGTTCGATAATGTTCGAATAATAAAATTAATAGTACGAGGGCCACTCAATATATTTTGCCCCACCTTTTTTTTCCTTTCCAAGTTTCCTTGTAAGTTCCAGAAATTTTGTACACAAGTAGTTACATACCTTTTTAAAAAAAATTTATTTTTCCACATAGCCTCCATCCTCGAAGCAAGGGCCTTTATTCCTTGCCAGTAAAGGTCCGCTGGGTTCCGCTGGAGCCACCTCTTAACCTCCTCAACAACCTCATCGTCACTCTGAAACTTTCTCCCACGAATACCATCCTTCATTGGACCAAACAAATGGAAGTCTGAAGGTGCCAGATCCGGGCTGTATGGAAGGTGGGGTAAAACGGTCAAGCGCATTTTTGTAATGGCCTCACTTGTTTGCAAACTGTTGTGTGGTCTTGCGTTATCGTGCAAAAGAAGGACATCTTCCAGTTTTCTCTCCGGTCGAACTCGCTTTATACGTCTCTGAAGTCTCTGTAGGGTAGCAATATATGCCTCCGAGTTGATTGTTTGTTCTTTCTTCATAATGTCCACCAAAATCACCCCCTTTCATATCCCAGAAGGTGGTGGCCATAACCTTTCCTGCAGAGGGAGCCATTTTAAACTTTTTCTTGCGTGGGGAGTCTGCGTGATGCCACTCCATGGATTGGTGTTTTGTTTTAGGTTCAAAGTGGTGTACCCAAGTCTCATCCCCAGTCACAATTCGTGAAAGGAAGTCATCCCCTTCTGTCTCGTATCGAACCAATGACTCAGAAGCAATTTCTTTTCTTTGGGCTTTGTAATCTTCAGTCAGTTCGCGAGGAACAAACCGTGAACACACTTTTGAGTATCCCAGTTGCTGAATTATCGTATTTACACTTCTTTCACTAATTCCTAGCTCCAGTGATAGCTCCTTGTATGTGACGTGCCGATTTGATCGAATGATGCTGTTAGCACGTTCCACAGTGTGAGATGTCACAGCCGATGCTGGGCGACCGCTGCGTGGCTCATCATCGAGGCTGCCTCTCTCTCTCTCTCTCGATGATCTCGGCCGTTTAGACCAGCGTCCAACTGTGCTTCGATCAACAACAGTTTCTCCGTAAACGTTTTGTAGACGTTTGTGAATATTTCCAACTGCTTCCTTCTCTGCGATTAAGAACTCGATAACAGCTTTCGATCAACAACAGTTTCTCCGTAAACGTTTTGTAGACGTTTGTGAATATTTCCAACTGCTTCCTTCTCTGCGATTAAGAACTCGATAACAGCTCTCTGTTTACGACGCACATCACTGTCAGACGCCATTTTCGAAACTGCGTTAACCATCGGTTTTATACATGGACGTTTAAAAGCGGTTTTATACAAGGAAGGGATGTTCAAACTGGAAAAATCCGGTTATATGAAGCGCAGAAAGTTCAAACTTACGGCCCAAGACATTTCAGCCCCATGGCTTATTATTTAGCTAAGAAAAAAGGGTGGGTCAAAATATATTGAGTGCCCCTAGTCTATACAGTTAATCAAAAGCTATCTTAAAATAATTAAATTGAATGAAGCTATGCTAGCCAATGGTGCGCGACTTCTGAGACACCATTGGCTAATGTCGCTTCATTCAATTTAATTATTTTAAGATAGATTTTTGATTAACTGTACATACTATTAATTTTATTATTCGAGCATTATCGAACACAAATATATTGTAATTAAACATCACTTATAAACCATTTCGACTCGTAAACTTCGTAAATCTGAATAAAGCCTATGGTGCGCGACTTCTGAGACACCCTATATATATATATATATATATATATACATGAAAACGACCAGACCACCTTTTATTAAAGGTCTCAGGCAAACACTGGCAGCGGCAAATTAAATTATTTTTTCTTTTGCCTCTAATTCTCAGTGAAAATAATTTTCGGAAGGTCAATTTATATCATAATAAATACTTTTAAAGCTCTTGGAAGCAAATTAATCTCATTAAGTGTTTTGTTTTTGTGGAACTTTTCACTTAACATCTTCAGAAAAATAAGTTTAGGGAAAGAAAAAACAGTTTCCATTACGGAGTTTTCATTGTTTGTAGTAATGCGTAACTGGAACAATTATTTTTTTAAGTATACGGTTAATGAAATGATACAATGAGAGTACCATGATACGAACTAGTCCTTTGATATGTACTGATGTTCAAATAATATGAAGGGGAATGAAGTTAAGCGTTTAGAGTAAGTAGCGTTATGCGCGGAGAAAGAGATTCTTTTACACTTAACGCTTTCGAAAGGAAGCAAAAACGACAGTGAGGGCATTTCATCTTTAATCTACGGTATTATCCCGACATATTTCATTTACTCGGTAAAGTGTAAATGAAAATGAAAATGAAAAAGTGTATTGGAAGACCAATAGTCTATATGACAAATAGTAATAATAAAAACTAAAAACTAAAAATAAAAAGACAAGTAATAAGAAAATAAATACTCGTACAAATAATGAAAAGTAGAATGACGAAGTTAAGTAGAACTACAGACAAACGTTTACGTGCCATGAAGCCCATAGTTTAGGTAGCAGATGGCAGATGGCAGCACTGATGAATAGCTTGAATAATTGGGTTGGCTGATTTTTTAAACTATTTGCATTAGAATGCACTGAGCACATTTTGTTATCTCCGGGAGGCTCGAGACATTGCGGTTACCAAACATTTGCGAAGCTGGGGATCTTGGAGGTAACTTGTGTGTGCAAAGTGATATATCAATTATGGTAAAATATTTTACCCGAAAGTAGGAATATCGTTACTACTACAACTACTAAAATAATAATAATAATAATAATAATAATAATAAGTTTAAGCTCAGTTTCTAATTTAATAAACTTTTGAGAAATGTCCAAATTTCTGAGATATTTTCACACATTGAGAAATTTTCCACAACAATTCTCGAAAGAAAAAAGTATTGCTTTAAATTTATATCGGGTGGCCCCAAAAAATACCGCCTTGAGATTTGAACATCAATAACTTCAAAAATATGCAGTTCACACTTCCAAAATTTACAGAACTTTTACCTCAATCTATTGATAAGCCATCATAAAAATTTCAGACCTCTCCATAAAATACTTTTTTCACAGCTGAGGGAACAATGAGGTATGGTGAAAAAAACGAATATCATAAACTGAAAATTTTTATTATTCACATCTCATCAACAAATATGATCAATATGTCCGTCGTTCTGCTTACAAACTAATCTTAACCTTTTCTTCCACGACATGATACATTTTCTGATTTCTGCTAATGTTAATTTGTCCCAACATTCGAGTATTTTTTTATTTAATTACATTTCTGTAAACTTTTCTGTTTGGCCTTCATAAATCTTCTCTGCTAGAGTGTTCCATATGCAATAATCCATGGGATTGCAATCATGTGATTGCGGGGTCTAGTCGTTTTTTCAACTGAAGTTCACTACATTCTGTTGTAAATAATCCTGTGTGAACTTGCTAGTATGAGCTGTAGCACCATCTTGTTGGAGTATGAAATCGTTTCCATAATACAGACGTCGACAATCAGGCAAAAGATTCTCCTCCGAGAGATTTACATAGGTTTCTGAATTAGTTTTTTTTGTTTTCTGAAATGAAATGAATTTTCGTCTTTCCATTCCACGATACACCTGCTAATACCATGATTTTTTTTTAAAACCGACTTGTCTGGTGGTAAAGTCTCGATGGAGGAATGTCTTTCTTACGCCGACCATAAACAACATTGTTCCGGGAGTTTCGAGCAATCTCGATGGTGAAATCTTTTTCATCTGTAAAAACTATTTTTTTAACATCATTGGAGGAAAATCTATCAAATAATTTTCTACAACGAATTTTTCTTTTAGCTCTTACATTGCTGTCACGTCTTGAAACACGGATCCTTTTAAATGCTTTAAGTCCTACCGTTCTCTGCATTCTTTGTATGGAACTTCGACTGATACCTAAATTTCTTGCAATTTTCCTCTGAGAGCAGTGTGACGCAGGACGATCCTCTTGAGATAGGCTCATCATTTCGATCATTGCTATATTGTCTTGAGTGTAAACTGTTTTAGGCCGACCACTTCCATGCTTCCGTGCCGTCGAACCGGTTGTTTTAAGCGTTTTAATCGTTCTATTCATAGACGTAACATTACAAGTTATTCCTGGAAATTCCTCAAAATTCTTGCCCCAGTCCATCTTTTTTCCAAGAAACACTTTTCAATCACTGCTTTTTCACCGTTAGTTAGACCATAATTTGAAGGGTAAGTTTAAAAAACAGTATTTAAGATGGTCGTAGCCTATATCATCTGACGTTTTTCAGAGACAACAGAGTATCCATAGGCTAAGGAAACTACTACAAGTCTTACAATAGTTGCCAGGTACAGCTATACACATTTAGGATTTAGGATATTCGTTTTTTTCACCATACCTCATTGTTCCCTCAGCTGTGGAAAAAGTATTTTATGTAGAGGTCTGAAATTTTTATGATGGCTTATCAATAGATTGAGGTAAAAGTTATATAAATTTTAAAAGTGTGAGCTGCATATTTTTAAAGTTATTGATGTTCAAATTTCAAGGCGTTTTTTTTGGGGGGGGCCACCCGATATAATTTAACGTTTGCCCCTATACTTCAGACATCTTCAAAAAATTCATTATAACAGTTTTTTAAGTATAAAATGTGTAAAAAAAAAATATTACCAGTTTGGGTTCAAATATTTTGATAGAAATTTCTCTGATTGTTTTTCATTGAAAAGTAAAGGAAATGGGTTGTTTACAAAATTTGGTTTTATTCCGTCCATCGCTTTATTAAAAATATTCCAATTAGATGAAATTTTGTACGCGCCATGTAATAATGTTTAGGTCATGAAACTTCCTAATTCTGTTGGCTTTATATTATTCTTAACTGAACCAAAGGATAATTACGACACGGCTGGAAATAATAATAATAATAATAAAAATAATAATAATAATAATAATATCATTCTATACTTTCAATTCCAAACTGTAACGCAAATTAAGAAAGAAAATAAGTTATTAAAAAAAATATCCTCCAAAAGTAATAATAAACTAATAATAATTAATTAGAAGCTGCTACAAACCTAACCGTATGTCAACATATTTTTTAGCAAGAAAGAAACAAGTGTTTGAGCGTGAAAATATGAATTCGATGTACCAATTTAGATGTTCGGAAGAAGGATGGAACTTCTCTTACATTGGTTACACCACAAACAAACCACACCTTAGAGCGTTTCAGCATAAATATAAACACTTGGAAAAAGGAAAATAAGGAAAATAAACCACAAATAAATATCAAATAAAACGAAATGGAATGTTTCTTAAATATTTTTAATTAATAAAATTTAAATAAAAGTGGATCTACATAATAAGGAAATTATAAGGAACTTTCAAAAAACTATTTATTAATCCGTAAAATTTGTAGTATTATATAGTTTATGGTTTCTTCATTTTGTATTTGTCTAAAAAAAATTTTATAATCAATTTTCTGAAGATGTCTCAAGTATATACAATAATAGGTGAAACATAAAATTATATACACCATATCTAAAATAAAATAATAGTTTTGTTTATTTTAAGAATTATGTGAACAAAATTTTTTCAAAGAATTTGAAGATTTCTCAAACGTGCACTAAATAATAATAATAATAATATTAATAATATTAATAATATTAATAATACGGAACCGTTGCATTTTAATAAAGTTACTCTAACCAGTCTGGCGCGCAGTTAAAAGTAATGGGGTCCTCTTTCGCGACCAAATCGTCCTCTTATTATTTTCAATGTTATATTAGTAGAGAGAAGTAAAACCAGCATTTGAAAAAAATATAACGCCAATGAATAAATTTGCTTCCATAACACTCAGGCTAAAACACACACACCACACACACACACACACACACACACACACACCACACACACACTCTACATTTGTTATAATTTTTTATAAATTTTTACGGATAAAATGTAGAAATAAAAATGTGTATATACCGGATATACTATATACAGTATGTATATATATATTCATATATATGAAAATTATTTCAGAAAGTAACACGTGACTAATAGTTATGATGAAAATAACCACGAAGGAAAACGGAAACAGAATTGGTGCTCAAGCGCTTTCGTCTAATGACATCCTCAGGAACAGTGAAATAAATAACAAGTTCGAGACTATATATAGGTCACAAAAAAATAAATAAATAAAAGTAAAATAGAAAAATAAGAATTGTAGGAGGAGCATACAAATTTATAAGGAAAAACTACCAGAGTTTTAGCACTTTGCCCCTCTTTTCTAAATCCATTCTGAATGAATTGAAAACATCAGGATCAAGCGAAAAAAAGACCCTGGCTAATGTTAAAATTATTTGTAAGTTGCGTAATGGCAGACTCAAGAATATTTCTATTAACAATGTTGCTAGAGTGAAACAAAACTGAAGCATTATTCCAATCAATACAGTGGGATATCTCTGACAAATGGACGAAAAGGGCACTGGATGACTGTTCCGTTCTAACGGAATATTAATGCTGTTTTACACGTGTGTGTTCAAATCCTTTCCCGTCTGTCCAGTGTAAAAGGAATCACATTGCTTACAACCAATTTTATAGATAATGCCTGAATTATTGATAGGGCTATTTTTTACTAAGATATTTTTCACAATATTGTCATATGAAAATACTACATTAATATTCAAAAGTTTAAGTACATTAGCAATGCCTAAAAAGCCTGGGAAAAATGGAAGTATTAAAATATTCTTCGACAAAGTGCGAGGGTTATTATTCACACGATAGAAACAATTTGTCCTACGTACACTTTTACTCCGGACATGATACCCCCATGAAGAAACTTATATTTTCTTCAATGTTTCTCAGCGCTCTTAGGATCGCAAGTCCGGAATACATGGATGCCGAATTGGAAAAAATCAACAGTATTGGAAGTTATTTGTGTTACCCACCTGCTTTTTTGGAATCTTGTCTTAACAAGGCAAAATGAACTTTTTATCGTGTGAATAATAGCTCTCGCACTTTGTCGAAGAATATTTTAGTACTTCCATTTTCCCCAGGCTTTTTAGGCATTGCTAATGTACTTAAACTTTTGAATATTAATGTAGTATTTTCATATGACAATATTGTGAAAAATATCTTAGTAAAAAATAGCCCTATCAATAATTCAGGCATTATCTATAAAATTGGTTGTAAATGATGTGATTCCTTTAACACTGGACAGACCGGAAAGGATTTGCACACGCGTGTAAAACAGCATCAATATTCCGTTAGAACGGGACAGTCGTCCAGTGCCCTTTTCGTCCATTTGTCAGAGATATCCCACTGTATTGATTGAAATAATGCTTCAATTTTGTTTCACTCAAGCAATATTGTTAATAGAAATGTTCTTGAGTCTGCCATTATTCAACTTATAAATAATTTTAACATTAGCCAGGGTCTTTTTTCGCTTGATCGTGTTGTTTTAAATTCATTCAGAATGGATTTAGTCAAGAGGGCCAAAGTACTAAAACTTGTATGCTCCTCTTACAATTTTTATTTTTCTATTTTATTTTTATTCATTTATTTTTTTGCGACCTATATATAGTTTCGAACTTATTATTTATTTCACTGTTCCTGAGGATGTCATTAGACGAAAGCGTTTGAGCACCATTCTGTGTTTCCTTTTTCCTTCGTGGTTATTTTCACATCATATATATATATATATATATATATATATATATATAATATATATATATATATAA
>JAJOZX010003573.1:85000-397500 GCA_023014485.1 Bathynomus jamesi | reverse complement strand
AAGAAAAGATGATGCGTGGAAAACAGACAACACACTTATCATTTTTTCGCCCGCAAACATCATCACCTCCACCCACGGCAACTACACGCCAAGATGATGGGTCAGACAGTGAAGCTGACGACCCTCCATTGCTCCTTTAGCTTCAAGAGGAAGTAGCTGGTGATGATGTGGAAGAGGAAGGTTCTGCCCCTTCGTCAACCACCTTCTTCTTCTGACTTCCTTTCCATGATTCACAACACTACCACCAAGCACCGATCATCAGTTTTGGGAGGTGAATACAACTATTTATGCAGTTTATTTCCTCCAGTACAATATAATTTATAAAAATATAATAAAATATTATTGTTTTCTATTTAAATGTGTTTAGAAAGGTCAAAAATTATGTTTATTATGCAGTGTCGGTCGGAAAAATCTTCCGTAGGAACGCATCTCCCATTATATAATGGGATTTAATGGGAAAAATAGGGTCCGCCATACGGAAATTCGGTTTACGGACAACTTTTCAGGAACGTAACCTTCCGTATAACGAGAACTGCCTGTATTTGTACGGAGTAATTTGTGCACATTCGTAAAGAGTCCTTTTCTATCCATTTATCGTCTATTTCTCCCTGAGAATGCGATTGTTTCACGCTTTCCAAGAATAAGGCAGATCGAGGCTGATACCGAACTATAATGCTGAATTTAAAACAGATGAGAGAGACACGCGTACTAAACCTATTTTATTAACTAAAAAACGTTAATTTTCCATTAACTACACTTCGCAATTGAGGGAACACTTCGAAATATTTACAGTCGCATAATAGATACGGGGAAACAATCCTTGTTTGTGTTTGGCTCTCTCCAATTAATTTTAGTAGAAAATAATTTGCAGGACTCTTCTGGACTACATTTTTTATTGCCTTCAGTGACAACTACACTGCGTTTCCACACTCCATTGTGAACGCCCGCACACACACACACACACACACACACACACACACATATATATATATATATATATATATATATATATATATATATATATATATATATATATATATATATATATATATATATGAAAAGAAGGATCAACACAACGGCAAACGGCAAACGTCTGAAGTACAAATAAATGAAAATGTTTGCCGTTGTGTTGATCCTTCTTTTCATCTGTAAGCTCTGTTTCCCTAAGGAGAAGTCAATAGCTTTGATATATATATATATATATATATATATATATATATATGCACTAAAATCACAGAATAACACGTGATCTTATTAATAAGCAAACAACCACAGGGAAAAGGAAAAGGAAACACGAAGTCCGAGCGCTTTCGTGATATATTCACATCTTCAAGGAGAAACAGAAAATAACTATTTTCTGTTTCTCCTTGAAGATGTGAATATATCACGAAAGCGCTCGGACTTCGTGTTTCCTTTTCCTTTTCCCTGTGGTTGTTTGCTTATATATATATATATATATATATATATATATATATATATATATATATATATATATATATATATATGGTAAATATTAAGTTTCACGGAGCCCAGTGTTTTTGACAAAGTCGAAATTTATTACAAAGATCATGATTGGCCGAAATTGGTCAAGTGGGAAATAACCAATGTAAGTCGACGACCTAATCTAGTGTACTTTGATCTTGGTGAAACGCTCTCCGTCATAGGTGTTTCCCCTTCTTATTCCGCATCTCCACGTCCGAGCGTCTCTAGTCCAAACGCGCCGAAGGTCCCCAATTTTCAGGGGAAGCAATATTCTCCTTCCTAACTCACTCCCATCTACTTCACCGAATTTAAGTCTATACCCCCCTCCTCTACCTGCCCAGTAACTGAACTCCTTCATTCTTCGAGTTTACTACCCTGACCCTAGCAATACAGTCTGGGCAATATTGGGCAATAATGGGCAATACTGCCTCGCCGAGATATGTGCCACCGCATTTAGGGACGTGTATATATATATATATATATATATATATATATATATACGTGAAGGAAAAAATATTCTTTTGAAATTCTTGCGTTGTACACGCGAATCAATGATTACATTAAATAAGAGATAATAACGGCAATATTTTAATTAAATGAATAAGGGATAATTTTTCCTTTCCGTTACAACATAATTACAGGTAATTGATTATTTTTTGCGTGTGACGGTCCAAGGGAGTCGTCACTTTCGTCCTTGACGAATATTCATTACACCCTCATCTTTGCATCAAATGTAGTCTAAAATTAATTTTTGTAATCGATTACAATTTAAATAATTACTGCAAAAGTTAATTGTCTTTTATACTCTCTAATTGCAACAAAGATAAAATCATTTACTGTAAATTAATGATAAACACGAATAACTCCTTAACGTATTTCTATTCCGTCCATATCCATCATACCAGACTGCAAATCTGCGAAATGCACGCTATAAATGACACTATATAATACATTACAAAACGGAGCTAGTATTCACTACACCATTACCTTTCGAAAGCCAGCAAAACACTGAGCTGTCTGAGCATCTCTGAGGTACTGACGACGATAGGAATTTTTCTTTCGCAGTCGAACTTGTGGACAGGAAGGCGATCAAAACTAAAAGTAAATACACATTTTTATCGATCCCAATTCGTTTCTGTGAAGAAAATAAAAGCAAAGAATTCTAGAATTGACAGAAGGAAAACGGAAAAAAAGTTTGTTATATCGATTAAATTTGTTATTTATTTATTTATTTATTTCAGAAAAGATTATTTTAAATAGGTTTAAAGAATAAAGGTCATATTCTGTTCTACGTTCATTATATAAAATATAAAGGGAGAGTTATTCATTATATATATATATATATATATATATATATATATATATATATATATATATATATATATAAAACAGTTGCAAGGTTATTAATTAATTACCTTTTGAATATTTGTATATTATTTAAATTTTTATTTTCTCTTATTTCAAAAATGTAGTAATTGTATTAGTAACTTAATTATAGTTTTAAAGTAACTGTAATTTAAAATGAAATTACTTTTTAATAACCTTGTTGCATCATGTCATGTATTTGTGTATAGTACTTCATCATAACCTTAGATTGAAAAACGGGAACACCTTTTTATTTACATTTTACAGCCTCATCCATACGTAAAACGTAGCCGACTACATATTTCAGTTCATTAATTAGGATCTTAGTAGTACCGTAACAGTGAATAGACAATTTTGATGTTGTTGTTGTTGTTGGTTAGCTGGTCAGCCCACCCTGATCGAGCAAGCCGGCGGCATGCAGGTAACTGATCGCCCTCTCCGCAGTGAACCGGAGGTTCAGCGCACTAGTGATGTTGTGTTGTGTTCTATGTTGTGCTGGAGCGGTACAGTCTATCATAATGTGTTCAATTGTTTGTGTGGTGTCCTGGCACAGGTGGCAGGTGTCGTCTGTGGAGTTGTCTAGTCTGTGTTTATATGTCTGTAAGTTGTGGGTGATGTCCACATCGGAATCGTGCTAAGTTAACTCGATCCGTTCTGCTCAGGCTGGTCTCTGACCTGTCAATGGGTGGCGGCTTCGCTCCTAGGATCGCATTCAGACCGAGTCGTGTCAGTGCTTTGTGGGTTAGGTGTGTGTGTGCAGAGCCGGATTTAGACGTGTGGAGGCCCTGGGCAGCCTCCATGTGGAGGCCCCCCTACCTTAGGGGAAGACATAATTGAAGTCATCCATAAGATTCATAATATAATTAACATACATACACTTTCAAAACATCGTGCACTCTTGTGTCTGTCCATTCCACTCATTTCTGCAAAAAATGAAAGCCTCGGGTTACTCGGGTATTCCATTATAGTGAGAGTAGGCCTAAAAGAGTAATAAAAACAAAATAATAATCAGTACACAACAAATAGTAATTGGTAAAAGTTTATGTACTACAGTGGTATTGGATGCGCGTGTTTTTTTGTTGATCATCTATCGGGTTTTTCTAGTTTCGGGTTTTTTCTATTTTGATAATGGCTTGTCAATATGTGGAGGCCCCCAAGATGTGGAGGCACATGGGCAGCTGCCCACTTTGCCCACTCCTAAATCCGGCCCTGTGTGTGTGTGTGTTTTCCGTACTGTGTGATATCTGTGGGGAGTGGTATGGAATGGAGTATTTGGTTGTAATGTCTCTCTGGTGTTACCTTAATGGTGCGAGGTGTTGGTGCATGATTGTACATGTAGTGGCAGGGGTATTATGGGTTAGTTGTAGCTGCTACCATGAATTGTGTTCCCCTCATGTCTAAATGTTCCCTAACTTTCAGTTATTTTTGTTTCTGTGTGCAGGTGTTCTATTGGTGTTGTTTGAATACATCCTGTAATAATACGAAGTGCGTTGTTTTGTATTGTCTGTAAGGTGTTTATGTGTATGTTTGAGATAATGGGTGCTCAGCATGGGCTAGCATAGTTCATAACTGAGCGAATATATTGTTTGCATGAGTGATGTTGTTTCCTGCTGGTGTCCAAAGTTTGTGCCTGTTAGTACCCTAAACGTGTTAAGTCTTGTATACTGTTTATGTATGTTTGTAGGTTATTTGTAGCGGTGTCGATGTTGTTGTGGGTGGATGTTAGAGTGATGTCATCTGTATATGATGATAAGGTAAGCTTGTTATCTATGGGTGTTGGAATGTCATGCATGTATAAGTTGAACAGTGTTGGTGAGAGAATAGTCTTGAAGGACCCCGTTCGGAAAAAGCTTGTTTTGGGATGACTTGCCATTAAATGGACATGTGAGTATCTTCCTGAAAGATAGTTGCTCAGCCACCTTTTGGTGTTATTGTGCATGTTTGTGTTGAGTATTTTGTTTATGAGAGGGAAGCGTGGGATAGCATCAAATGCTTTACTAATGTCTATTGTTGCTAATAGTGTACGTTGAGTTGGTCGTCTGGAGTTGATGCCATCCATGATGTGCTGCGTGAGGTTAGTGAGCAATGTTGTGGTTGAGTAGTAAGGTCTTAATCCATGTTGAGTAGGCGATAGGGGTATGTGTGGGTTGGTGATTTGTAAGATTAGTCTTTCTGTTACTTTGGAAGGTGTGCATAGTAAAGTAATGGGTCTATAGGAAGCTGGTTCTGTTGGATTTTTGTTTGGTTTGAGTAGTGTAATAATTTTACCTTGTTTCCATATGTCAGGAATAATACAGTGTTGGTATGAATATCTGCTGATGTTTGTGAGAGCTTGTATTCCCTGTGGGCCCACGTGTTTAAGATGTATGTTAGATATATTGTCTGGTCCAGTAGCCTTCGAATTCTTAGTGTTTTTGATGATCTTGGTGGTCTGGTCTGTATTGAAGGGTGTAATGGTCGTGTCGAGTTTGTAGGTTTTCTTGTGTCTGGTTGTTTGTCTGTCTGCGTGTTTCTGGTTGTTGTCTCTGTTTAAGTGACTTAGCTTTGCGTAGTGATTAACTAGAATGTTAGCTTCTTGTATGTATGTTGGGATATTATTTTGGCTGCGACAGATAACCGAGTGTGAGGTGTGAATGGCGCTGTTAGAGTGGGTAATGCTGTTTATAGTCTTGTATAGCCTGAATGTATCTGTGGAGTGGTCTAGTGTTGCTATGAATTCCTTAAATGTTTCTGTTTGTTTTTCTTTAAGTTTGTTGTTTATTTCTGTGTTGAGCTGTTGTATCTGCTGTTTTATGGCTTCTGTGTCTGGCGTTTGTGTGTTATGTTTGAGGTTGTTACGTTGCCTTATGAGGTGGGCTATTTCTCTAGTGTAATTTGGGTTGTATTTCCTAATGTTGCCCTTGGGTATGTATTTGTTTGTATTATTAATGATCTGATTAAATGTCTTGAGTGTTATATTGATGTTTATGATGGGTGTGCTGTTTAATGTGGTGAATTGTTCCTCGGTCTGTATTTTGAACTGTTCCCAATCAGCTTTCTTGTAATTTCTGCAAGTGTGCCTAAGGCTGTTGGGGCAGAGTGTAGAACGTGTTGTAATGATGATGGGCAGGTGGTCTGGGCAATTTTATTGATACACATCGTGAAATATACAGTCGTAACAAAAAGTTTAGAGTCAATCAAAGCTTTAAGGAATTATATTCTTATTGTGAGTTTAACGTTTAGTGAACCCTACCTTGGCACCAATGATTGCTTTGATTCTGATGAACATGGACATGATATGGCTTTGGTACAGTTCCATGGTCATTTCGGACTGCCAGAACAAAGATCTTCGCTGGATCCTGGCTTCTTTTCAGAGCTTTGTACCTTCATCACTTTCCATAAGTTCTCAGAACGAGGCCATTCCAGAATTGAATAGTGTGGTTTTCATAAACTATTCTTCCACAATTTTAGCTGTGTAGCAAAGTGCATTATTCTGATGGAACCAGAAATATCCACCTTCCTGTATTGTTCTCAGAGCATTTTGTTCGAGGGTGTAGACTTGGAAATTCACGGTCGTAAAGTATCTTATGGGCAAGATCAAAATTCCTCCGTGCCTTCTGCGTCAAAACATTCTCAAACCATAAGATTTGGAGTGTGTTTCATTGTGGTAGTACACTATATGGAGTGTTGTTGATTGGTTGGATGCCTAGCGTAAAGGTGATCCTACCCAAATTGATGTACCTTGTGGCTGAAAATAACTTTGGTCCATTTTGCAGCGGTCCAATCAACATATTTCTTTTGAAAAATGAGACGCTCCTTTCCTGGTTTTCATTTAAGAGTGGAGTTATTTCCGATGATGTTCTTGCGACTAAATTCTCATTCTGAAGTATTTGTTAAATGAGTCTTCTATTGAATGGAGTAGGGGGTTTCTTTATACATCCGGACACTGGTAATAAAAAGGTTGACCCTTTCCTGCCTTCTGATCGCATTATTATTCTTTTGAGTCGTTATCGTGGCTTACTGCATATTGTTTTTGGTTCGTACTCGCCAGTGATGTAGGACTCGAGACCTTTTTTCTGGTCTCAGTCTCGGTCTTGGCCATGGTTGTCTCGACTACATCACTGCCGAGTATGTTGATGTTCCTCAATTGCAAAGAACACTTATTTTGTTTTAAATAGGTAGTTAACTGCTGAAAAATGTAATTTTTTAATAAATTAATTTGTGAATGAGTAAATTTTGCAATTGACACTCGATAACCTCTTTAGAATCTTTATTCCTGAATGTGAAATACAAAGCTTAGGAATTAGGCACTACAGAATATTGAATACACGCAAAAACTGCATATGGTTTCGGCGGTTTCGGTCTCGGCCTCGAGACCGGTCTCGAGACCTTCTTTCTAGTCTCGGTCTCGGGTGCTTAGGTCTCGGTCTTGGTTTCAGTCTCGGCCATGGTGGTCTTGACTACATCACTGGTACTCGCTATCTTCTAAAATCCTCATTTGCTCTCGCAGAACGAGATATCTGAAATCGGGAAGCTACATGACTTTAATTGTTACCTTCTTTTGTAGTACTTCCTTCCACCCCGCCAGTTTTCAACCCATTTGCAGCCTGCGTAAATTAAGAATTCATTAAGGAATGCAAAAGAATGAAAGAAATATTTATTAATTATAAATTTACGAGCTTTTTTCTCAACCGAACCAGCCAAAGTAACATTAAAATATTATTCTCGTAATAAGTTAATTATATCGTACGTTCACGTATTTTAGCGCGTGTTTCACTTCATGAGGCGAAGTCCATTTCGCAACAAGTGTTATTTTCTAACTTTAAAACATTAAATAGAGAAATGTTACGCAAAAAGGGCACTCATGAGTGAATCTAAACTTTTTACCACGACTGTAATATATATCGAAGCTATTACTTTATTCAAAGAACAACAGAATGCTTCTTTCCATGATTTCACCTTCAGTTTCAAGTTTTTAAAAAGTAATTCGAAACTAATTCAATTACTTTAGAGAAGTAATTTTAACCGAATTACTTCAGAAGCAAAGTGATTTGTGTTGTAATTTAATTACGTTCTAGAAGTAGTTTTTACAATACACACACACACACACACACACACACATATATATATATATATATATATATAATATATATATAGTATATGTGGTTGTAGGTTTGGGTGTGTCTGCGCGCGCGTAGGCAACTAAGCAGAAGTGAGTTCGAGTGTGTGATAATTCACAAATGTAATGAAGTAATGTTTTTGTGGGGGGAATAGTTTTGGTACCTCTGAACCTTAAATATTATAGGAAAACTATAAACATTTTTACTTTCGGGGAAAAAGATATGCTGGTCTTGATAAGTTAGGTTGCGCTAGGTTAGGTTAATTAAGGCTTGGTTAGGTTATGTTGGGCTAGATTAGCGAGTACCTCACTATTTAATAACTTAACAGAACCCACTCTTCTAGTCCTCAGTTGCTCTCCAAACACTTATCACGCTCTTCTCGGTTCGATGGCACTAAGGTTAGGTTAGGTTAAATTAGGTTTGGTGAATTAGGTTTTAAGATATAGGAATTTTAAAAAATCGATACCTCGTTTATGCGGAGATGCGCACACACGTGTGTGTGTGTGTGTGTGTGTTTTAAACAAGTACGAATTTAAATATTTTCCCAAGCAAAATAAGTCTTCTTGCGATGACAGCTAAAGTATGCTCATGAAAATACATTAATAATTAATTAATTGTAATTTTTAAGAAGAAATAATTTTTAAAAGTACATTATTTCCCTCGGGCCTCGGCACTCAAACATTATTGAAATGTCACTATGAATATGTTATTGCAGTGGACCACAAATGGAATTAAATTGGACGAGAGATATGGCGCTGCGACATCTACGGGAGCAAGAGCCACATAATACCGGAGATTTCATTTCATTCATATTTTATACAATTCCTGTTTCGCTCTTAAAATTTTTCATTAAAATCAATGGTACTTTTACTGTTGAATAAAATTAACGGGTATTATTGTAAGAGAACTTTTTCCATGTATCTTTCCCCCAAATTATTTTACAATATGTTATGTAGTTAAAATTACCGTCTGTCCTCGCGAAGGTAAGACGATTTTATAGGTTTCATCTATAATATTTATTTTTTAATTGTATTGCTTTAAAGTAATGATGGGGCTGTTTAACCTCCTTCGCAACAACAACAACAACAACAACTAAGGTCATATGACGGAGACCTACAGCTTTACGTGGGATCCGAACCACTGGTCGCTACATAATTTGGACGCGGAGGACGGTCTCCCATCCAACTACTATCCGACCCAATGTCTCTTAACTCCGCTGATCAACGGGAAGCGGTGTTTCGACATTGGCTATGACGTAGCTCTTGTATTGCTTTAACTTTATAATATAATAATAATTGTATAGCTGTTTCTAATTAGTGTTTATGACTCGTCAATATTTAAAATCATTTAACTTCATATTTGGTTTTTAACCATATTCTAGTTTTAGCACTGAAGATGACATTAAGTAATGTCGAAAGTTTTAGTAGTTCCAGAGTGTGCGCCAGAGTCAGCGCCAGTACCAGGCACTGAGAGGAGAGGCAAATAATAATAATAATAATATTATTATTATTATTATTATTATTATTTACCATTACTTATTCGGACTATAGTGGATTTAATTTTCCTAGAAGAGTTCCTTGTTCCATGCACGGTCTGTGTGTATCATAAAAAACCTCAGGGAACCATTCTGAGTTCATTCCCGTATATATATATATATATATATATATATATATATATATCAGGGCTGTGCGGGTCTATCACTTTCGGGTCGGGTCCGGATCCGGGTCATTTTTCTAATTTACTTTCAGGTCCTGTCGGGTCTTTCAGTATATGACCCGGGTCTGGGTCGGGTCCATTATTAAAAATGTAATAATTATAATCTGGTATAGGATAGGTAATAAGACTGCTATTAATTAATCCGATTTTGGAAATGTTTGAAAGTAAGTGTATTAATTGTATTAATATTTAATAGTAACTAGGTATAGTTATACATGCATTGCTAAGGGGCACAGTACGATGTATGATTGCTCTCTTCAGCCCCCTTATTCTAAATTTTAATTAATTTTGTGAAAACAAATTCTATATTTTTTGAGTGAGCTCAAATGGAAATTATCATCTTTTTGCATTAAAATTAAATACTTTGTTTATCTTAAAAAACAAAAATAAAACCGATAATATGAAATGATTAAAGTCATTTGGTAGTAATATTGTCTTTATATTTTGAGGGCAACATATTCTGTGAACTCCTTCAAAACAAATATTGATATAGAGGCATAGCCTATACTTATTTCTCCTAGAATCTAAATTGAAAGTTATAATGTTATAATGTTTCAGACCAACAAAGACCCTAGGATCCACTCATGGCTGGTCTACCTAACTGTATGTCCTCCGTGGTGGTGGAGGGGACCTACAATTTTACGTGGGTTCCGAACCACAAGAACATAAGAAACTTATTTAAAAACTGCGGGTAAATTGGCAACGACCAATTTTTACGAAACTAAATAATTATCAATTTAAAAATAATTAATTATCGGTTTAAAACTAAAGATAGAATCTCTCGGTCCAGAGGAGCAAGTCATAATAGACTACTATCCACAAATATGTTACATTCTATATCTATTTATAACGGACATGCAAATATATCAGATCCAAAGAATCCGGTCAATTTCTTTACGGTATCCATCAAGTCACGGTCCATATCGATTGCGGACCAAGTCAAAATTTACAACCATATACATTATCAATTTAAAAATAATTAATTATCGATTTAAAACTAAAGATAGAATCTCTCGATCCAGAGGATCAAGTCATAATAGACTACTATCTACAAATATGTTACACTCTATATCTATTATATAACGGACATGCAAATATATCAGATCCAAAGAATCCAGTCAATTTCATTATGGTATCCATTAAGTCACGGTTCATATCGATTGCGGACCAAGTCAAATTTACAACCATATACATTACAATATATACACTTACGAGGAAAAGTGTAGGTGTGGCTGTAAAGACTGTACAGTAATGTAGAAATGTGTGTGCACCCATTATGGGTCTTCCTGGCAAGACAGGAAGGAGATTTCTGAATTTTTAACCGATTTTTTTATTTTGAATATACACAGTGTATATATATATATATATATATATATATATATATATATATATTAGGGTGGCCCTTAGTTGTATGTGATTTTCTGAAATGAAATATTTTTCATCTCCCAACCTCCAACGTTGTTCTAATCCATGTAAAAATGCTCTGTGTAAAATTTCAGCTCAATCAGACAATATTAAGATGGCCCCCAAAGGCCCTAAAGTTTCAGATTTTAACAATATTGATATTTTTTCATATAAAACCGTTTTTATCTTCTTTACAGTGTTTTATTCGAAAGAAATATAGAATATGATCGAAAGAGAATTCAATTTACAATAAATTTAGTTATAACCATTATTTACTTAAAACCAAAATTGGACGAGATATTCACGGAAATTGAAAAGTATCATAAGTGCGTAAAAAAACGCTTCTGGAAAGTATCATAAGTGCGTAAAAAAAACGCTTCTGGAAGGTTCTAGAAAGTTCTGCGCCTGCGGCCTATATAAGCGGCGTAATTATTTGTTGTAAATAAAATTCACTTTCGATTATGCTTTGTGATTATTTTCCCAAACAAAGTTTGCAAATGAATTATAAAGGTTTTATATTAGAAATACCAATTATCGGTGAATTTTGAAACTTTAGGGCCTTTGGGGGCCACCTTAATATAGCCCAATTGAGCTGAAAGTTTGCACAGAGCACTTTTTTATATATTGGAAGAAGATTAGGGGTTGGGAGCAAGTAATTTCAAAAGTTGAAAAATAAGGGCCACCCTAATATATATATATCAGGGCTGGCAGGTCGGACTCGGACCCGGACCCAGATCCGGGTTTAACCCGAAAGTAAAATAAGACCCGGACCCGGACCCGGACCTGAAAATGAATTTTAAAAATGACCCAGACCCAGACCCGACCCGAAAGTGAAGGATCCGCACAGCCGGGTTTTTAGTTTACAAAATTTATGTGTGCGCCTTTAGATTTGGAAACAATGTATTGAATTATCACTCCAGGTAGGACGAATTCAAACTGTGTCACTGAGTGCGAAGTTTGATGCAGGTGTGATACAGTTTGAAAAATGTCCTCGCCTCGCGAAAAAGAGAGATCCAGCTGGGAAACTGATCCATCAAGATCCCATCAAATGGTGGATGAAAATGGGAGGAGAATTAAAACAGGCAGCCCTGGTAGCATTGTCTACTCCAGTGGTTCCCAACCGGTTTTGGCTTATGGCCCCCTTAGGAACCTTATTTTTTCCTGTGGCCCCCATAAGCATTATTTTCAGTAGGTAATATGCAGATTAACTCTATTTTACAAAAACAAATATATATAAAGGATATTAAAACAACTATTTGTATTCAGGTACAATATTATTTGTCACATAGGACTATAAACATAACAAAAACTAAACAGTGGCTAACAAAAATTTGCAGTTATTTACTTATATTATGTATTAATTATAAAAAAATATAATCAAAAGAAATACTGTACTTATAGCAATCTATTATAAATTAAAAAAACTAGTAAAATTACTACAACTTCGCAATATTAGGGTAAACAAATAAGAGCTACTTACACACTACAGCGACGATCCACGTGGTAAACAGACTGTAAGGATTTCAACCTGAAGTATTTTTATCAAGTCAACAACGCTGCCAGGCGCATAACGATCAAGCGCACAATGGAGTGCGCCGCACAATAAGCTTGTAAGATGCAAAATATTTGTTTACAGATAAATTCAAATTCTATTATAAAATATCTAAAAAAAAGGAAAATATATGTATTAATAATTTTTTAAAATGTAATTCAACTACATAAATTAAAATTATCTATTGGCCTAACTATAATTTAGGCTTCAATAGGTTGAGTCCTGTGGCCCCCTTCATGGAGTCTGTGGCCCCTCTAAATCTTAACATTTTCCTGTGGCCCCCTTCAAATGTGCCATGGCCCCCGGTTGGGAAACACTGGGTCACTCTACTCCATGTGCACACAAGTTAGCGTTGAAAGATTGTTCTCCACTCTAAGCTTCATTCTGAACCTGCAAAGAAATTCTCTTTCGCAATCATTATTAGACGCAGTATTGTTTTGGCGATCGAACCGTGTTCGACAATAAAGTCTTCTCAAATAAAATAGTGTAGAATAGTCCTAAAATATATATATATATATATATATATATATATATATATATATATATATATATATATATATATATATATATATATATATATATATATATATATATATATATATATATATATATATGGGTTAAGGGTTCGCTAATTATCTCAATGCTAAAAATTCTCCAAGTTGTTTATAAAGAGAATAATATTATGAAGTATAGAGGCCACTCGTCAAACCACGTCCAAGCCCCAATGGCACTCACTCTCCGTTTCTGCTGTTTATTATAATTTATTTAAAATAAATATATTAATAACCCATCAGAAACCGTGAAACTGTTAAAATACTGGTATGTAAAATTAGAGAGATAATTTTAACACAGCCTTCTTCGTTCAGCTATCGAAACAATCAGGTCTACCAAGCAGTAGCCCGTTTGAATTGGCTGAAACAGCCATCCTAATATCTAATACAGCTTATCACTTCCAGCTATTTCTTTAGAGACACTCCGACGGGTATTTGCAGGTAAATAATACCCGGACTCTTTTTTTTTTTTCACTGGGCTCCATATCATCGTTACAATCAGTTTTTACGACCTTTTTATAATCTTTTAAAGCCCTCAGACCACTAAAGGTATGACAAACAGGACTCTCAGGGTAACTAAAGGCAAAATAAACAATACTGGTGCTACCTGAGATTAAAAACAAGACCAAAAACAATATTCTCCATCCATTCATATCCTCAGAGAACAGCCAACGAAAATTGCATGATGTATACAAACTTTAGTCAAAATATCCACTCGAAAGTTAAGGGAAATGAAACGCACAGCCTAAAACCGTAAAATAATTTATTAAAAGTACACAAAATAAATGCGTGTAAGTAAATAATTAGTTAAGACTTTAATAATAACAACAATAGGTGCTGAAATATAAAACAAAATATGTATAAAAACTGTCCATACCTTGCGAAAACCGAAGGGCACGGTGTCGTAACCACAGGTAATTGGAAACATTTCCGGTAAGTGTTACAACATACCTCAGTCCACCTAAGTTCCTTTACACTTCCTAGTTTCTGCGCACGAACGTTGTGAGTGCCCACAATCAGGTGAGAAGGCGCGTCACCACCGGCAACTCCAACAGCAACATCAGGATCATTCACACCATCACCATTGTCAACTTCTGGCTCTTCCAAGCTCACCAATTCTTTAAGAGAGTTGAAGTTAACAATCTGATGATTTGCAAAGTTAAAGTGATTCCTTTTGCTTTGAAGATGTATTTGAATTCGTCACAGACCTTTACACGCAACAGTAAGTTTTCCGCCACCCGATGAAACAAAAGAGTCAGCGTAAGCCGTGTCACCATACTCGTCTTTGATTTCATCAGTGACGTCACCGACGAATTCATCAGTAGAGGACATATATTCTCCATCCATCTCCGTGAACACCAAGCTTCAGTATCGGCGTACAGAACCTTCCGACGAAGAGAATGCATTAGGCCCCAAAGTTTGAGGCTCCCGAAAGCTGTTGTGAAACTGGCTATCGGATATTTATGACGCGGGGGGTGTCTGTAGCCAGCTCGGTCCTATTGTATTATATCAAGTACGTATCACCTACGTAAATAATTTCAACAACCTCTTTATCAACAGCGTTGGTGTAATCCCCACTTCCTTAAAACTTTGTGTTAAATGCACGGTGCCCCTATCGGTGTTCTAAGCAAACTTGCCCAACAGACTGTTCAAGCAGAGATTAGCACTGAAGCGCTTGCCAGCGGTTCGCGCAATATACTCTCGATCAAGGTTTATCTCCTCATGGCATTGGTAACGTTGAATGTACCTTTCAACCTTTCAAATGTTCCGTGCGATGATTCCTCATTTCACGAAGGTCAAACTTGTCGCCCCTCCTCTCGAGTTGGCCTGGTGAAGTAGAGAGTTGGTTTCTTGTACTCTCCACCTCACATAGCCAAGTACGCCCGGCTCATCGGGGATTGTTCTGAGCCAGACGTCTAATCGAGGTCTAATGTAGGCGGTTTTTTTTCGTTCTCGGTGTGAGCACCCCGTGGGAAACCTGATATTTCAATATTATCCTTCAGAAATGTGTTGATATAAGGTATGAAGAGGTTATAATGGTTCTGGAACCTCCACATTTCGTAAATCTTCAGTATTTTGCATACATGGCGCAAGGCTAATTTCAGCTCTGGACTGGTGAACACTCCACGAATCTTCCTCTCGCTGACTGCATGATTACAACCCCCGCTGTTCTCCTCGGCGCACTTCACGCACAAGAGAAACATAAGCGTGTGATCTACGATGACGGGTAAGATAGGCATCCACAAATCACGAGGGGGAAGTACATCAACGAAAGACAATCCGAAATAGTTCTCGTTTAAACTGCCTGAGAGTTCATCAATGGATGAAGGGGTGGCTCCCGCAAGCTTTTCAAGAGCAAGGACGAGGTATGGATTATTTTTCATTGCGTGGGGATACAATGAGCAAAATTCGAAGTAGTGAATCTTTACACCTTCCTTAGGCGGAAAGTATAGTTTGAAAAGGTTTGTACGACCTCCAAACAAACTATCCTCGCGCTTGAGAGGTTCCGCCACCATTGAACACTGAACAGTTAGAGTTAATAGCACGTATCTCATTACGGCACTGCTCGATAATTTCTCTCCACTACTCATACTCGTGCTCCCATAATATCCTATAAGTGAAGTTATGAGCTTATAAGTTGGTCACGAATACGGGTCCACGCCAGACTATCAGCGAAGGATCAATCTTAGAAGTCTCCTGTGATAACGTATTCAGACCGAGGACATCCGTGTCAGAGACAACCGTGGGAGGAGTATACCGTCTTCTCGCCAGTGCGAGTGTCGTCACTCAACCCATCAGCCCAGAAAACTCGACCATTGATCTTGAACACCACTTCTTCAGTGTTGGGTGCGTGTGCTCCTGTCTGTTGTTGTAAATGTGTCAGCCAGTAAAGGGTTTTATACTCGTAACTGCGTAGTTTATACCCGTAACCGCGAAACAAAGGTAAGCAATCGTAGCCAATCGCAGGCAGACTGTAGGGGATCACAATTGAAACGGGTTATTCATTCAGCCGCTATGTTATATAGATTTCCTTCAGTGAAAATGTAATTACGGTCAAAATCTTCTCGTTCACGCGCCCTCATAGTGTTTGGGAGGGGATAATCCAACGTAGTTTAATGTGTCACATGTGGGAAATGTGTAAGGTAAATATCCTTGTGGCACCTCGGCATCCACCCCATCACCTTGGGTAGCTTAGCCAGCTTACAAGGTGTGAACAGTAGTGTGTCTTTGAACTGGATATTATCTCGTATCACTATTTACTCTGACATTCACCCGTGTAACGCTTTTAAAATGCTTCTAAGAACGGACATATTTCCCAACAAGGTTGAAACAATAGAAATATAATTATTTCAGCAAAATAGATAGGGACTTTTGGATCACCCTGTATATGACGAGAATAAATCAGGAGATATTATATATTTCGATTTTCGAAAGGCGTTTGATAAAGTGCCCCATATGAAATTATTAGCTAAACTTTACTGTCACGAAATTAATGGTAATGTTCTCAAATGGATTAAAAATTAGCCAAGTGGGGGTAAACAAAGAGTGGTCATTAATGGCAAAGCGTCTAACTGGAAAAGAGTAACTAGCGGCGTGCCTCAGGGATCAGTTCTAGGACCAGTTCTTTTTATTATTTATATCAATGACATTTTGACATAGGAATTAACAGTATAATTTCAAAATTTGAGGGTGATACCAAATTAGGGGGACGAACAAAATCAGCGGCAGAACCTTTGCAGATTCGAGACGATATTAATAAATTACTCGAGTGGGCAGAAATTTAACAAATGAACTTTAATATGGATAAATGTAAAAAGTTGCATATCGGTAGAAACAATGTTAAAGAAAAGTATTTTATGCGCCACAAGATATGAACGAAAGTTAGGGAAGAGAAAGCTTTAGGTATTATTGTTGCCGACACTCTTAAACCGAGTAAACAATGTATCTAAGCGGTCAGAAAAGAAAAGCGAATCTTAGGATTTATTGGTAGATCATTTAAGTGGAAGAAAACAATGCTAACATTATATAACTCCTTAGTACGCCCCCACCTGAACTATTGCGTTCAGCTCTGGTCCCCATATTTACGACAGGACCTAGACAGAATGGAGAGAGTACAGCGACGGGCCACTTAGATGATTATAAAATCATAGAACTTAGAAACAAATCATACACAGCCCGTTTAGAAACGTTAAATTTATTTTCACTTGTGAAAAGGTGCATTCGAGGAGATTTAATCCAGGTGTTTAAAATGATTAAAGGTTTTGATAATGTTGGCGCCGAAAAATATTTCACCTTCAGAAATGCAGATAGAGCTCGCGCTAATGGTCTCAAATTAGTGGATAAACATAAAAATTTTAATTCTAATGAAGCTGAACATTTTTTCTTCAATCGTATGGTTAATTTGTGAAATGTATTGCCAGCCAGCAGCGTGGTTCAAAGTAATTCAGTCGAACCCTAAAAAAGAAACTAGCTGCTTATCTTGCCTTAAACCCTGAGTTAGAAGCACTTGTTTTACTTTAAAACTTTCATTTGTCTTTAAAATTTCTTCCATCTTTTAACCTTCCTTCTTAAACAGACAGCCTCGTAGGGACCAGCCGCTCTGTTACTTTTTGTCGTTTGTATTCCTTTGTATTTCTTTGTATCTTTTGTATCCTTAATTGGAAGATTCTTAAACACCTCTCTTCTCACAATCTTTCAGATTGTCAGTACGGGTTCCGCGAGGGAGGATCTAATGACGATCTTCTTGCATATCTCTCTGACTCTTGGTCATCCTCCTCCTTTCGGCATTTCGGTGAAACCTTTGTTATTACGCTAGATCTATCAAAAGCTTTTGATAGACTCTGACACAAATCCTTAATTTCCAAAAGTCCCTCCTTCAGTTTCTATCCTTCTACTCGTATATGTGCCATCCTCTCTAATTTCCTTTCTGGCAGATTTACAGGGTGTTCCAGAAGTCTGGACTCATAGGGAAAATAGTAATTATATTTTTAAAGTGAAACAAACACATCTCTAATGTCAGTTTTACATATTTCAGGAAAGAAAATACCCTGATGGCTCAGTATACCAATCAAGAGAAAGTGGAACTGGTATTGCTACACGTTTCCGGAAAAAGCCAGAGGGAGCCATGTCAGTTGTTTCTTCCTATATGAAGATAGGAGAAGAACTTTGAATTCCATCTACGGCGGGTGCTGCAGTTATAACGAAATTGAAAGTCTTTGGAACAATCAAAACTCTACCAAGGTGTGAACGCCCTTGCAATATTTCAGAACGTACACCAATACGGATTGAAAGCCCCACGAGTCATACATTGAGAAAAAATGGTTTGCATAGAAAGTTGCACGAAGAAAACCCTCTGCCATGAAAAGCGCACAGAGAAGTTCGTTTAAAGTACATCAAGAATCACCAAAATGATAAATTTTGCATTCTGGATCAAATTTCTGTAAACAGACGAGACCAACATTGAATTATTAGGGAACAACGAGCAACGATATGTTTGGCAAAAATCAAATACTGCATTCGCGTTAAAAAACATCCTTCCTACAATTAAACATGGTGGTAGTAGTTTGCTTCTTTTGGGGGTGATTTAGTGGTTCTGGTCCAGGAAAGCTTGTTGTCATCAATGGAATCTTGAATCCGAAGAAATATCAGAAAATTTTAGAAGGAAATGTATTGTCTTCAGTTCGGTGTTGTGAATGGGTCTCAATTGGGTACTGCAAGAAGATAATGATCCAAAATATAACAGTAAGAGTACCATGAAATGGCTTCAACAAGAGAATTTCAATCTTCTCGAGTGGCCCAGTCAAAGCTGAGATCTCAATTTAATGGAGAATTTATGGTTTGATTTGAAAAAACGTGTCCGCAAGAGAAGCCCTTTGAATTTGAATGAATTGCAACAATTTTCTTTAGAAGAATGGGCTAAAATTTCTACTGAAAGATGTCGAAACCTTGTCGAAAAATATCCAAAAGAATCACTGAAGTCTTTCAAGCACAAGTGGACACACAAAATATTGAATAATTTTGTAAGTAAATGTACAAAACTTTTGCATTTTAACTTGTTTTTTATTTTCCTCAAATTCCTTGATGTTTTACATTATACAGGGTGGGGCACGGGAATCAAGTGTTTTTTGAATAGCTAGTAATCGGCCATTAGGAATGGGAGGGGCGTGCGGTAGGTAGCATTCCATTCCTGGGTTCATAGCATTTAACTTTAACTAACACACACCTTTATCTTTCAGGTGCCATCATGGAGCAGTGGACGTTAGAACACCGCATGTTCGCGTATGATCATTTTGTTAGGAGTGGCGAGTCAGTGACAGCAGTTCAGCGTGCGTTTCGCCGCAGATTCAACATTCATCGAAATGACTCTGTTCCCGCTCGTGACACAATCTTACGTTGGGTTAACAATCTTCGAACAGGAGGCTCAATAATGAAAACAAAACCGAAGGGGCCGCAACGCACTGTGCGTACTCCAGAGAACGTTGAAAGGGTCAGACAAGCGATGTTGCAAAGCCCAGGCCGCTCTGCTCGGAGACATTCAGCTGCACTCGGAATCAGCAATCGTACTGTTAGACGGATTTTGCATGAAGAATTACATTTTCACCCATACAAGTTAGCGATGGTGCAGGAATTGAATGTAAACGATTGCCCCCAACGACTGAATTTTGCACAGGAAATGCTTGCACTTTATGAGCAGAATGAAAACATGATGGTGGTAATGAATGATGAAGCCCATTTCCACCTTAATGGGGCCGTCAACAATCAAAACTGTCGGTATTGGGCTGCTGAAAATCCGCGACAACTCCATGAAAAACCGCTGCATAGCCCTAAGGTTACAGTTTGGTGCGCGGTGGGAAAGTTTGGCGTCATCGGTCCCTATTTCTTCGAACAAAATGGGGTTACCGTTACCATAACATCTGGGCGTTACATTGAGATGGTGAACACCTTTTTCATCCCTGAGTTACGAAGAAGGCGTATTGCTCGTCGACATTTGTGGTTTCAGCAAGATGGGGCCACGCCACACACCGCCAGAGCGTCAATGGCTGTTCTTCGTCCCCTGTTTCCCAACCATCTCATTTCGAGATTTGGTGACATTGCATGGCCCCCTCGGTCCCCTGACTTGTCCACATGTGACTTCTTTCTATGGGGGTACCTCAAGTCACGTGTCTACGAGGACAAGCCCCGTACATTAGATGCATTGAAGGAAGCGATCCGTCAACAAATCATCCAAATCAACAGAGACCTGCTGGGAAGAGTGGAGGCCAATTTTCGTAAACGCCTTCAACAATGCGTCGACGGCCAAGGACATCATATGCCAGATATAATTTTCGGTACATGATTATTATGACATGAAATGCTATGTTCTTACGAATGTTGTTCTACCAATATATTTTCTTTACAAAAATAAATATCATTTTCCTGATTATTCCAAAAACACTTGGTTCCCGTGCCCCACCCTATATGTTACAATTGAACTAATTTTTTTATATGCTAAAATTTCCAAACGAACGGTGACCTTTTCATAACTATCCTATGCATGGTACAAAAGATGAAGACGGATATAACAGAAATATTTCTTTGTATGAAGACTTATGAGCGTTACTCTCTCTCTCTCTCTCTCTCTCTCTCTCTCTCTCTCTCTCTCTCTCTCTCTCTCTCTCTCTCTCTCTCTCTCTCTCTCTCTCTCTCTCTCTCTCTCTCTCTCTCTCTCTATATATATATATATATATATATATATATATATATATGAAGGAACAAAAGGATTTGGACTACTTTATTCTTTTACTGTTACTCGGTTACACGCCTGTAAAACTTAATGTAAGACTGATAAACATTCCCGTCTTTAGATGGGAAACAAAATTTAAAGATACATTTATAGCATATATAACACTGGGGAACAAAAAAAAATTTTTTCTTGGTGCCTGGGATTTTAGACCTTATTCTGGATATTTTTATGCCACTGATTCAGAAAATATCATCCATTTTGTTCTAGCAGCTCTAGTTTTTGAGATATTGCATACGTCATTACCTACTTTATTACCCTTCTGGAACGGTATTATGAGTTGCTCGTAAATCTAAATGCATCTGTATAATTAAATTGTAGCTATGATTTTGCTGATGTTGCTGTTTTGCATGTGTATTGTACATGTACTAACGTGAATTCTTTCCTGTTACAGGTGTTGACATGGCTTCATCACGAAGAAAGTGTTTAAATCATCCAGATGTGTTTTGTTTTATCTGCGGAGAGTACACGTTCATTGAACAGAGAAAAACTATTACTGATTTTGTGAAAAAAGCTTATTTTGCCTATTTCAAAGTACAACTAGGGGACCAAGATAAGCCATGGAGGTGCCTGAAATTTGGTATACCAATGGTATGGAGAGAACAGAGAAACCACAGTGATGACTGTTACTTTTGTTTGGTGAATATAAAGGGCATCAATGGACGTAACCGGAGTAAATGGACGTATCCTGACATAGACTCAGCTAGACGGCCTGTTTCACATTCAGATGAGATACCTGTCCCATCATTCAGCCATCTTCCAGAGCTCCCTCAAGAAGATGATGAATCTGCTACTGACAAAGAAAGCATATGTGGGCAAAATGACAGTGATTTCGAAGGACCGTCATCAGTTGCAGAAGGTTTTAGTCAACACGAATTAAACGACCTCATAAGGGACTTAAGTCTTTCGAAGAAATCGTCTGAATTGTTAGCTTCCAGGCTGGGAGAAAAAAATTTACTGCTGCCGGGAACCAAAATCACGTTATATCGCAACAGAGAAAAGGATTTACTGCCCTTCTTCTCAAAAGAGAACGATTTAGTTTTCTGCAACAATGTGCGCGGATTGCTGATGAAAATGGGCATATCGGAATACACACCAAGTGAATGGCGGTTATTCATAGATAGCTCCAAACGGAGCCTAAAATGTGTTCTTCTACACAACGGCAACAGATACAGATCAATCCCAATTGGTCACTCAGTCGGTATGAGAGAAGAGCACGGGACAGTCGCCCTAGTCCTAGAAAAGATATCATACCGAGACCACCAATGGGTGATCTGTGTGGATCTGAAGATGGTGAATTTTCTCCTGGGCCAGCAGAGCGGGTACACCAAGTACCCGTGCTTTATATGTCTCTGGGACAGTAGAGCTAAAGATGAACTCTGGGTGAGAAGACAGTGGCCTCTGAGAGAAAACATGGTGGTTGGAGAAAAAAATATCAAAGAAGCTTTGGTTGACAGAGAAAGGATCATATTGCCACCACTGCACATCAAACTAGGTTTGATGAAACAATTTATAAAGGCTTTGAACAGAGATGGGACGTGTTTTGGCTACATATGTAGAAAATTTCCTGCGCTGAGCATGGAAAAGCTGAAGGCAGGTATTTTCGATGGACCGCAAATCCGGGAACTCACGAAAGACCCGCGTTTCCAAGATTCAATGGACAACATTGAGGCACGTGCGTGGTCATCGTTTAGTATGGTTGTGAAGAATTTCCTTGGGAACTATAAGGCCGATAACTACGGTGAACTAGTGGAGAATATGCTCTCTTCTTTTTGTAAACTTGGCTGTAAAATGAGCATCAAACTGCATTACCTCCACAGTCATTTGGATCGTTTCCCAGATAACCTCGGTGATCTAAGCGAGGAACAGGGTGAACGATTTCACCAAGAACTAAGGACCATGGATGAACGGTACCGCGGACGATGGGATACTCACATGATGGCAGATTACTGCTGGAGCATCCAACGCGAATGTCCTGGCACATCTCATCGCAAGAAATCTCAGAAACGCGGTTTATGTGAGATGTCTCAATGAAAGAACTTTTTTTGCCGTTCGTGTCTCAAGCTTGTTTGAATTTAAGAAATATTTTTCGTACCTTATGCTTGTTTGATGTTAATACACTATTTTTGCTGACATTCATCATACTTTTGTATTCAATTGACAACAACAGTGATTGCCAGTCAGCAATTATATAATATTATATACATTATATAGAAATATATAGAGATATATATCATATCTTGATAAGCAGAGCTGATGGAGAAAAACTAATGTCATTTTTAGAATCAGCGACCTCAATATACCCAGAAACAGGTCTAACATCTAAGTCACCAAAAGTTGTGATAATAGTTCCGTGATAGACATTTCATTATAATATCATCTTCACCCTTGGCAAAAATCCTTGAGAATAAGGAATAGAATTTTCGGTTATGCATAATTCATGTCTGTTCTTATAGACTTAGACTTAATGGAAATTGACAAATATATTGTAAAGCCAATCCCTACCAGTCACTTATATTCATCTACAGACAAGGCTGATTGTTTTCGTTATGTTAGTTCTGACGAACATTCAGGATTATTACCTCAAAGCTCATTTCCTCTTGTATTCCCTTCAAAAAAGAAAACTAATACAAAAAAATACTTGATTTTCGCTACAAAGGGAGCAAGTGTAGTTTACGTCCCCTTGACGCAAAAGGGGACACAAACTACACTACGTCAAAGTTGGGGAACGTAAACTACTCTAGGATCTTTAGGAGACATTTTTTGGAGCAATCCAAGAATAAGCACCCCAAATCAATTTAGGGTGTTTTTTCTTGGATTAGGGTAGAACGAGGGTGCTTATTCTTGGATTGCTCTGAAATGGAGTTAAAATGGAGTTAAAATGGAGTTAATTGCTCTAAAATGGTTAACTGAATGCCCGATTAGGTTAATTGTACGTTCTTGACGATTGGTTAGGTTAAGTCGTGATATTTAACGAAAATATCATGACTTAACCTAACCAATCGTCAAGGGTGTATAGCTGACCTAACCTGGCATTCAATTAACCTTATTTCAATATTTTTATTTTAATTATGTTGTTCTAATTTTTTTATTGCAATATCCTTCGTAAACATTAAAATATTTTTTCTTTTAATTTTATGTTAAAATCCTTTAATTCTTTAATTTGGATTGAGGTCGAACTGGGGTGCTGTTTCTTGGATTGGGATCTAACTGGGGTGCTTTTTTTTGGATTGGGGACTTTGGAGTGCTTATTCTTGGATTGCTCCCATTTTTTAAGTGAATCCATCAAATAAAACGTTAAAACTAACGAAAATATTACGACTTAACCTAACCAATCGTCAATTTATATATATATATATATATATATATATATATATATATATATATATATATATATCAGTAGCAGGATGGTGACTGTGTGAATTGGGTGTGCGGAATATCATGTGGAGTAAAATTAATAACTGAAATTCATGTTAATTTAGTTATTAATAAATCTTAATAGTAATATGGTAAGCATACTCAATCCACCTTCTCATTACACCTTCATATTACACTAAACACTTGGAGAATTTAGGTGAACTGTAAAAAATCTAACACCAATTTCCTACGGGCTCCTTTAAGAATCGAACTTATTTATACAAACTCAAGTCTTCCTTTTGGAGAAAAATAGTGTTCAATAACGTCCTCATATAAGGAACTTCTTTGTTTCACATGTATAAGCAGTGTAATATGTTAAGCATATGAACATAAGTAATCCAACTCTTAAGAATAAATAAAGCACTGGAAGAAATAGGTGAACCTTAACTTCAAAAGTAAAAACAAAAAAATAACATCAATTTCCTACAGCATCCTTTCAACCGACATTATTTATATATGAACTCAAATCTTCTTTTCTGAGAAGAAAAGTGAGCAATAACGTCATCATAGAAGGAATTTCTTTGCTTCAAGTCTATTAGCAGCCCTTTTTCTATCGAAAGCAAACTAAGACCACATAGCCTTTCCTGCCCTTGTGTCTCCCGATAGCGTGTGTTTATTCGTTTTATGGCCGAGAAAGAACGTTCTACTGAAGCAGTGGTGCTTGGAATTGTTAATATCAATTCTGCTAGTTTATAGACTTCTTTGAATCCGCAGCTGAGTTGATTCACTGTCATTATGTTCATTAGTTCATGAACATGTTTACCCAAGAACTCTGAACTTGAATAGAGTACCATGAGTTCATTCTTGAGACGCACATATTCAAACAGTGTTCCATAAAAGTCTCTTACTTTGTTCAGTAGGTTATCTGGGAAGCTTACCTTGTACTCTTCATATTTTTCAGGTGCAAGAAGGCGAAAAAACTCTAATTTAGAGAGAGAAGAATATCTAGTGTGAATCTGATCAATGATGCTATTCATGATCTTGCAAAACAACTGGTGATAAGCATCTTTTCCGTCATTTTCTATCTCTCGTCTGCATCTTTTAGGCTGTGGATCATGGAGCTCATCTTTTTCAGACACAACCGAAAGCCATAGCTCTTCAAAACTGTGATCCTTATCATATTTCAGTTGTTGTGTAACGTCACTTATTTTCTTACTACAGTACAGTACATCAAATGTTTCACCCTGTAATATATTGTACAAAACATCAGTATACCCAAATATTTTTGAAAAATTCTCAAGGAACAATATTGTTTGAAAATCTTTCAAGAATGACAAGAATCCTCGTGCTTTTACAACTGAATCTGTGTTCCAATCTGCAGAATTTTCGATTACATCCTTGAAGAAATCAGTAAGACTGCTTCTGTAACTTTTTACAGTATTTACCAAACGAGATGTGAAGTTCCATCTCGTTGGAGCAACAGAGGGCAATCTTCTGGAAACAAATTCATTTAAAGCATGTACTCTTTTAGAAGACTTGGGAAAAATAAACAGCTACTCCACTCAGAATTTGCACTGTTTGATACTGGAAAGGCTTTGCTGTAAAACTAGATTCAGCACATGAGCATAGCAATGCGTAAAAATGGCAAGAGGATAAGCTTCAATGACTTTTTTCTGCAAGCCATTTACATGTCCACTTATTAAACATGCTCCGTCATAAGTCTGTCCAACTAACTTGCTTTCGATCTGATATTCCTTAACTATGTTCACTACATGCTTAAACACGCCACCAGAGGTTCTGTCGCTACTAACATCAGTAAATCCAATGAATCTTTCATATACTTTACCTTCATGAACAAAACGCAAAACTGTGATTTTGACGTAACATCTGAGGTTTCATCAAGCATTATAGAAAGAAATCTTGCTGAATCAATTTCCTCTTTTATATTGTATTTCATTACAGAGGCTATAGCTTTGATTATGTCATTTTGCACAGTAGGAGAAGGTCCCTGAAACACAGTGGATGTATTTAAATGATTATCTAGAAGCGAATCATACTCCCGAAGCAATTCTAGAATTTCTATGTAAGTTCCTCTGTTCACTGAAGTTGAAGCCTTATCATGACCTCGCAGAGGAAGTTCTTGCTTAGCAAGATAGCATATTGCATCAATAAGCCGTTTTAGAAGTTCTCTCTTCTTCTTTACTTATTCACTGTGTCTGCTTATTTCATGTGCCTTTTGTTTATTACCCCACTGAGGTAATGACACACGACCCAGAAGTTATAAAAAACAATATTGTGATATCCAAAAGTTATAAAAAATAATATCTAATGACCTAGGGGTAATGGAACGTGATTAGAATTGGGTTTTGGGTAATGGTCCATCCAGTCAATCTAGTCCAAAAATAGGTTGAACCCACCACATATTGCAACAGAAACGAGTTTGACCTCATTCAATTGCAAATTTTGTGTAGCATATACCGTTAAAAATCATGAAAAATCAAAGCATTGGAACAATTCGATTTTGGCCTTACTTTAAACGCATGTTGTTCAATTTATTTTAATTACGGAGGGGATGAAGAAATAAAATTTCAGACCTTTTTATTTTTATTTCTTGTCTGATCCAGCTCATTTTTTTGCAGATTATTGTGGGTGTCGAGAAACACTCCTAAATTCCAGGTAACTCAAACAATTTGTTGACCCCCAACATGGCATCTATAGGTCAAGCAATAAATGCAGGCAATTCGACCTAGGGTTTTGGTTGCTCCGCTGCAGTTGGGATTGGCTGTGCAGATGCAGTCATTTTGCCTCCAGGTTTCTCATTGAATGAACACGGTTTCTGCAGCCCATACCATAAAGTTCAAAAGTTTGAATGCAGTGCTGCTATAAATCAAGGTACTGACATCCAAAATTTCACCCAAGGGGACAACATCCAATGCATGGCTGACAATATTGATCAGAACGTAAGAACCTCCCCAGCAAGGATAACCACCAGACAAGTTTCAATACATTTTATGGCATGGGTATGATAGCCAGAATCTCCCCAGCAAGGATAACCACCGGACAAGTTCCCAAAATTTTGGTAACTGCAGTAGATATTGCTCTCTAATGTCGTGTCAACATTAGACACTTTATGTCAGCACGAGTAGTATGGGTGCAAAATGGGAGAGTGCAGAGATGTTGCAGAGATAATGATCAATGTTGCAAAGGGGGTGGGGTATGCAATGGAGGGGGCAGGGGGTATGCGATGAAGATGGGAGGGGGGCAACAACTCAATGCTGCCAAGGGGAGAAGGGGAATGTTGCAGGTGCAACAAGGGTCATGAAACTTGGAGGCGGCGTTATCCCCCAAGAGAAAGACAGGAGAAGGAGAGAAAGGAAGAGAGATGTTCACCTGACAGGAGCCAAGTGCATATTAACACTTCAGTCGACCAGCCGCTGTTTTATTAGTTGTAAATCAGCCAGTTGGCTTAGAAGGCGTAAATGGCTTGTACAGGTTGAGTTGCCAGATTGTGCTTTTTTTAATTAAAGCCTATATTATTGACTGTTGGCTTAGAAGGCGTAAATGGCTTGTTCAGGTTGAGTTGCCAGATTGTGCTATTTATTTAATTAATTCTTAGCAGTTGGCTTAGAAATCCGTCAGTAGGTTTAGAAGGCGTAACCAGCCATTTGGTATAATTGTTTACAACCAAAAGAATTAAATAGAACAACATTACATCATTCTGTTTATTAAATATTGTAAATATATAGAAAATAAATATACATTTGAATGATCAAAAAAATTAAAAATAATAATAGTATAAGAAATATGAACGAGGAATATGTATATAATAAAAAAATATAACCGTCAATATAACAGTACAGGAGAAATATATATACACACACACAATTATATTATGGAAATATATAAAAAATAAATACACATTGGAATGATCAAAAAACAAAATGAAAAAATAAAAAATAAGAAATAATATAACCATCAATATAGCAGCAATATACACACACACAATTATGTTAAATAAATAAATATATACACTTTATCTTCTACCGCACAAAATCAAAAATAAGAAAGAAATACAAAACGTATAACCATCAATATAACAGTACAGGCGAAATATATATATATATATATATATAATATATATATATATATATATACACAATTATGTTAAATAAATAAATACACACACTTTAGCTTCTACTGCACAAAATAAAAAATAAGAAATACAAAACGTATAGCCATCAATATAGCAGTACAGGCGAAATATATATACACAATTATGTTAAATATATAACTACATTTCACTTTGTTTTACTCCGCAATACACTAAACTCACACTTTATTGAGTCTACAATTACATCATTATTGCTCTGCATTACGCACTATACGCGGTTTAATAATATTTCGCCGCTTAAGGTATAGGGAAACCTGTACTTGATATGAAGGGCCTTCATATCGTTCAGTACTATTTTTGTTCCCACTTTACAACCTGTTGGCAAGTTATCTTTAAGTATGTCTAGAATACAATCAAAAGCACGCACAAAGAGTTCATCGTAAGCCACAACATCAAATACAAGTTTATAAACACGCCTTTCCAATCGAGGGTTTATTTCTACCGACCCGAGCTTTTCAATCGTGGACTCTTCTTTACAATGCATAGCTACAGTTGAAATAATCTTCTAAGTCGTTACGACAGCTGCTCGTTATATAAAGAAATAGTTCTTCAGGGTGAACGGTGTAGGTGAGCTCAGCCTCGATCAAGTGCTTTCTAACAAAGTTCATGATATTTCAAAGAGTCTAAACTTTTTAAATAAACGTCCAGCTCTAGTCCATTCTCACCTTGTTCAACCCTACACTCGGTAAACCCATCAAGCAGAGCGGTGTATGCGTATTCAAGAACCGTATCAAAATAAAGCATATCCATAACACGCGCGTCTAATATAGGTTTCAGCTTGCGGAATCCGACGATTTCAAACATTCTGTCGAGGATGAAACGGTTTCGCGTAGGGACAAGCGCGTTATTATCAGAAGCATTCTTCCACGTTAACCGTTTATCAATGCATGGCCGATCGTTATTTATACACAACGTACATACAACGGCGTATGAAGGGGTGTCACTAATTTGCTCTCTTCTTGTACCTACACCTGTAGGAATTTTATAACGATCTTCACTCCACTTCTCAACTATCACTAAGATTCTATCGTGGCCGGACGTTTCGTTGACGGACGTTTCGTTGACGGACGTTTCGTCGACGGACGTTTCGTCGAAAGATTTTTTTTAAAAGAACTTCATTTTCATGTAAAAATAAAATGAATTTGTTTAAAAGGAGGTTTATTTTCCTTTACGAGATTTTTTTTTGGAAAGAACTGTATTTTCATTTAAAAATAAAATATATTTATTTAAATTTCGGAAGAAAGAAATTTTAAAATTGTGCCCCTATAAACTTACAAATTATGTGCAATAGCTTTTAGGTATTGCTTTTAGGTATTTAGGTATATATATTTGGTAATTATATATATATTTAGTAATTATATATTATTTATATATTAATATATTATATTAATATATTAGGAGCAAGTGTAGTTTACGTTTCCCCGACACAAAAGGGGACACAAACTACACTAGGTCAAAGTTGGGGAACGTAAACTACACTAGGATCTTTAGGAGACATTTTTTAAATGAATCCATCAAATAAAACGTTAAAACTAACGAAAATATTACGACTTAACCTAATTAATCATCATATATATACAGTGTGTGTGTATATATATATATATATGTATGATATATATATATATATATATATATATATATATATATATATATTGACGATTGGTTAGGTTAAGTCGTAATATTTTCGTTAGTTTTAACGTTTTATTTGATTAGGTATACGCGGACAAAGTTGGGGAACGCAAACTACAGTAGGATAATGTAGGGGAATGTAAACTACACTAGGATAATGTAGGGGGAACGTAAACTTTACCCGGCTGTGGACGCTGGTTGGTTTATTAACCTCTAAGTGCGCAATTACCTGGTTGGTTGATTAACCTCTAATTGCACCATTACATTATCTGAGATGGGGGTGGTAGAAATATGAAATAGCCATTTGACGATACGTCTGTCGACGAAACGTCCGTTCGACGAAACGTCCGACGACGAAACGTCCGTTCGACGAAACGTCCGGCGACGAAACGTCCGTTCGACGAAACGTCCGGCGACGAAACGTCCGGCGAGGAAACGTCCGGCGACGAAAAGTCCGAGCACCGATTCTATTCATCTCCTCGACACTTAAATAAACAACATTCCGTTTGTTTGTTTGTCTACAATCCGTTTCCAGTACATAGTTAACGACACTGGATTTACGCCTGAACACGCGCAACGACTTTGTTGCTCTGAGATAACTATGAGCCACATGCAACGCGTCGGCTCGACGGGAGGAGTGAGTCACATCATAACCTAATGAAACGTGTACGGCGCTGTTCCAACATGAATCGTTGTATCCCATTATATTGGGCAGGTGTTTTGAGAAATTTTCCGATACAAGAATTAATTTCGGTTTTAATGTTTTATCACTCCCACTTCCCCGAATACGCACCAGGCATTTTCCTTCAGGGTAATTTTCACGAACTAAACACATTTTATAACGGTTTTAATGTTTTACCACTCACCACACGTTCATTTCCACAAACTAAACATCTTAACATTCCGGCGCACTATTTGAGAGGAACATATGCCCATATTTTTCCTTTTTGTTTAACAAGCGATACTCGTCTCTAAAGTCTGTTAAAAACTCGCACAGGGCATTAGCCACAACCTCACTACAAACTTCATGATATTTATTAATATAGTGATAAAAATACTTAAGATTCTCCATGATGACGAGATTTACATTCTCAGTCGCAGGGCACGAGTACTCGGTATGATGTAACATGATATAATATCGCTTGTCACCCAACTCATCAACAAGACTCACTATCTATAACCGTTGTTTCTCTTCTGCACGTGTTGTTTCTTTTACTTTACGGTATATGTAAGCTTTTATAAAGTTTAGTCCTACAACATAGTTCAATACATCACTTGTCCCACGAAATCCTACATTGCTCTCACCAGAATAGCCATACAGTATTTGTACATCTTGCTCCTTCGCACGATTCAATGTAACCTTAAAAGCATCAAAGGAGGGTGGAATAGGGAGTTTTTCAGTATCCACCACATCTTGACACTTTGCAGAATAGCATTTCATAAACGTTGAACAAGCAATATTAAAGGTAGCCATTACTATTTTCTGTCTACGCGGGAGAATACACGTCTGATGTCCAGGGCTTACTGCGACCAACTGAGCACGCAGGGAAGCCCAGGTAGTAGCATGACTCACGTCTTACAGTCGGCGGAGTTTAGAACTTTCTCCTGTGTACACACACACACACACACACACACACACACACACACACACACAGCACAGGACAAATTGTAACGCTAATTGAAACACGATTTATTTAATAAACGAAATATCCAAGGTGTATATATATTTACAAATATGTGTAATAAATAAGTTAACAATAGACACATCAAAGATTATGGTATCCAAAGGGTACGGTATCATAGGTACCAGGTAACTGGTAACGTTTCCTATAGATGTTACGGCACACCTTTGTACTCCTAATTTCCTTCACGTCCCCCAGCTTCTGCGCCCGAAAATTGTGGGTGCCTACAGTTAGTTGGAGCGGCCGATCGCCCTCATCATCATCCAAACACACTAAATCCTTCAACGACTCAAATTTAAAGACCCGCCGATTCGCATGGTTAAGGGTGATACCCTTTGCCTTCACGATATATTTCATATCCTACCCCACCCTCACCCGTAACCCATAAGTTTTTGGTCCTGTTGAGACAAAAGAGTCGGCGTATGCGGTGTCTCCATACTCATCCTTGATCTCATCAGTCAACTCACCGAGGCATGTATTCACCCTCCCTCTCTGTGAATATCACACTATCTGTATCAGCGTACAATACCCACCGCCCAAGAGAATGCAATAAGCCCCAAAGTTTGATGACCCGCAAAACGGAATACAAGGTCAATATTTACCGTGAAGTTGTCCATATTGAAGGCTATACTACTTTGAGAGGCCTGCATTATACGACCTAATATATACTCTATATATTCAGCTGCCAAACGTCTGAGAGGTATTACTACCCAAAAATCACCTACATCTCCGTCATCTGACCCGAATCCAAAAGACAGCATCGTCCTGACTTCACGTTCGTCGCGGTTCTGAAGGGCAAACTCTACAATACGCTCAACTATGCGCCGTAGTCCGTGTTCAACACCATTGTTATACACGGATCTAGGATCAACCGTGACTGTATACCGATTTCTAGTCAAGACTGGGGTGGGGGCATCGGTACGCACCAACTCGAATGTTATGACATCCTCAACAGAGCGAGAAGCTGCTGCGGAGGATGTACACGGAGTTGTACAGGAATAAGGCTATATATTTTTATTTGAGGAAGGTACTATTGTGGGGGTTGTGTCGTAAGACGTAGAGGGCTGGGGCAATCCTGGCACGCTTTATACCTGACGTGGAGGGCTCTTCATCATGTCTCTGCTTTGAATTGTCGCATGCTACAGGTATCGCTGGTGAGGATTCGTCGGCGGGGAAGGAATCTGTGATCACAACTACACTGTCGTCGGGGTCATCTGTAATGTCGATGATGGGGTGCTGTACCTCATCGTCATTCACAGTGGTTCTGTGGGAAAAGAGAAAAACAAGACTGTAGAATATAAGGAGCAGCACTCAAAATTTGTAATATTTTGTAAATGGCCCACTTAGGAGTGTGACATGTTAGAAATGGACTCTGTAGAAAAATTCAGGTTCACGAGGCCATCCACATGTATTATATCTGGACCTACAGGATGTGGTAAAACTGTGTTTATGCTTAAAATCATTAAAGAAAAGTGGGAGATGTTCTCAAAATTTGTGCATAAAGTTATATGGTGTTATTCGACGTATCAATCAGTGTTCAACAAGTACCAAGATGATATTTTGTTCCACAAAGGTGTATATGATGTTAATTCGTTAAAGGGAAATGAACATATAGTCATTGTAATTGACGATCTCATGTTGGAGATGGATCCGAGACATTTACAGTATTCTCCCACCATCTTAACATAAGCGTGTTCTTCTTCAATCAGAATCTATTTTTCAAAAATAGATACATGCGCGATGTATCGTTAAATACACAATATCTAGTCTTATTCGCGCAACGTAGAGATGTATCACAAATTGGGGTATTAGCCAATCAAATGTTCCCGAATCAGCGTAAGGAGTTTTTGGAAGTTTATAAAGAAGCTACAAGCACGCGCTACGGATATTTGATTTGCGACCTTCAACCGCAAAACACGTTTAGGGTGCTTCTAAGAACGAATATATTTCCAAACGAGCCTGAAACGGTGTATATTCCAAAATGACAAAGAGGCTAAAGAAATATCATGAATTAATAAAAATATAAAATTGACTGCCCCGGGCAATGTAGCGGATGTTTATTAAAAATATCGACTCCGACTTTTTAAAATGCATCTGTGAAATCTGTCTTAACGTTATAAATTGCAATGTATCAATGAAACCACCTTAGAAGGCTCGCCTACGCCGTTACAAGAACATAATACGTGCACTCGCTCGTAAAAGTCAAACTGTAGGGAAGAAAAAGCGAATTATTGTACAAAGAGGAGGGTCATTCCTACCCATCTTATTTTCAGTTTTGGGCCCTTTACTGACTAGATTAATATAATGAAGAAAGTGGTAGTGATTCCACACGAGGTGTATGCTTCACTGCAAAGTTCAAAAAATCCAGACACGGATCTAGATCCCCGTAAAAGCAGACTTAAAAAAATGGAAAGCGAATTGCTAGCCCTATTAAACAGTGAAAAAACACCTCATGAGAAAAGAATCTTATACCAAGAAGTTCTGCAGAAATTTCTTCACGAGTACAAAAATTATAAGAACCCGACAGAAAGTCCCGTGGTTATTAGGCACAGCACGAGGAACGATGGACATGGTGGCATAGGACCTGTGTCCGACGATACAGCTGACCAACCAAAAATTAAGGGATTAGCCACACAACATATCGAGCATGTATTAAAAAGCACCCTCCCACATACATTGAAGAATAAAGGTTTGAGTCTTCATAATCTATTGAATGAGGACCCCGTCATACAATGGACCGATACAGGCGAGATCATTGTGGAAGGAGTAAAGGTACAGGGATCGAATATCGTAGACATCGTCCATGATCTGGTGAGAAAGTGGGATAGGCCCTCACCATCAGGATGGAAGCATATTAAAGCAAGGCTACAACAAATAAATGTCCCCAAAACATTGATAGGAAATCTGAACAGGTTAAAAGACTTGGAACATGCGACGCACGTGACACAGTTGAAGACGCCATCACCCCCGGCGGCAACACCTTTGAAGAGGAGAAAGAAGAGGTTAAACAACGGTCAACCCTACCCACGTGCCTCTAAAATATGCAAATGGCTAACATATTAAGAAGATGCTATTATGACATTTCTAACCCAGCCTCCTACGGAGGCGTAGAGAGACTGTACAGAAGTGTTTACGGAGTAGGAAAAAAAAGTGTTGAGAGATTTTTGCGGGAGCAGCACGCTTATACACTTCATAAGCCTGTGAGAAAAAGGTTTAAAACAGCCAAGACAACAGCAGCCTCGATTGACTCTATTTGGCAAGCAGATTTAACAGACATGCAAAGATATTCTGTGTATAACGATGGTTACCGCTACATTCTATTCATAATAGATATATTCTCTAGATATCTGTGGCTAATTCCTCTGAAAAATAAATCACCTGAAACAGTTGCTAAAGCCACCAAAACGCTGATGTTAAAAGAAAACCGGGTTCCTGGCTATTTTTGTACGGATATGGGGGAAGGAATTTATAGGCCGTGCTTTTCAGAACATGTTGACAGAGTTTAATATCAGCTATTACACAACCAATTCTATACATAAGGCTTCTTTAGCTGAAAGAGTTCAACGTACCATAAAGGAGCGCATGCACCGCTATTTTACACATAAAAACATACAGATTTCTAGACATTCTGGAATCATTGGCATCATCATACAACCGCTCACACCATCGCACGATTGGGACAACACCTAACGAGGTTTTAGAAAGAGGTAAGCTTCCAGTGGTGAGAAGAGATGGAACACCACCACCACACTCAGTGGCGGTCCTAGCTTACATGACGCCCTGGGCGAACCTCACCTTCAGCGCCCCCCCCCCTGTTCGCCAACACACACACATTCGAATCCCCCCAAAATAAAGGACAGACATAACTCTTTCACAAAATAACTTTTTATTGGACTAATTGTTGGAACTTCAGAACCAAAACAAAGACTCAAATTTCTGAATTTTACAAATCCTTCATCACGTAAATAGAATAACTCACTTAAGAGAATGTAATTATGATACTATGAACAGGAAAAATACAAATTAAATTGCACAACTGCCATAAATAAACTAGAGAATCAAATTTCTAAATTGTACAAATGCTCTATCACATAAATAGAATAAGACACTTAAGAGAGGGTAATTATTATGCTACACTTTGAACAAGAAACAAAATAAATTGCACCACAGCACAACTGCCATCTAAAGCCTGACTCTTCTTACCTTCCTTGATGCAAAGTCATGAATTAAATCATCATATGAAATCTGCTCAGCAATTGTATGATTTATACTGATGATGGCCAGACCGGTAAGGCGTTCCTGTGACATAGTTGACCTCAGGTAGGATTTGATGAGCTTCAGCTTTGAAAAGCTCCTCTCTGCTTCAGCAACAGTGACTGGAAGAGTAAGACCAATTCTGAGAGCAGTCCACAAATTTGGATATATTTCAGAGAGCTCCCTTTCATGGATAAATGTCAGCAGTTCAAGCAAGGATATGGTCTTTGATGGCAAGTCAGGCAAGTTCTTCAGCTCCTGTGCAAGCTCTCTGCCATCCAAGTCAGATTGTCCCTTAAAGTGTAGTGTAGTACTAAGGTTCACACATTGTTCTGTCAGCTCCTCAAATGTGAGATTTTGGAAATGTGTCAGCACTCCAAACTTCTCTCCCACAATTTCCAACGTGGAAAATCTTTCCTGAATGGCTGATGTTGCAGCATCAACCACTGCATTGAAAAATGTCACCTCCAGCTTCTTCAAAGCATCAATCAAGGGCTCATCAGATGCTTCATAGGAGAAGTGCCGCTTTGTGGACCTCAGCCGTTTTTGTTTTAACACAGCCTCCACATTCATTTGTTCACAGATATCTGTGGCTGCCATTTGTGCAGCCACAAAACCTGTTGCCCTGTAATTGCGGAGACCTCTCTCTGTTTTTTTAGGAGATTTACTGCAACATCAACGTGCATGCTAGGAGACTGCATCTGCTTGCTCACATGCTGAATTTGGCACAACAGGTCATGCCACACCACTGAACAAATGGCGAAGCGGTATGACCCAACCTCCTCTGACAGAGATTGAGCCTCGACCTTTATTACAGAGTCTTTGGTGTGGTCCCTCACCTCGATCAGTGCATCTCTCACTGCAGCTGCCTGATATCTCAGGGGCTCCACACTCTTGATCTTGCTTTCCCACCTTGTATCAGACCACATCTTCAATGTAATGTTCACATGTTTTTTCAAAATGGCCCATCGTTGTGTGGAGGCTGAAAACAAGTTGTAAAGCTTCTGCAAGATGCCGAAGTAACTTGTGGCATCAATAGATCCCTTAGCAGCATCGGCCACAAGCAAATTCAGAGAATGAGCCCCACATGAAACAAACAGAGCTCTGGGATTAATTTCTAGGAGCCTGGATTGAACACCCTTGTTTTTTCCCCTCATGTTGGCCCCGTTGTCGTATGATTGTCCTCTACAGTCCATGAAATGAACTTTTAGCTCCTCCAGTCTCTTCAGAATCAGAGATGCCAAATGTTGACCAGTGGACTCCTCTGCCTCCAAAAACCCCATGAAATGTTCCTTTATATGGGGCTTCCCCTCCAGTGACACAACCCGAATCACAACTGACAACTGTTCAGTGTGGCTGATATCTGGAGTGCAATCTAGAATTATTGAAAAAAACTTTGATTGTTTGATGTCGCTCACCATTGCTGAAATGGTCTTGCTGCTCGACAAATCAATGAGTTCGTTTTGTATGTGGTGGCCGAGGTAGCTGGTGTGACTGGAGGTCCCTTTTTGGACACGGTTAATGTGCTCTTGCATTATAGGATCAAATTGTGCCATCAGTTCAACTTCTTTCAGAAAATTGCCATTTGATGGTGAGAACAATTTTTCTGTATGTCCCCTTAGTGCCAAATTCCTAACTGCCAGAGAATGCACAATAGCAGTGAGACGTGTCAGCACCGCTCTCCATCTCAACTTCTCAGCCTCCAGAAGTGCCATCTCCTGCTTGTCAATGGTCTCCCCCTTTCTCATCCTCACTGCCAGTTCTTTCCAGATTTTCATAGAATTTAGGTGTTCTGAACTGTTGTCATGTGATGTGAGCAATGAGCTTGCATGCTTCCAGTCCGAGAGTCCCAAACTTGTTAAATTTATTTTCCTCTTGGAAAATAATGTACAACAGAAACAGAAAAGGCTGTTGTTTTTTAAGGAATAGACCAACCAACTTCTGGTTATATTTTCCCCACTAACCAATGACTTCCTGAAGTATTGATGGTGGAAACTTCTTCCGTCACTGTCGTTTCTAGGGAATACAAAGTCAGATGGTACTTGACTTGGTCCCCTGGAAACCAGTTGTGTCCGAATTCTCTCAGTCAGAACTGAAGGCCAGTTAGCAGGGTCGGTGGACAGAGACTCATCCTCAGGAGGCGATTCTGCTCCAGGCATTTCTAATAGAAAGAACAAGAGCATTACTCATTAGTATACACACCTAAGTTAGATAACACATTATTCACAGCACTTTGTTATGGTGGTGGTGTTATGGAATTATGGTGGTGAAACACCACACATACCCAGTAACCCAGACCCAGTGATAATAACATTATAATTTATAACTGTTTGCAAAATGCTTTGCAGGGATGCACACATATACACATACACACACACGCACACACTCACAGACATATGTGCACACAAATTCACCTGAAGAGTCCTGCCGGGGAGAAGTAGAAGCAAATGGGTCTTCATCCTCAGGATCAGACTGCATTTGTGGAGACATATGTGAGGCTGAGGAGGTAGATGGCTCCTCAGCCTCAATAATGGCAGAAGTAGACGGCTTCTCATCCTGGCTAGTGGCAGAGGGTGTTCCAAAATATTTCAAAAGTGCCCCTGCAAATAGTAAAATAGAACATAACAGACCAATGCATGAATAGGCTAGTACAATTAATTTAACATGTTATTAAGCACAATTTATTAAACTTTTAGAATAGGAAACAAATGAATAATACAACCTCCTTGGTTAATGGCTAATTATATACATAATAGTACACTTCAAATGACTCAGAAAGCTATATCACAAAATAGCAGTGCAATATAGCAGTGAAGAGTAGATGACATAGCTCTATACCTTTATCTTTTGCTCGTTTCTCCTCTTCTTCTTTCCTCTTTTTTCTAAACTGAGCACCTGATAGCTTTGACCTCTTCTTATCCATTTGCGGTTATTTGACAGACCTTAGTGGCTTAGTGTGAAGATTCGTTCTGTAATAAATAATATACATTTCACTATTTAACCAAACCCAGAAAAATAACATTACATATGTTAAAGTATGGGCCTTTATTCCCAATAATATTAATCTGGAAGCATTTTGCATTGTTTAGTCTTTTATGGGAAGGTTTATGGAAAATGCAATAGATGTTTTTTTATTAATAAAAATATATTTATTGATCTTTTATTTATTTTTTTTATTTTTTATTTTTATTTATTTCTTTATTTATTTATTCTTATTTTTATTTTTATTTTTTTTGCAGGCGCTCATGCCGCCCCTCCACAAATGCCGCCCTGTGCGGCTGCCCATATTGCCCATATGAGGAACGCCACTGACCACACTCTGCGCGTTTCAAAATCAATGATTATGTATGGCTGTCGCGTTCGGGAAATAAATTCGCGAAGGGATTTCAGCAAGGATGAGTAGAATGGACGCAAAATGGGAGAGTGCAGAGATGTTGCAGAGGGGGTGGGGGTTTGTTACGAAAGGGGAGGGGGTATGTTGCAAAGGGGGTGGGGGTATGCAGTGAAGGAGGGTGGGGGAATGCTGCAGGTGCAACAAGGGGTCATGAAACTTGGAGACGGCGTTATCCCCCATGAGAAAGACAGAAGGAAAGAAAGGGAGAGAGGTGTTCACTGGCAGGAGCCATGTGCATATTAACACTTCAGCCGACCCGCTGTCCACTTATAGGCCCTTAATCAGCTAGTTGGCTTAGAAGGAGCCAAGGGGGAGAAGGGAAGGAGCTTCGGGGGGAGAAGGGAGGATGATCTCCCCCCAAAGGGGTTGTCTTAACCTAAGAGAGGAAGAGAAAGGAGAGACGGAGGAGGACTTTGGGGGAGAAGTTGGGATGTCCTTACCCCCCAAGGAGAAACCTAACTTAAGTCTTAACGTTACAAGGTAGGATAGTGAGTCTTATAAAGAGGAAGGTTGAGTTGCCAGATATCACTTTTTATTTAAATTGTTCAGGTATACATTATTAGGGTGAGTTGCTAAATACCACCATTTATTTTAATTCACACGAGTTGCCAAAGCATGTGAACTTTCTCCTTTAAGAGAATTAATTATTAAAACAATATTAATATTAAAAGAAATACATTTAACCGAAATAAATAAATCACCATTCTGTTCATAAAATAAATAAATAGAAATTTAATACACGCACTTTATCTTCTACTGCACAAAATCAGAAAAATAAGAAAGAAATCAATCCAATAACATTCCTTTATTCGTTTTCAAGCTAATTTCATACAAAAATATTAATACACACATATATATATATATATATATATATATATATATATATATATATATATATATATATAAAATTATTTTAACTAACTTCACCTAAGTGTCTATTTACTTTTGTTATTCCTCTGTAGTATATATATATATATATATATATATATATATATATATATATATATATATATTATTTTAACTAACTTCACCTGAAGGTCTATTTACTTTGTCATTCCTCTGTATACACATATATATATATACACACACACACACACACACTCACAATATGTCTACAATTTCGTAAATTTTTTTTCGTTCATTTTATTAATTCTTTCGATTTGAAAAAATCTATATATACACACACACACACACACATACACATACACATTTATATTAAATTTCCATATGAAAACAGGTTTAATAATATGTCGAAGATATACTGAAATGTATATTAAATTTGGCAATAACGTTTATTCTCATACAATAACGTTTATTTCCACGTTACGTTAGACGAAGAGGAAGAGGAGGCAGGTACTCAAAAGATTCACCCATATTAGCCCGAGGCTTTTTCGAAGGTCGCAAAGGGTGAGAGCGATCTGGCGAGAATGGAATGTGGGCCAAACTTTCGCCAAAATACTCGCTTCATGCGAAAGCTTTTCCTTGTATATAAATAATTTTATTAACTTCGTTATTTTCCTTTACGTTTACTTTGCATGGAATCATGATCATAGTTATTGAATGAATAAAAAAATGGAAAGAAATTAATAAAATTACTTTTCCTAATGAATGTAAAACTAAATTTAAATTCATATATATATATATATATATATATATATATATATATATATATATATATATATACAGAGAGGGAGAGAGAGAGAGAAAGTGAGGACCACGCATACACACACACACACACACACACACACATATATATATATATATATATATATATATATATATATATATATATATATATATATATATATATGTGTGTGTGTGTGTGTGTATATATATATATATAGGGTGGTACAAATTACAGTAGTAACAATAATAGCTAACTCAGTTTTCCTTTTCACCGAATTGTTCATTCTAACAATGGTCAAGCTTTTCACTCCGCCTTAGACCTACAGTTTAACGTGGAAACCGAATACATTAATCCGGGCGGGGTGAAATGTCATCGCCCCGATCTCTCAACAGCACCCGCCGGCTAATCCACTAGGATACCTAGGGTACCCATTTATCAACCAACCCAGACATTCATGAACTAAATACAAATTAATCACACATCTACGCGAGAATTGGCAGGTCAAACCGAATACATTAATTAATCAAAGTTGAGACTCAATTAGTATGGCAGAAAAATAATAAAATATTGTTGTGATGGTTGATCAATATTGCATAAAGGGGTGGGTTGTGGAAAACCAAGTATGGATGCAAATATTGTTGTGGTAGAGACAGCAAGGGGTAATATGATCACTAAATCTACGGAGAGAATATAGGAATCTTGGGAAAGCTGAGTTTAGTATGGGTGCAAAATATAGTAATGCACAAAAATCTTCTAGATTTGATATTTGTGTCATAGGATATTACTGTGCTGTTAATGCCAGGATTATGAAGGGTAGCGGCGCTAATTTTGTTTCGTGTGGTACTGAGCTGAGCCACTCTGATGCATATATTCCTATAACGACATGCATCCGAAAAATTGAGACTCAATTAGTATGGCCGCAAAATAATAAAATATTGTTGTGAGGGTTGATCAATATTGCATAAAGAGGTGGGTTGGGAAAAACCAAGTATGGATGCAAATATTGCCGTGGTAGAGGCAGCAAGGGGTAATACGAGCATTAAATCTACGTAAAGAATATAAAGACACCGTTAGTGTCTGATGAACATGAATTATAAACAAATAAATTTAAGTTATTTACAAAATCATTTAGAATTTAGAAAATTAAGTAAAATACTTAATTGAAGGCTGAGTATTAATGACAAATTTAAATTGTTTAAATTAGTTTAATTTTAGATAAACATGAAGAAAATACATATAAAGTAGACTAGAAAATATTTTAGCTGAAAGCACTATGACACTTTTATTTGAACTTAGTGCCTTTTCAGCCACTTAGAAAGAAGAAGCTGAATCGTCATTTCCAACCAGAATGAACCTCCTTCCCAGAAAGCATCTGGAAAGTGGGAATTCGTAGTCATTTTTGCATATCCCGAAGGAAATTTTGTTCCCAAAATAAAGCTGATATAATAGATGAGGATGGGCTGCCTTTCCGTTTTGTTTAGAAATGAGATGTTCGTTTGATAGAGATGAAATGTGCCGACTGTCAAAAGCAGAACATAAACTGAATAAACCATGATACGATTTGATATCTTTCAACTTGTTTGAACAAGAATGAATGAAACAAAATGAGCAAAGGATTATAAACGCAAGCTTCAATCTATGATTCTTTTTGATGCTGCATTCCTCCGACACACCGACAACAAATTCTAATTTCATGTTCTTCAAACCTGTCTCTTTTATCTCAAAATAAATCCCTTTATAATTGAAAAAATTAATATATATATATATATATATATATATATATATATATATATATATATATATATATAAACCTTTTCAGTTTCATTTTCATATATATATATATATATATATATATATATATATATATATACACACAGCGCCTCGGTGGTGTAGTGGTTAGCGTCGCTGACTACGAATCCATCGTCCCCGGGATCGAGACCCGGTGGCGGCAAGCGGCGCGCAGCAAATCCCAGCTGTTCATCCTTCCGCACAATAAAGAAATTGGTTGGTAGATAAATGGGTGCCCTGGGTAGCCCAGTGGTTAAGACGCTGGGCTGCTGGTGGGGCGTGGTTCGGATTCCACGTTAAACTGTAGGTCTAAGGTGGAGTGAAAAGCTTGACCTCCGTCAGAATGAACAATTCGGGTTGAAGCAAACGAAAGGTGTATATACTATGTACATTTTGAGTTGCATAACAACGCAAATATCCATCGAGAAATGAAGCATGTAACATTCCATGATGTCGTTACATATTTATAGTCTTAGAAAAACTCTTAATTAGAAATTGATAAAGAACAACTTCGTAGTTAAATCTCCACTCAACAATATAATATATATATATATATATATATATATATATATATATAGAGAGAGAGAGAGAGAGAGGAGAGAGAGAGAGAGAGAGAATCAATTATGAAGATAAAATGAAATGCGCTACGCTGTAAACATATTGTGTGTAAGTAAGCGTTTGTGCTCATGTTTGCTCTAAACATACATAGAGGCTCATTTTGCAAATTATTAACGAAGTCTGGCAACACAATTAAGTAATTAATCCAGTGGGAATGTTGGCTAAGGACGTTAATTGAGAAATGTCTCTTGATTCTTAACTTTGTGTCTAAAATCTAAATTGAATTCAACTTGTTAGGTTCATTTAGTCTCCCAAGTTTCTTTGATCGAAGACGGTTCATCAGGTTTCATATAATACACACACACACACACTATCTATATATATATTCAGTTTCTCCCAACCGTTAATTAATTTTACGTACTACGTGTATATTAATGTTAGCAGTGTAGCAAAACAAGCCATCCTGTTTACGGCGGTAGGACAGTTCGGTACGGGACAATTCGGTACGGGACAATTCGGTACGGGACAATTCGGTACTAGGACAATTCGGTAGTAGGACAATTCGGTAGTAGGACAATTCGGTACTGGTATAAATTCAAATGTAAATAAATTTAAATAAAACACAAATAAGATATATATATTTTATTAAAATAATTGTTTGCATATATTTATTGATTAAAAGTGAAATTAAAACGATTTAACTATTTTATACTAATGCATCTTAAAACTTTATATTATATGCTATCCCTTTTAAAAATTCAATTTTATTCTCTGAATCATAATTATTTATTAACGTTAGGATACGTTTGTTACTATCACGATACTTTTTCTTTTGGAGGACTTTTTCTCCCTGACGTACTTTCTGAAGTTTACTTTTTGCCAGCATTTCTTCTTGTTTAAGAGTATCAATCAGCGCCCAAATATCTGGATGATTACCTGGGACTGCCTTATTTAATGTTCCATGAAATGCTTCCAAACTGTTGATTGTCCGAGATGTCCCTGTCATGCAGCGCTCATGAACGTTCCACGATGATATTGCAAAGGTAGGATAAAGTCTTCGTCTTCTTTCACCTCTTCCCCTTAGTGCTCCTATGTATGTATTTTCGAAGTACGACACAAGTGTTTGAGGAATTTCATCATCATCTATTAGTTTCTCAAAACCATCAATAACATCTTCATTTGGTAGGAATGCAAGTGATACGAAACTTCGAACTTTTATGCTAAACTCATCATCTGTGTTGTACCTTGTTTTATACCCTTCTTGCACAATATGTTTGTACACATTTTGTCCTAAATGGAACAGGCAACATGACAGATTTGCTTCGGTGAACGCATTCAAAAATCCATTATGAGCAGCCTTTTCAAAATCCATTAATATATTTTCCGGTCCTTCATTATTTACAAGTTCTTTTATTTTTCCGAAAACTTTATCGTAAGTACTTTAGGATTTATCCGGAAGGAGAGCAAACAGTCTTGGGGCACTAAAGTTTTCAATTTGAATATGTAACACATACAATTGAGCAAATATATTGGGACAACTCTTAAATGTACCATCTCCTCCCCAGGTCTTGTAAGTCTTTAAATCCTCAAGGGCTTCACCGGTTGCAAAAATTAAAATTCGTTTAGGATCGTCGATACCGCTATCGTATTGTAAAAACTTACAGCCATTTTCAAAACATGAATATTCTGGAGGAACAGAAAACCCTACTGCCTCCTGTGGAATTGGTGGATAATTCACTTCAGCTCGCCTCCACCGTCTAACATTTCGATTAATATGTGCAAGCCGCGGAACCTCAGACAAAGCGCAGTTATTTAACTTGCCAATTTCTTCAGCTACAATTGCTCGAGGCGCAGCTCGACTTAATATGCACTTTTGCTTAATATTTGAAATGGTAATTTTTGCACTCACCTCTGCTGCTGTAACACTATGATTATGAATGCCAATGGTTTTGAGCACATTAAACTGATCATCTGTGTGGAGTCTAGCTTTGCAGGAACGTTTTTCACACCGCCAATACACTTTAGAACCGTCTGAATTTTCAGTTTGTTTGTGGTAAATGAAGTTTTCATCGTCAATTAATTTCTTTTTTCCTTTTTCTGAATCCACAAACTTACAAGATGCCATTGGAAAAAGGATGGGTAAATACTTAATCGAAATTAACAGCAACAGGACAGCAGCTAGTTACTGCGGCAGCAGGATATCAAGTGTTGCCAGGAACGATTTTCACACCGCGAATACACTTTAGAACCGTCTGAATTTTCAGTTTGTTTGTGGTAAAGCAGCTAGATATCAAGTATTGCCAGATACCTCTATGTAGTTGTTGAAAAATACAAAGGGACATGCAGTATTGCCAGACACCTCTATGTAGTTGTTGAAAAATACAAAGGGAAATTAGTCGCACAAGGCAAATTCGCCAATGTAATATTTTAAATTTATACCGGTACCGAATTGTCCTACTACCGAATTGTCCTAGTACCGAATTGTCCCGTACCGAATTGTCCCGTACCGAATTTTCCGGACGCCCCTGTTTACATATACGTTTTGTGTTTCGTATTTATCAATTATTACGAAAGAAATCTTTTATAACTTGAAGAGCCTAATCATTTTCATTAATCAGTAAAGTAACATAAATGTCATCAACTGTTGCTGCAAAATAGAAGTCAACATCTTCCTTCCTTGACTAATCAATTTTAAAATTAGAAAGAGCCGTTTTGAGCAGAAAACTGAGATTTGTTTATAAAAAACCTCTGAACAGGTAGCTAGAACAACGTGAAAAAAGTGTTAGCAGCTGACGAGGAAGCTTCTAACAATGGCTGCATCCTCCAGCGCGGGACACGTCAACGCGAAGAAGAGGCGACGTAAAACCAAAACATCAACGCGCTGGTGGCCAAACTTCCTCAAATCTCCGTGCAGCGGGCTGTCTACGGTTGGCCAGACTGGCAGTCGACGGCCTGTTGCGTGGCACGGTCAGAGTGCCGATCGGCTCCCGGGGCCGGACCTATTCTCAGCGTGCTATTTTTTCAATTACAGGGAGCAATTGCGTGCTCCCAAAACTACTCTTACTCTCTGGCGACATCAAGACTAATCCATGCCCCACTACAACTTACCCATGTCACCATACACAAAGACATAGACACAATAGCACCATGAGACACATACAGAAGTATATTAACATATTACAGTACAACGTAGATGGCCTCACAAACAAAATCATGCAGCTTAGGGAATTCGTACACAAACAAAACATTCACATAGCACTTATACAAGAAACAAAACTAAAACGCACACACAAAACACCCACCATCCCTGACTTCACGGCGATCCGTCAAGATCGTACTGGGGGTAACGGAGGTGGACTCATCACTTACATACGTAAAAGCATTAGCTACACTGATGCCACCCAAAACATTACAAACACAATCCAAGCAGATAACACGATAGAAATACAGGCAGTTAACATTAAAACACGCACAAAACACACCACACTAATCAACATTTACATCCCACCAGATAGTTCACCTCAGGTGCCAGCTAATTACAATCCACAGTTACACAATCTGGCCTCTCTCACTAATGTCATCTTAGGAGGAGACTTCAACGCCAAAGACACTAGTTGGCACCTGCACAACCAAAACAACACCAGAGGCGCCAACATAGCCACACAACTAAACAGCCTCTTCATTCTTAACAATACAGAAGAACATACACACATACCACATCAAGCAGGATACTCAAACTCCTCCCCAGACATAACGTTCTGTTACCCCTCACTAGCAACACATACAAAATGGAAAACAGAAAAACAACTGTCATCAGACCACCTGCCCATCATCATTACAACACATTCTACACTCTGCCCCAACAGCCTTAGGCACACTTACAGAAATTACAAGAAAGCTGATTGGGAACAGTTCAAAATACAGACTGAGGAACAATTCACCACATTAAACAGCACACCCATCATAAACATCAATACAACACTCAAGACATTTAATCAGATCATCAATAATGCAAACAAATACATACCCAAGGGCAACATTAGGAAATTGTGGTGCCGCGTTTGTTAGCGGGCTAAAGATAAAGTAAAGGCCAATTCAACATAAACATAGCATAGATCTGAAACACAGAAAACAATAATTAGTAAAGACTTGTTACACAGAAAACAATAATTAGTAAAGACTCATTACATTCCTCTCTTCTTTTATAATACGTGATACATTGCACGGTAAGAAACAAAACGACAAGTTCAAGATATTTTGGAAGAAAGAAGAGTCTACAAGTTTAGGCGTTGAGCTGGGTATCTGATTCGAGTGCTTCTTCTCAGAGGGGGACTCGTCTCGGAGGTTACTGACACAGGTGGGCCTCTCTCGACTTCGACTGGAGTCGCTTCGACGGGAGCTGTTGGGACCGTGTGTCGGCGGATCTCAGCGGGTTCTGAGTCGTCCGTTAGCGGGGTGGAATTGATTGGCGGACTGGGTACGGGGGGTTCATAGTGATTCGTGTCATCCGTATTGCTACGTCCCGCCGGTGCCAGGTCCCTGATGGATACGGTATCTTCTCTCCCATTCGGATGCCGTATAAACGCGTAGTTGGGGTTTGCCTCAATTAACTCAACTTCCTCGACGAGGGGGTCGTTCTTGGATCGGCGAATGAATTGGCGAAGGAGTACAGTTCCCGGAGAAGACAGCCACGTCGGTAGTGCAGAACCGGTAGAAGTACGCCGCGGGTGCGTGAATAGACGCTCGTGAGGAGTTTCGTTCGTGGCCGTACACAGCAGCGATCTAATCGAGTGCAGCGCGTCTGGTAGGACGGACTCCCATTGCGACATCGGCAACCCGCGATCTTCTATGGCTAGTTTGATGGTGTTCATGATGATTCCATTGTAACGTTCGCATTGCCCGTTTCCTTGGGGGTGATACGGCGTTGTGCGACTAGTCGCGATACCATGTTTAGTTAGGAACAGTTTTAGTTCCGAAGACATAAACGATGTCCCTCGATCTGTGTGGATGTAAGAGGGAGTTCCGAAGGTAGAAAATAACTCGGTGAGACGGGCGATAACGGTTGACGTGTTCGTATCACGGCACGGGAAGGCAAAAGGAAAGCGTGAATACTCGTCGATTACTGTTAGGATGTAAGGTCGCGAAGTTGCGCTCGGAAGCGGGCCTTTAAAGTCGATGTTAAGTCGGTCAAACGGGGACATGGCCCGTATTAAGTGACTAACTTCTGGTTTATAGTACTGTGGCTTACATTTAGCGCATGTTTGGCATTCCGACGTAACTCGTTTGATGTCATCCACTGAGAATGGTAGGTTCCTAGCTCTCACAAAATGAGTCATTCGGCGGACTCCTGGGTGTATCAGATTAACATGCAGCTGGGCGAGGGATATTCTTGGAGTAGCAGCGCAAAAGGATCGCGACAATGCGTCTGCGGCTCGGTTCTCGGGGCCCGGTCTGTATTTTATTGTGAATGAGTAGCCGGCTAGTTCTACACGCCAACGGAGAATCTTATCGTTCTTAATACGACCAGTAGCTTTTCCATCGAACATGAAAGATACGCTCCGCTGGTCGGTGACGACAGTAAAGTGTCGATAAGCTAAGAAGTGCTTCCACTTGCGAATGGATTCGATTACAGCGTATGCCTCCTTTTCAACGATGTGATGGCGACGTTCTGTGTTATTCAGAGCGCGAGAAAAGAACGCCACCGGGCGGCCGTTCTGGGTGAGGGTGGCTCCGATTGCTGAAGAGGAAGCGTCCGTCTCCACAGTGAACGGCAGTTCTTCATCGATTGAACCGACGACAGCTTTCGAGATATCATCTTTGAGTGTTTGGATCGTTGATACTTCCTCGCGAGTTAATGGGAATGATGAAACGTTGAGCAGAGGTTTGATCTTGAGGGAATAGTTCTGAATCCATTTAGCATAGTATGCGAATAGTCCGATTACGCGTTGTAGAGACGACTTGTTGCGAGGAGTTTGAAGTTCTTGTAGTGGCCGGAGGCGTTCGGGATCGGGCCGCAATACGCCATGAGAGATAGAATATCCGAGCAGGTGCACTGATGTCATCGAAAGCTTGCATTTTTCCTTGTTTAGACTCAGATTTACTCGTTTAGCGGCTTCCCAGAAATGTCGAAGGTTCTCATCGTGCTCTTCCCAAGTGGTTCCGCAGATGGTGAGATCGTCGAGGTAGGCGTATGTTGATGATAAGTTGTTCGAGGATATGAATTCGTTCATGACGCGCTGGAAGGCCGCGGCTCCGTTAGTTACTCCCATAGGGATCCTTCTGAATTGGTATAGATTTCCGTCAGCCTCGAATGCTGTGAAAGGTCGTTCAGACGGATCGATTTCTACCTGGTAGTATGCGCTTGACAGATCAATTACGCTGTAGTATTTGTGTTGTGAGACTTTGTTGGCTATATCATCGATTCGCGGAAGAGGATATGCATCTAGCATGGTAAATCGGTTGACGGTTTGAGAGAAATCGATTACCATGCGTTTTTTTTTTGTTTCGGTAGATGTGATGACTACTTGAGCACGCCAGGGTGAGTTACTGGGTTCAATTATCTCATCCCTGAGTAGCTTTTCGATTTCTTTCCCAATGAAAATTTTGTCCTCAGAGCAAAATCGTCTGGACTTCGTGGCGATGGGACGACAATCGGCAGTTAAGTTGCCGAATAGTGGTGGGGCTGAAATTCTTGATCGAGTAAGGCCGCATATATGGAGTGCTGGCTCCGGACCTCCGAAATTGATGTTCAATTCCTTGTGTCTGATTAAGAATGGGGTACCGAGTATTATGTCAGCGCACAGATCCGACAAGACGGATAGTTCGAGCTTTTCGTAGTCGCGGTCTCCCATCGTAACCTTCACTGTACATCGACCTGAGATGGCTGCGGATAGATTAGGCGAAGCCATTGATACGACGCCCGAGTGCGGAAGAATAGGCAGCTCTAAGTGTTTGGCTAGATCCTCACGAATGAAGTTGTCCGAGCTGCCAGTATCCAACAAGGCGAGACACGAACGGCCGTTGACGAGGATATCGACTGTTGAGTTGGTAGGCATGGAGGAGCTACACGATAGAGTGGTACTAATGGTCGCTAATGCTGCGGCTGAATGAGACGCTGTGGTTTTATCCTGTTTTTGACGTGCCGAGGAAGTACTTGAGCGGCAGACTTTGGCCCAGTGGCCGGTCTTTTCACATTTCGCACAGATAGAATCCTTTGCTGGACACCTGCTTCGTGGGTGGCGTCGAGACCCGCAGAAGAAGCACAGAGCGGCTTTGTTGTCAAAATTCGTAGCGGCTGAAGAGTTTGGGAGATCGTCTTCTTGGACGCAGGCAGGCCGGGCAGAGTCAGTAGTCGGCGACGGTTCGTGGCGAGAGCCAGTGGCTGCCAGCACCGTAATGAGTGAGGTACGATTCTGAGTTTTTCTGGGCCTGATCTAATGTTCTAGCCTGGACGATAGCCTTTTCCAGTGAGAGTGTGTCATTTTCGAGTAAGCGGGTACGGATGGCGCTATCTCTAATTCCTCGGATGAAAGCGTCTCTCACAGATGAACTCCTGTTTTCGTCGGCGGAAACCGATTTGAAGTTGCAGTCATTGGCTAGTTGTTGAAGAATTTGCAAGTACTCATCGAGGGTTCCCTCGGGCTTTTGATGACGGGTGGACAACAGGTGGCGAGCGCATACCTCGTTTGGCTTCTTGACGTAGGTGGCCTCTAAGGCTGCCATGGCATCCTCATAAGTAGAGCAGTCTTGAATGATATCAGCGACATCGGGGCCGATATGTATGAATAGAACCTCCAATTTATTGGGGTTGTGTTCGGCGATAGTACTCAAGAAATATTTGAATCCGCGCGACCATAATTTCCATAGTTTCCCAGCTTGGGGAGAATTCGGAGAAGTAATAAATTTATCCGGGCGAATCACCTTCTCCATGATATAGTAAGATTACTGGATGAATATTTGCTTGCTGTATCTGAAAGACCGACTGAATGGCTGATTGAAATGTTGAATAAATTGTGGTGCCGCGTTTGTTAGCGGGCTAAAGATAAAGTAAAGGCCAATTTGAGGCTTTATTCAACATAAACATAGCATAGATCTGAAACACAGAAAACAATAATTAGTAAAGACTTGTTACACAGAAAACAATAATTAGTAAAGACTCATTACAGAAATACAACCCAAATTACACGAGAGAAATAGCCCACCACCTAAGGCAACGTAACAACCTCAAATATAACACACAAACACCACACACAGAAGTCATAAAAGAGCAGATACAACAGCTCAACACAGAAATAAACAACAAACTCAAAGAAAAACAAACAGAAACATTCAGGGAATTCATAACAACACTAAACCATTCCACAGATACATCCAGGCTATACAAGACTATAAACAGCATTACCCACTCTAACAGCGGCATTCACACCTCACACGCGGCTATCTGTCGCAGCCAAAATAATATCCCAACATACACACAACAAGCTAACATTCTAGTTAATCACTACGCAAAGCTAAGTCACTTAAACAGAGACAACAACCAGAAACACGCAGACAGACAAACAACCAGACACAAGAAAACCTACAGACTCGACACAACCATTACACCCTTCAATGCAGACCAGACCACCAAGATCATCAAAAACATTAAGAATCGAAAGCTACTGGACCAGACAACATGTCTAACATACACCTTAAACACGTGGGCCCACAGGGAATACTAGCTCTCACAAATATCAGCACATATTAATACAAACATTGTATTATTCCTGACATATGGAAACAAGGTAAAATTATTACACTACTCAAACCAAACAAAAATCCAACAGAACCAGCTTCCTATAGATCCATTACTTTACTATGCACACCTTCCAAAGTAATAGAAAGACTAATCAATCACGACATTAACTCACTAACCTCACGCAGCACATCATGGATGGCATCAACTCCAGACGACTTGAATTATCAAGTTTCAGTTATGACACTGTATATCGACCCGGAAGAGAAAATATAGCTCCAGATACGCTTTCTCGCGCATTTATAGCATCTATTAATAAACATCATTTAGAAGAGTTACACATTGCCTTGTGCCATCCCGGAGTAACTAGAATGTAGCACTTTATTAGAAGCCGAAACCTCCCATATTCAATTGAAGATGTAAAAAACATTATTTCAAAATGCACTGTATGCGCCCAGTGTAAACCGAAGTATTTAAATAGTAATCAAGGTCAGTTAATAAAAGCTACACAACCTTTCGAAAGATTAAATATTGACTTTAAAGGTCCTTTGCCTTCCAATTCCTGTAATCGTTATCTGCTAACGATAGTAGACGAATTTTCGAGGTTTCCTTTTGCGTTTTCATGTGCGGACACTTCTGCTGAAACTGTAGTTGATTGTCTTAGTCAACTTTTTGCTAGTTTTGGTGCACCCGCGTATGTGCACTCCGATAGAGGTTCCTCCTTTATGTCGTATACACTTAAACAATTTTTGAACTCACGCGGAGTGGTCACTAGTAGAACGACCATGTAATCTCCAGGGAAATGGTTTAGTTGAGAGATAGTATAACGGAAGAAAACTCCTTGTTGGCTGTTGGGAAACGGTTTTGCCCAATGTATTACATAGCATACGATCTCTTTTATGTACTTTTATAAACTGCACCCCTCATGAGAGATTATTTAATTATCAGCGTCGATCTACAAATGGCCATTCCATACCTACGTGGCTTACCGCCCCGGGTAAAGTATTACTGAAAAATTATACACGTCAGTCTAAATATGAGCCTCCAGTTGAAGAAGTAGAACTCATTGAGGCTAATCCCGAATATGCTCATGTTCGTCTCCCGGAGGCCGAGAGACTACTGTCTCGCTTAAGCACCTCGCCCCTGCTGGAAAATCTGAAACTCGAGAATACGAAAATACTAACGAAGGTGATGGTGTGTTAAACAACCATCCCCCGTCACCTACCATTCTGCCCTCAAATCCGTCACCCACCATTGCTCCCTCCAATCCCTCACCGGTCAACGCTCCTCAGACTTCAGTAGATGATGATAATCAAAATACAGAGTCCCCTATGACTGAGGTACGGCGATCAGGGCGTACTCGGTGTCCGCCTAGTTATTTTGAGGACTATATTGTTCAATCTAAGTAGGGGGGAAAAATGTAATATTATTTTGCAGGTTTATGATGACTTTATTAGAATGTTATACCTAAGTAAAATCATTTGTGTTTATATTCAATTCGATTAAACTAATGAATCTGATGATGTCTGAATTAAACTGATGAGATGTAAGATACTTTATTATATGAAGGTAATGATATTTTCTTTGATGTAATTAATCCTAATCTGTAGTATAAACAATTCATATAAATGCCCTATGTTTACTATATCTATATTATTATTATAACTTGCGTCATCGGTAGATTTGCGCTATCGACCGATCGCGCTGCGCTATCAATGGATCCAATCTGTTTATTATGTATTTTTAGTTAGTATTATCGGGACTACCAAACTGTTTATTATGTATTTTTGCTCTCGTCATTTTCGTTTAAACTAACGAAAATATCACAACTTAACCTAACCAATATTAACCTGTTAGGTTAATTGAATGCCCGGTTAGGTCAACTGTACGCCCTTGATGATTGGTTAGGTTAAGTTGTGATATTTTCGTTAGTTCAAACGAAAATGACGGGAGCAAAAATACATAAATACATAATAAACAGATTGGATCCATTGATAGCACAGCGCGATCGGTCGATAGCGCAAATCTACCGATGGCGCATAACATATATATATTTTGTGTACCATAACTATATTATTGTTATTTATATTAACAAGAATTTTGTTCAATTAAGTTGATTAAAGCCTAGGAAAAGGAGAGCGTTTCACTTCAATGTAAGGTTGTACTTGTATGTTAGGTTATTATTATAGGTTTGTTTATGGTGCGTTCAACCACTTCAGGTCATTTACACTTGCAAAGAAAGAAATTCTATCTACAAAGGGAAGGAAAAAGTTAAACCATTTCAGATCTAGGGCCGGCTCCAGATCACAGGAAAGTGATGATGAGGCCTGTTAGTATTACCAACTAGTGAAGCATGAAGTCATAGTAAATGATAGTACTGGTACTTTATGAAAAACTAGCTGAGCATAAAAGGCTGATTAGTAGATTAGATGGAGGAATATAAATTGACTGACTTTAAGAAATCTAAAATGAGCTTAGAAGGCACAAGGCAAGATAAGACAGTAGAGAGGGTGAAATCAGGCTGTTCTGAAGTGCAAAATGAATGAATATCAGATCGAAGTGAAGAAAAAACTGGGCAATCAATAAAAATATGTTTCAATGTTAGAGTCATATTACACTGGAGACAGGAAGAAATGGGACAGGCACTAAAATAATGCCCATGCGTCAGGAGACATACCCCTAGTCTGAGCCGGGCTAGGACAGTCTGGTCCCTTCGGCTACCTATGTATGTATGTTCCCAATCCTGAAGAAGGGGTTTAACATCACTGAGAAAACTCTTGCTATGATTCCATTGACACTGCCACCTGCTCCGCACACAAGAGACTGTCAAATTCCGAATCTCAGGCAGGTAGAGTCGAAGACCAACTGCCTCTCCTGAGTGCACAGCAGACTTGGCTGCCAAGTCCACCACCTCATTGCCCAGGATTCCAACATGTCCAGGGACCCATAAAAGAACAAAACTGTAATGTGGAATAGATCTTAACAAGACAATAATTTTATTGACCAGAAAATGATAAGTATTTCCTGACTTCAAAGCATATAGAACTGAGAGAGAATCACAACAGATGAGAAACTTACGATGTGTAGAATTCACAGAAACAAAATAAATTGCCTTGTAAAGGGCATACAGTTCAGCTGTAAATACTGAGCAATGAGGTGGCAACTTATAACCCATCAAGGTACCTTCAAAACTAAAGGCACAACCTACTCCAGTTGGGGACTTTGAACCATCAGTAAAAAGAACCTTGTAACCTAAATCTAGATATGATGCTTTCAATGAAAGAAACACACTGAAAATTATTAGCACAGGTTAGCCTATAGATTTCAAAGCAGAAGACAATCTAAGGACATAAATGATATCTACTGGAACCAAATTTGTAATTAGTGATAGGGAACTTGTAGCAATATCTTCTAAAGAAAGGCTCATTTTAGTCAATCCATCTTGAAACCGGCCAAAGAAGGGAAGTGGGTGGGGTCGCAACCTGTAAAACTGGTAAATATGGAAATCTACAAAGAAAGGCCGGACGGGATGCTGGTCATATGACAACACTTTGGCACCATAGTTGATACCCAGCTGCTGACGACGGAGGCTTAGAGGAAGGAGAAAGTCCTCTTCATTTAAGGTGTCAACTCTGGTGCATTTGAGGGCTCCAATAGCCAGACGAATAGCCCTATACTGAATTCTGTCTAATTTTACAAGTAGTGATGGGGATGCTGTTACGCTGTATCATAGAGGAATGAAGCATAATCTAATTTGGACCGGATGAGAGATTTGTAAAGCTGTAATAGAGTCTTCCTTTTAGAGCCCCATGTTCTATTAGACAAATACCGCATGACATTAAAAGCACCCTCACAACGGTCCACAAGGGAAGCAATATGGGGATTCCAAGTCAAAGTTCTGTCAAACGTAATACCTAGAAATTTATGAGAGGAGGCAAAAGGAATCTGACTTGTCAGCAAGACAAGAGGTTGAATGAGTTGAGGGGGAACTGGCCACTTACTAAAAATTACACATGAAGACTTGGCAGGAGAAAAGTACAAGCCATTATTTTGTGACCAATCAGTAATCCTGTGGAGAGCATTTTGCATAATGGCCTTTGCAACACGAATGTCAACATGGGATACCCACAATGCCCCATCATCTGCATACAGAGAATAGTTAAGAGCAGGGTACATACCCTGAAATAAGTCATTAATCATGACATTAAATAAAAGGGGACTGATGATACTACCTTGTGGAACTCCAGCATCCAAATGATAAACATCTGAAAGAGAGGATCCAATTGATACTCGTATGCGTCTATGCTGCAAAATGTTTTGGATAAACATGGGTAGATTGCCCCGCAACCCTAAATGATACAACTTAGAGAGTAAACCATAGTGCCAGACAGTATCATAGGCCTTCTCAATGTCAAGAAATACTGCTAAAATATACTCATTTCTAAGAAAAGACTCTGATTGATCCCTCAAGCCTCACCAGGTTGTCCATTAGGGCGGCTCGTTTTTACACTTTTTTCGATATTTGATTGGGGGTAGTGCGGAAAAGTTGCGATTTGGAGAGAAAATAAAGTGTGTAAAATTTTTTGATCTACGTCAATACCTTCCGGTGGCGGCGAGTCCTTAAAAATCGAAAAATAGGCCTAACGGGGTAGATTGGAAAATGGTTTTAAAGACTTACAAAATAAACAATAAAAATTTCAGCACAATCTGTTAATAACTTCCGGTGGCGTCTTAGCCGTTAAAATATCCAAAATATTGATTTAAAGCAAGTTTTAACAAGATGTTATACAAATGTTAATTCCGGTATATTTCTGTGCAAACAACCCTGAGAACACTATTATAGGCTTGAATAAATTAATAGCAGTCATTGAACAATGAACATTATATAAAAATTATATAAAATTATATAAAAAATTTATGTGTTTTTAGGCCTATTTTTCGATTTTTAAGGACTCGCCGCCACCGGAAGGTATTGACGTAGATCAAAAAAAATTTACACACTTTATTTTCTCTCCAAATCGCAACTTTTCCGCACTACCCCCAATCAAATATCGAAAAAGGTGCATCGTAGAAAAGTGAGGGCGAAAACCACTTTGAAAGCTGTCCAGTTTGAAAAATAGAATAGAGTAAAGACGATGTAACACCATCCTTTCAAGTACTTTACCCAGACAACTAGTCAAAGCTATGGGGCGATATGAGTTCGCAGCAGTATGAGCTTTGCCAGACTTATGGATGGGCACCAGCAAAGCAGAAGTCCAAACATGTGGAAAAGAGCATGTCATCCAAACCTTGTTATAAAAGGCCAATAAAACTTGCCTGTTAGAAAATGAAAGATTGGTGAGGAAGGGGTACACTATCATATCCTCCCCAGGGGAGGTATTTTTTAGCTTAGAGAGAACCATATCCAATTCCAGCAGCGTAAAAGGACTATTATAATGGAGTGCCACATTTGTAGAAAAATCAATAGGGATGAGTTCAGCTTTTGCTGCTCTAGAAAGGAACTGTGCCGTATAATGAGATTTACTACTAATAGATGCAAAGTATGCAGCCAAGGAGTTACCAACTAGCTGGGGCTGGAAAATGACATTACTGCCATCCCGCAAAACAATAGGATGTGCAGGAGGTTTTCTCTCCAGTCTTTTAATTTTATTCCAGACCACACTCTCAGTTGTCTGATGAGAGGTAGAACTAACAAAGGCATGCCAAGAAGAACGTTTGGATAATCTAACTGTACGCCGAGCAATTGTTCTAGCCTTTTTGTATAGGATATATGTCTGTAAAACAGGATTTTGTTTAAATAACCTATAAGCCATCTCTCTTACTCTAGCAGCCCACTGGCACAAATCATTCCACCACACTGCATATATTTAGTATTAATTAACGTGCTGGAAGTAAGAGTGAAATGTTCTTGAGCTGCACGGTGAATTGTGCAAGTTAATGTATGGCAGTCTTCATCCACGGTGGTATCATCTCCAAGATCTGGCAAAATCAATGCAGCATGAAAGTTATGCAGACCTTTCTCTGTTAGTTTCCATAGGGAGCGTTTTGAGCCGACAGACAGTACCTGAGATGTGAGAAGAATGGGGAAATTATCAGAATCACAAGGATCACTCAAAACTTCCCAACCAAATACATGAGACAAGTCCATAGTAGAAAGTGATAGATCTAAATTCGAGAAGGACCCATTGAGGGGATGGGACAATTCGACGTGGCCGACTCGATGCGACCCAACTCGATGTGGCGGACTCGATGTCAGGACAACTCGATGTCAAGCCAAGTCGATGCCAGGCCAAGTCGATGCCAGGCCAAGTCGAAGCATATTGTGCTTTATTATCTTTTAAGGGTATTTTAAGAAGAAAAAGTAAAGCATAAAAAATAATTAAGGCTAGGTAAGGTAGGTAAGGTAGGGTAGGTAGGGTAGGTAAGGTTAGGTAAGGTAGGGTAGGTAGGTTAGGTTAGGTAGGTAGGTTAGGTAAGGTAGGGTAAGGTAGGGTAGGTAGGTTAGGTTAGGTTAGGTAGGTTAGGTAAGGTTAGGTTAGGTAAGGTTAGGTAAGGTAGGTTAGGTTAGGTAGGTTAGGTTAGGTAAGGTTAGGTAGGTTAGGTTTTTTAAGGTAAGGTTTATTGAACTCGGCCTCGGTCTTGGCTTCAGACTCGACTACAACACTGTTTGGCATCGACTTGGCCTGGCATCGACTTGGCTTGACATCGAGTTGTCCTGACATCGAGTCGGCCACATCGAGTTGGGTCGCATCGAGTCGGCCACATCGAATCGTACCCAACCCCCCAATGGAGGAATGTAGGGGAACCATCATTAAATAGAAAGAGATTATTGGCATCTATGAAGTCTGCAATGGTGGAGCCCCGCTGGTCACTGGAAGGGGAACCCCATAGGGGGTGATGACCATTGAAGTCTCCTATTAGAAGGAAAGGGGCAGGAAGTAGACGAAGCAATTTGTGTAATACAGCTGTAAAGAAGGGAGGACCTGGAGGAAAATATACAGTACAAACCGTAATAGCAAAAGAGGAAGTGTAGATTGTTGCTGCAACTGCTTCAAGATCAATATCAAGAGGAACTGGAGTAAAAGGAAGGGAGCTGTGAATCCCCAGTAAGTAGGGTTGCCAACCATCCTTTTTTGAAAAGGACAGTCCTTTTTTGTAGATTTTTGTCCTTGTCCTTTCTTGAGTTCGGAAAGGACGCCATTTGTCCTTTTCTGATAACAATCTTGTTCCAAACAACAGTTTTATAACAAAACTTTTGTTTAAAAGGAAATAATTATAAAGTCTTAAGTCGAGTAACATTTTAGAAATTCATTTCTTCACTTAAATGTTAACGTTCCGTGTAGCGGAAAAGTATAAATTTAAAAATAAATATTACCATAAATTTTGTCAATGCATGACTCAATGGGTCAATATCTGTATATCAATAAAAATATTTACTTTAAGAAAATATGCAATAAAAAAGCATGCAGTATACATTGTAATAAATTATAAATAAAATTTTACTTCTTTCCCTAACCTTGTAGACAGTATATTGGAATGATGTTCTTGTCCTTTTTTTCAAACTTCATGGAGTTGGCAACCCTACCAGTAAGACACCACCCCCGTGGGGACCCCTGTCTTTCCGGAGCAAACTGTAACCTTTGACACCTGCAGAATGGGATAAATTCAGCCAAGTTTCTTGAAAAGCAAGGATGAGAGGGGTATACCGTGACAGTAACTGCTGTATAAAAGGCAATCGTCTCCTATAACTCCTTACATTCCACTGGAAGATGGATAAAGCCATGATGTAAAATGATTAGGGGAAGCAAAAGCAAACAGTATCTATGAACATTAGTCTGTGCTATTAAATAATATCCGGAAGCCATCCCTAGGATCAACTGCAGCCATAGTCTGTGGAGCTGTATTTTTAGCCATGAGTGACTTAAACTCTAATAAGCACCTCCAAAGTAAGGTATCACACTGGTATGCATATGAAATTTTTTTGCCTGCTGTGAGGGTTTTTTCAACTCATATTATATAATTCGACCATGCTGAATTCGAAAATGACATTGGTTTTCCTCAATCAGGTCAGGTTTTTTCTCTATTGGCCATTTATTATAAGTCCAATTTTATCCCCAAATTTATTGATTTTTTTAGCTTAAACACTGTAGATACGAATAATATTATAAGAACACTCGTGAAAAATGAAAACATTGTGTGAATAAATACTTTTATTCATACAATGAATATGGAAAAAAGTTTATTGAGGAAGGAATGAAGTTTTTTTGGCTTTCCGTCTGTGTTTTTCTTCGGGCACGTCTCGCTTCAAACACCAGCAATAGTCCGCCAGCATATTGATATCCCAGTTTCCCTGGTACCTCTCTTCCATTATTTTGATATCTTTGTGAAATCGTTCACCCTGTTCCTCACTATAACCACCGCAATTTTCAGGAAAATAGTCCAAGTGGGACCACAAAAAGTGCATTTTTATGGACATGCGCGACCCATGAGCTTTGAAAGCTTCCATCAAGTTTTCGACAACGGACTCGTATTCTGGACTTCTACGCTTGCCAAGAAAATTAGTGACAACTGATTTGAATGCCTGCCAGGCATTCAAATCAGTTGGAGTCATTGCGTTTTCGAACTGAGTATCCTTGATCAAAGTTCGAATTTGAGGACCATCAAAAACCCCAACATTTAGTTTAGCATCAGATATATGAGAAAATTTACTCTCGAGATATCGGAATGCTGAACCCTCTTTATTCATTGATTTGATGAAATTTTTCATCAAGCCCAGCTTAATATGAAGTGGTGGGAGCAAAATTTTTGTTGGTGGTACAAGGGGCACTGAAACGACATTATGCGACCAGGTTCAAAATTCTCTCTGGATGCCCATTCACGCTGTGCATAGTGCTTCTCATCCGCTCGGCTATCCCATTTGCAGAGGAAACATGGGTATTTCGTGTATCCCCCTTGCATTCCCAATACAAATGCCACAATCTGAAAAAAAATGAAAATATTTAAAGAATTTAGAGAATTTGTTCTATCAGATAAAAAAATCTATGCATTGGACTGTATCACTTCTGTGGGGAAGTTAAGTGTTCTTATACGCTCTCAAATAACCTTTGGAAAAACAACATAGTCAACAGCAATAGTTTACTTATGATATTAGTATTACCTTCAAATCTCCACAGATCCTCCAGTTATGTTGGTCGTATACGAGAGCATCCAGTAAAATTTTCATGTTATCGTAGCTCTCAGTAAGTTGTACGGAATGTGCTACAGGGACTGATGCAACCCTATTCCCAATGTTGAGAAGTACTGCTTTCAAACTTCTTAGACGAGTCTATAAATAGCCTCCATTCTGATGCGTTATATGGCAGGCCCAAGGATTCGATTAGCCCCTCAACATTGCAGCAGTACACTAAGGAAGAGGTATTTTCGTGCACTGCAAAAAACTTGCGGAATTCTTCCTCTCGTTTCCTATACCAGGAGAATGTTGTTCCCGGAGCCAGCAAGTTGTCCTCTCGAAGTCGTGAGCCCAAGATCTCGGCAGCTAATTTGGAAAGTCCTAAATCCCTGGTAAGATCATTAAGTTTGGCCTGGTTGAGAGGCCTCGGCTCATTTGAAGCGGTATTTTGAGGTGTATATACGACTGGGACTGGTCATTGGCATTGGTCATTGCTTCATCATCAGAATCATCGAAGTCCAGGGTTTGAGGTGTGTCGGGTATTGGAATTCCAGGACCATGGGGTACAGGTCTCATAGCAGAAGGAATGTCAGGGTATACAACAATGTGTTTATTCTTCTTGTTAACTCCTGAAAATAGAAACACAGAAACATGGATATAAAACTTGCATATGAAATAGAAGAAGCATTCAGACAGTGGCGGCTCGTGAGGGAAGGCTGCGGTCTGTAAGATATGAAATAGGTCGATGGAGTCTGTATATTTTCTTTCTTTTTCATTCATATTGTCCCTTCGGGGACAATATGAATGAAAAAGAAAGAAAATATACAATGATTGTATATGTAAATGTAACTTGTATAACAATATGTATGTGTAAATGTATTTTCTATAACAATATGTATATGTAAATGTATGATTACCATTATGGTGAATATTATGCTATATATGGTGAATATTACATTATGGCAGTGGCGTGCGGTGACCTTCGAGGTTGGGCATGCAATAGTTACTCACAGGGGCGTCCGCAGGAATTTTTCCAAGAGGGGGCTCAGCTACAAAAATGATAACACAAAGTGCGCGCTCGCACTGAGCATGCAGCTAGGGGGTCTGGGGGAGCGCTGTAAGCTCCCCCCCCGGGGTCCGGGCCAGAGCCCCATAAGCCAAACGAATTTTAACTAATGATACATTTTCATGGAAAAGAATGGTGTCAAAATATCTCTGTGATGCATTTGCATCAACCACAGACGATGGGTTATCAAGAGCATGTTTCGATGAAGTGCATGAGCATGCAGCTAGGGGGTCTGGGGGAGCGTTGTAAGCTTCCCCAGCGGGGTCGGGGACCCGGAAGCCAAACGAATTTTAACTATTTCAGCATTAAATTGGAAACTAAACACTGACTAAGCTGCAATAGAATTATAGAAGCCGTTGCGTGGGCGAACATAAATTTCCAGGGGGGGGCCTCACACTGCCCCCTCTTGCCGCCCCCCTTGCGGACGCCCATGGTTACTCATGCATTCTACTGAATTATTTCTTAAATTAATTCAATAAGAGGAACCATTTAGTTTCGTAACATAGTAATGGGATCACTGATAAGTAGTACATCTAAATTAAAAAAAGACCTATAAAAATAAGAATTATTATTTACTTACCTCATTTATAAATTAATTCAATTCTTCGATCCTTCAGGACAAATATGTTTATTATCTTTTCATAGAAATCTTCTGATTTAATTAAATGTTGAGCAAATCTTTTTCAATAGACATAAGGGCTAACCCTGAAATCCTTTGCTCTCCTGTTGTATTTCTTTGGTAAGTTTTAATTCTCTTCAATGCAGAAAAGGATCGCTCTACAGAGGCAGTCGTAGAAGGAATTGTCAAAACCAAATTGCAAAGCTTGAAGAGTTCTGGCATAGCATCAATAAGATCCGTGGTATAAATATAATGCATTAAATTACATACACTTTGCTTTATAAAGTCCTCCATTGAATACAAAACACATAGTTCACTCTGAAGACGAATTATATCAAAAAAATCACCATAAGTGGCCTTTAACGAATTCAAAGCATCCACTGGAAATTTTTTGCAATATTCTTCAGCTTTGCTAAAATTGAGAAGCTCCAGGAATTTAAGCTCTTCTAATGATGAATATCTTACTTTTAATTGGTCAACTATTGTGCCAATAATTTTGTTATAGAGGATTCTGTAATGCTGTTGTGGGTCAACAGATTGGTCAGATTTATTCCTGCATCTCTTAGTTTGGTTTGCTGCATCTATGCCATATTTTTCCTCCAAAGTTTCATAAAACATGAAAAAGTCGTCCAGTTTATTTTCGAGCATTGTTCTAGTTTTATCTATATGCTCTTTGCAACACACAATGTCAAGATTTTTGGTCTGAAGGATGTTAAATAAAACATCAGTGAAGGAAAATATATCACTAAATACTTCTAATAAAAACAGGAAATCAGGATCTTTTAAATTGTGTCGGAATCCAATTGCAGAATTTATAGTGACTTCATCCCATGATTCAGGATTCTCAATGATGTTTTCAAAAAGGCTGTTTAAGAAATCTAGATTTTCTTTTGCGGTATTAACTAGACGCGAGGAGTAATTCCACCTAGTTGCTGCAGCTTTGGGAAATCTTTTTTTAACAATATTATCCAACGCATTGGTTTTTGGGTGATTTAGTAAAAAACGTACCCAGTCCATTTATTGTAGAAAAAAATATTTTGCATTCTTTCATAGCAGAGCATGCTTGTGAAAGAACTAAATTTAGCACATGGGCACAACAATGAATAAAGATTGCAGATTCATATTTCTGCCTTACCTTTGACTGCAACCCATTTAATTGTCCTGTCATTGTAGCAGCACCATCGTAGGTTTGTGCAACTAATTTATTTTCACACTTCCAAGTTTCAATCCATTTAAATACGTGTTCAGATAAAGCATTTGCTGAACGGTCTGCACTCACATCGTTAAACCCGATAAATCGTTCTTTAGCAACACAATATTTTGTAACATATCGCAAAACAGTTGAAAGTTGTGAATAGTTTGATACATCGGACGTTTCATCTAGAAGAATAGCAACAAATTTTGCCTGATTAAGTTCATTTTCTATTTCATTCAACATTGCCTTTTGAACCGCATCGATCAAGTCATTTTGTATTCTGTTTGAGAGACCCGAGAAAATAGAAGCTGTATCTAGATGGTTTGCCAATTTTTCATCATACTTACTGAATAAATATAAAAGTTCTTTATAATTCCCGCGATTATTGGATGCATCAGATTCAAAATGACCACGAAATGATAACTCTTGTCGACCTAAAAAAATAACTGCATCAATCAATCTTCGCATAATAGCTCTGTTTTGTTTAACCTTTTCATTATGCTGCTGTGTGCTTTGTCTTTTATGAATATCTAATTGTAAGTCTATGCGAACATTTCCGAATGTTTTAAGATCGATCAAAGATTTTATGTTTCTTTGAGAACGTTCATGTTTTAGCATAGCCATATGTAGATTATTTAAATCATCGTATCCCTTCTCATTCCAAACAGTTTTTTCTAAATTAAATAACAAGCATGGCCAGCAAAATAACTTATTTAACTCAGCACATCCTGTTAACCAGTTTTTTCTTTCGTATAAATTAGTTTGAAAATGCCTCACACATTTCTTGTTGGAACTCCGTAAATTAGGTAATTTCGGCATAGGCCTTCCATGATTTATAATTAATTGTCTCACTTCAAAGTCTCTTTTTGAAAAACCATTCTTCAAAAGTTCTATAACACACATTTCACCCATTAGGGCTTATTTTGAAAGATACTTAAGAAATGAATAAATTAAGTGGCAATAAAAGTTAAAACACAGAACGCGCACATCCTCATCGAACACTGGCACGGGTAGCACTAAATGCGGGATGCATTTTCGGAATTGCATGTGAGTCGACGATATTTAACGAAAAAGAATTTGAGTCACTACTGACTCGCGGAGGATTCTTCAATGGCCGCACTAATGCAATTCGTTTGTTGCATCTGGGATGCAAGAAAAACGATGTTTTATTATGGCTTAAGAAAAAAATATTTTCCTTTAGTTCTCTCAAACAAATTAATTAAATTTTTAAGTAATTTTTTACTGCTTTTAAATGTTGTTAGATAAATTACTTTTTAAAATTTATTTTTGTATTTACGAAAAATCAATGGTCATGCAGTGCATGACCTGCATGCCCTAAATGCACGCCACTGCATTATGGTGAATATTATGTCAAGTTTCATACGAGGATTTCAAAATATTTAAGAAAAATAAATTTATAAGCCCACCTTGGAGGTTTGTCATGCAGAAATAGCAATCTGTCACGTGATCCTTTCCTTCTCTCCAAATCATGGGAATTCCAAAAGGCAAAGATTTCGCTCTGCCTTTGCTCCATCTTCTCAAATTTTCAATGCACGTCTTGCAGCACATATGAGGGGCGAAATTTTTGTCCTGGTCTCCTAGCTTAATTCCAAAGTATGCTCTATACATTGTCTTCACAAATTTAGTGATTTGGGACTGGTTATTTGGCATGGTAACCGTCCCACATATGTAGCAGAATCTATTGGGATCATTTTTACACGCTCTATTCATTATGAAATATTTTATCTATATGCCTGAAAAGTAAAAAAAGATATTATACAAGTGAAACAAGTGATGATAGATGTTAGTCATGTTACTGTTCCAATTCCGCTTTGACAAAATCACGAAAAATTCTATTTTACTTGAGGCCATAGCCGGATAACCTGAGCTGATTGAGAAAAACAGATTGCAGACTCGAAATCAGCAGGAAAACCTCTATAAGAATCACTTACAAAACCCTTGACAGCAAAATTGATGCATACCAGTGTCATCTACAGGAGGGACCACAGGATGAGCTATCCCAGTAAGTCTGCCTTTTGACCTAGGACGATCACTACTAGAATCAAGTTTTCCTTTTAATCAGCACTACCTGTACTATGAAGTAGTTATATATCTGGTGACAAAGCAGAGTCTGAGGATGGTTGATCAAATCAAGGAATGAACATAGTGTACCACAAGACTTGGTTTCTGTGGGCTGGGAATTAGACATAGAACTAGAAGCCGCTACTGGCAATCCAGAAGTCTGTATCTTACTCGAAGGTGGAGACCCTCGACCCACCTCAGCATAAGAGACAGACTGAGATGACCATGGACCCATCTTAGCAGCATATAACTTACGGGCTTCAGTAAATGTAACATGATTATCCACCTTTACCTTGACAATCTCTTTCTCACGTATCCAATGGCTACAAACTCTAGAAGACCCTAATGTGATCCCTTACAATTAACACAGGTATATGAAGCCAAGTCTTTCTGACAAGATCGAGTGTCATGAGACTCAGCACACTTAGCACAAGAAATTTTATTTGTGCAATTACGCACACCATGTCCAAAACGGAGGCAATGGAAACACTGCAAGGGGTTTGGATAATAAGGGTCAACATGGTACCGGAGATAGCCACAGTGAATATATTCAGGACGAGTGGCACCCCCAAAAGTAAGGACTGAAAGGCTAGTAGGAGTTTTATCACCACCCTTGTTTAGTCGTCGAATGCCAATTACATTCTCCAATTTCATTTCTAGTAATAGATCATCTGTGCTCACTGCTCATGTAAAACAATTCTGGAGCATAAATGATACCCTGAGTAGTGTTCAGATTTTTCGCAATTGAGACTTCTACTGGTACTGCGAAAAATGCTCTGTATGAATTGGTCCACAATTAACCTACCCCTTATATCTCCAGTCTATACTATAGAGTAGATCAAGTCTAGCCTAGAGGGGTCAGCCTAGAGATTCCGGAAATGGTCCAGAGCGGGCAGATAAATTGAGGTCCACAGTAGGATTCCTCACAAGAATTAGGTTAGGGCAATCTACCTTCACCTTTGTTAAGCTATGAGTTGATGCTGGGTCTTAGGCCACAATGTAGGCCTAACTTGTCTGACCCAGCTTAATTTAATGAGATTAACTTTGGTGTAAAAACTCAATTAGTCACTTACTTTTTGTTATCGGAGTGTCTCCCTTCTCCGGTTATGTTTTCGAGAGCGCACTTTGCTGGTACGTCCCCTCGCCCCGTTCTTCGTTTTCGTTCTCCCTTTGTTCTCCTTTTGTTCTCCTCTTCGCGGGGCTTCTTGTACCAGCGTTGTCTTGGTTTATTCCTCGGTTGGTTGAGCGGTAATGTATCCTTATTACCGAGCACGCTCCTCCCACACAGTATATAAATACTAGTGTGGAGAATAACTCTGGTGAGCAACCAATTGGTTTCATCCACCCAGTTATTGACATAAAAGGAATTTAATGATTGTTAGATTAACTACCTACCTACTCAGTGAACCATTTTCGTTACCTCCCAACTACCCACTCATCAGTTTTCCATATACTGGGGGCCCCGGGAGATAAAAATTTTGGTGTCAATGTCACAATTTTTGTCTGAGTGTAGACTAGCTAACTATTTAACTGTAAATGCCTGTTAATCTGATTAACAGTGCCTATCCTCACCTTCTCATGGAGAAGGTGTAGCATTTAATTAGAAGAGAAAATATACATCCATAGGATGAAACTCTCTATGGTCTTTACCATAAGAAAGAAAAATGAAAGTTAGAAGATAAAATTACAATTCCCCAGCATCTATTTTTTGTTGTAAAAATAGTCGCGCTTTTAATGCTGTTTGTCGCTGAGGTCTTGTGTCTGTCAATGTTGTAGTAGGATGCGTTACCACTCCTACTGTCAAAGGAATAGTTACTGGAAGTTCAGTGTCTCCAGTTGTTACTGTCAGTGGAGAAGGTTCTCCAAAGTCCATTGTTTTGGGTCCAGACTCTAAAGGGTACAAAAGAGAAATGTCTCTTGTTGTGTCACCCGTTGAAGTCCTTAATTTGACCACTCTTGTTACCCCGTCTGCCCCTGGTCTGAGTTCTGAAACTCTAGCCAGAGGCCAGTATTGTCTTGGAGTACTGTCATGTAGGAAACAAGGTCCCCTACCTTAATTGTGTCAGACCAATCCTTCTTAGTCATTTGTTTATCTCTCCCTTAGACCCATCAAGTACTCAGTTTTCCACTGTTTAATGAAATGAGCTTTAACTCTAGTTAAATGTTGTAACTTAGTCTGGAGCTCATCATGTCGTTGAGTCCAGTTTGGGTCTTCTGAAGAGTCTATATTGTAGTCGGCAGGAGACTAAAACTTGTTCTCCCCGAATCAAATGATTTGGAGTTAATGGTTCGGGTCATTAATGTTGTCACTCACATAAGTGAGTGGTCTATTGTTAATGATGTTCTCAATCTCAGCCAGGAGAGTGAGCAACTCAAACAAGTGTATCTGTTTTTTACCAATTGCTTTCTTCAAGCAATTCTTTACTGTTTGTATATTCCTCTCCCAGATAGAACCATACCAAGGAGAGGCAACCGGAATATACTTCCACTTTATGTTTGAATTTTTTATAATTGTGTGAGTTCATCGCTTAACAAGTCGTGGATGACTGTTCACCAGCCTTGAAATATGTAGCATTGTCAGTCCAAACTGTCTTGGGTACTGAATGTCGTGCACAGAATCTCTTAAAGACAGCAACAAAAGATTCTGCTGTAAGGTCCTCCACAACATCCAGATAAACAGCTCGTGAGGCAGCACATGTAAACAGTACAATGTACATTTTTTGTTCAGTGTCACCCACCCCTACAGTCAATGTTCCTGTATAGTCAATGCCTACAGTCTCAAGGTCTGTTGAGAGTAAACTCTCCTCTGGCAAAGCAGGAGGATTTGGTTTCCTATAGGGCCTAGCATGAATACGCCTACATGTGACAACACTCACTCAGGACTGTTTTAACAGTTATCCTTCCCTTTGGTATCCAATAAGTTTTTCTTAATGTAGTTAGTGTCTGTGGTACCCCCATATGATATACTCATTGTGTGTTTCTGATGATTAATGTTGTCAAATAGCTAAATCTAGGTAAAGGATTGGATGTTGCTTTTGTATGACAGTTTGATTTGTCTAATCTCCCTTTACACCTTAGAAGGCCTTCCTCATCTCTGAACAAGTTTAGATCCACAACTACTGATGGTACAGGTTCTTTTTTTGTTTCCCATTAGTCAAGAATTCTAACTCTTTATTGTACTCTTTTGTGTGCATGGCCTATCCAGTACTTGGTTGCAACTTCTGTATAATTATGATTGTTTTTATTTCGCTATTTGTTTATTGTAGTTAAACAGTTGTGAGCAAACCTCAAACAGTAGGCTGTGACCCTGACAAGTTTACTGAAATCAGAATAACGTTCATAATTAGTGATTGGTTCAACCTTTCATTTGAAAAGATTAAATTTAAGGTCAAGTTAATTTGTTCCACAGGCCATTGGTCTGTATTACAGAGCCACTTAGGTCCAATGAACCAAGTTTTGTTTGACTTCAACACTTGTAGGATAAACCTCTGGTCAGAAAGTCTGCTGGATTTTGTTTAGTTGGAACATAGTGAAAGTTATTGTAGGCTTTCATTAGCTTCAGCTATTTCTTTTAGCCTATTTCTTACAAAGATATTCTTACTATTAATGCTATCATTCCGTACCAGGCAAGACAAATCTGACTGTCAAGCCAGATGTGGATATCAGTTATGTTCACATCATGGTAAGCACCTTAAGCAATGAAAGGGTTTTAATGGCTAATGCAGCAGCCAATAGTTCCAATTGAGGTATGGTTCGGGTAGGTTTGAGAGGTGCAACTTTCTCTTTGCATAAATTAGATGACTTTCTGTAGGACTTACAAGATACGCACAGCACCCATAAGCTTGTGTGCTTGCATCAGCAACAAATGAAGTCTCGGGGCTTATCCCTAAACCCACAGCACCTTTGAATTTAATGTTCTGCACTTTTGTTAAATCAGCAGCTAACTTCTTCCAAGATTTTTGATTTTCATTTGTTATTGGATCATCCCACCCAACATTTGTCCTTCAAATTTCTTGGAGGAGAATCTTGATTTATTGTTGAAGGCAGGAATAGACCCATAGGATCAAAAATTTTGGAAGCCTCTGATAATATTTGTCTTTAGTATTTGCTTCCTCATCAAGTTTAAAACCTTTAGTACAGATTGAATCATGACTGTTAGAAGTTGCATCCAAATACCAGTTCATATCTAAAGTTTTAACTCTGTCTGATGGCTCAGTAAGACCATTATTATCCTTTAAAATCTTTTGTTTAAATCCTCATCATTTGAAATCCACTCTCTAAGTTCAAAGTTACCTTGTTGCATAATGTTTTGAGAGTGTTCATAGACTTCAGATAATTCAGATTTTTTTGTTGTTGAGCCTATTAGATTGTCTACGTAAAAATGTTCCTTAAGGAAGTTCAATGTTAAAGAGTTATTAAACTGGTTCAAATGATGTCCAATTGTCAATGCTAATAGGCTAGGTGAGCAATTGGCTCCAAACAACACAACATTAAATCTATAGGTTATGAACCCTTTATTCAAATCAAATGGATCCTTGAACCATAAGAACCTAAGTTGGTTCTTATCATATTCATTTTTAAGATTTATTCTCAAAAATGCCTTTGAAATGTCACTTTGTACGGCATATTTATCTAACCTGAACCTCAGTAAGATCTTCACAAGGTCAGAAATGAGATTAGGACCCTCAATCAAGCAATCATTCAAACTGTGTTATCACTGTCTTTGAGGCTACAGTTATATACTACTCTGAGTTTTGTTGTTGGGGCATCTTGTCGATAAACCCCTCTGTGGGTTAAATAATGACAACCATCTTTTTTAAAAGGGTTATTGTTACTTCTTCAATGAAGCCTTTCTGTAGCTGTTCTTTGAAGAATCATTATATATTTGAATATTATTATCTTGTTTGAGTTTTTTCATTACTTTATATAAATGTCCTTTAGCTACTTTGAGATTGTCTCTTAAAGTTGGACAATTTATTTTCCAAGGTAACTCAATAAAATAACTATTGTCTTTGCACTGAATGGTGTCTTCAAATCTTTCTACCATTAAACTGATCTTCTGAAGTTTGATTTGTGTCATGTATACCCACAGATTCTAGCAACCAAAAGTTTGAATTGCCTCATCCAAAGTTTCATTTGATAATGATGAATTAATGTTCTCAGTTGAGATAATATTTCAGTGTTGCTATTCTTACAGGTGTTATGTAGGACTGAGTTGAGGCACATAGTATTTGTTAGTCATGAACTATTTTGGTTTAGGTCTAGGTTGTATTTGGATAGGTCACCCAAAGGGGCTATCCCTGATGGAGTCTGATAAGCTATACCATCACCTATCTCTACTATGCCCTTATGAATAAGATTAATATAATCTGCCCTATTAACATTTCAATGTTAGCTACTGTGTTGTTAGTGATATGTCTATCAGCTATTTTGTAGTGTTTTCCCAAATGATTTATGGTTTGTTCTAGTTTGGGTATAACCAGTTTGTTTTGTCCTACTTTAGAAATAATAACTGCTTCAATTTTCTCTAATTTATTTTCTAAATGTAGTTCCAGGTCAATTGTCTTATAGCTATTTTTGTCCGAGTTATCCTTAACAAAGGATGCAATATTGAGTTTTTGTTCATTCGGGTTTGGTATCAAACCAATTTATTTACTACATTTTGCGAAACAAATGTTTGTTGAGAACAACAGTCTATAAGACATCTCACTGGAGTGGTGCTACCCTCACTATTCACTAAGTCCAAAGTAATAGTGGTAAAAGAATCTCAGTGTTTTTTGTTACGTTGTTTGAACAAACAGAATGTCCCATTAAAGTGGCATTTTCTTGATTACCTTTGTTTGGTGGAGGTATCTTTTGAGTTTGAGTACTATTGTTTGGACACTTTGGTGAATCACACATTGATGAGACATGTCGTAAACTTTTACAAAACTTACACTTGAATCTTAACCTAGATTTACAGTCTTTCTTATAATGTCCCTGGCCAGTACACTTTTTACATAGGTTCAACTGTTCACATCTTTTAGCTCTTTGGTTAAAGTCTGAATATTTGTCACACCCAGTACTACTGTGTTCATTACTTGCACAAAATTTGCAATGTGGTGTGTAAGTTGAGGCGGCAGTTACATTAAAGTTCTGTAATGTAGGTGTTCGTGTTTTACAGTTGGTCACATTTGATTCTACAGTATCAAGTTTTGTATGTTTGGCTGTAGCTAGTTGGTCTCTGGGAACAGTCTTTGGTTTATCCATAGTCTGGGTCTTATTTTGTGTTGGAATATTTCTCAATTTGTAATTAGTTAGGATATTGGGAAAGTGTTTTCTGATATCTTCAAGATTAGGATAATTTTCTCCCGTCTTTAGAATTAAAATATCTTTAACCCTCAAAGGAAGGCACCTAAGAACTATGCCTTGTATAATCCAAGATGAAGCTTTAATATCTATCTCATTGCTAACCAGTTGTCCTATAATAGCTTCTAATTTTGTATAAAAATTTTCCACATCACTATGGTTATCTTTTATGGGTGCAAAATCAAAAATTTGTTGAGATAATTCATATACAATCTCATCTTTATTAATGTAATTACGTTTAAGAGATCAATAGCTACTTCATATGAATTCCCTACGGCTGGTAAATAGGCTATCAGGTTATAGGCTGGGCCTTTAAGGAAACTAGTTAAGTAGCTAAACTTATAAACAGTTGAAATATAAGGTTTATTACCTATTAAACTCTCAAATTTGTCAATGAAAGATGGGAATTGTACCGTGTCCCCTTCAAATGTTGGTACTAGCAAATGGGTAACTGAGCCCTCAATTCTTGTGACTCAGGATTTAGCATGCCACTTAAATTTTGTTGAAGTTAGCTCTACTTTGATTAAAATCAGAATAGGTTTATTTGGTGTTAAGTCAGTCAACGAGATCGTAGTCTCCTTATTTGCTGTTCAATTGAGATTACCTGATCATCATTATCAGCGTAAAGGTCTATCAATTGTTCTTCAGCCATTCGGATTCAACTAACTCTGAAATACTCTCATCAATGGCTATTATTTCCTTCTTTTAGTTTCCAATTTAAGAATTACACACTCTAAATCTTCCTTACCTGGTTGTGTAATATTGTTAAAAGTGTTCACGGCCTTTGTAACAGCTCCAACTTTGCCCCCTTTCTTTTTTAACTTTTTCAATTCCGCACTGTCCATGTTTAAGTCAAATTGTTTAACTGGGGATCGTAATGAAATAGAGGACAGAAGAAATTACCAGAGAAGAGAGAGCACAGACAAAACAGTCAAGTTTTAAATTGGTTTAATCCCCCCCAAGTACTTATGTGTCACTCAGGTCTAAGCTTATAAGAGAATGAGACTCCTTAAATGTAAATGTTTCCTAGTTAGGCCCTAGGTTGTAGACCTAATTAGGCTTGATTAGGTTAGCTTAGGCTAGACCATTTAGCCTAATTCTGCAATTTTTGTTAAGTAAGGTTAAGGTTTGTAAATTCCCCACACACGGACCACCAATGTGAAAAATGCTCTGTATGAATTGGTCCACATTAACCCACCCCTTATATCTCCAGTCTAACTATAGAGTAGATTAAGTCTAGCCCTGTAGGGGTCAGCCTAGAGATTCCGGAAATGGTCCAGAGCGGGCAGATAAATTGAGGTCCACAGTAGGATTCCTCACCAAATTAGGTTAGGGCAATCTACCTTCACCTTTGTTAAGCTATGAGTTGATGCTAGGTCTTAGACCACAATGTAGGCCTAATTTGTCTGACCCAGCTTAATTTAATGCGTTTACTTCTAAGTTAGAAGTTAGAAGATCTAACAGGGCTAAAAACACAATTAGTCACTTACTGCTAGTTATTAGAGAGTCCCTTTTTCCGTCTTGTTTGATTGTTAAGAGCGTACTTGCTGGTGGGGATCTTTTTCGTTGTCTGTTCTTGTCCCTTCTCCAGTTCCGTCCTCTCGCCCCGTTCCTCGTTTTCGTTCTCCTTTTCGCGGGGCTTTTTTTTCCACCAGCGTCGTCTTGGTTTTTTCCTCGGTTGGTTGATCGGTAATGTATATCTATTACCGAGCACGCTCTTGTCACACAGTATATAAATACTAGTGTAGAGAATAACTCTGGTGAGCAACCAATTGGTTTCATCCACCCAGTTATTGACATAAAAGGAATTTAATAATTGTTAGATTAACTACCTACCTACTCAGTGAACCATTTTCGTTACCTCCCAACTACCCACTCATCAGTTTTCCATACTTTCATTTTGGAAAGAGTGAGGACTTTATAAAATGCTACACTTTTTATATTAAAAAGTGAGGAAAAACAAAAATGGAATAACAAATAAAACGTAAATTATAGGTAAACTAAGATGGGTTTTGTGGCCTCCCCTTGCCACAGCCCAAACTATTACAAGGGTTCTGTGGCCTCCCCTTGGCCACAGCCCAAACTATTACAAGGGTCTTGTGGCCTCTCATGGCCACAGACCAAACTATTACAAGGGTCTTGTGGCCTACCTTGGCCACAACCCAAACTATTACAAGGGTCTTGTGGCCTACCTTGGCCACAACCCAAACTATTACAAGGGTTTTATGGCCTCCCCTTGGCCACAGCCCAAACTATTACAAGGGTCCTGTGGCCTCCCCTTGGCCACAGCCCAAACTATTACAAGGGTCTTGTGGCCTTCCATGGCCACAGACCAAACTATTACAAGGATCTTGTGGCATACCTTGGCCACAACCAAAACTATAACAAGGGTCTTGTGGCCTCCCCTTGGCCACAGCCCAAACTATTACAAGGGTCTTGTGGCCTACCTTGGCCACAACCCAAACTATTACAAGGGTATGAGAATAAAAACCCACTCTAATAGACAGAGTTTATTTCCACGACAGTTTCGACGCCCACTGGCATCCTCCTCGGGTGGATACAGAAACACAAATGAAACAAAACAAGAGGGAAAAAACAGTTCAGGGATCGACCGTTAAGAAATTCGCACCTAGGTTGGATTCCATTCTCTCGAGACAGGAGGGGCATTTTCATTAAGTACTTTCGCACAAATTTTTTAAAACTATCTTCCTGTTCTAAACATACAGATTCTATTATTTTTACATAATTATTACATTTATAATTAAATTTATTACATTTAATATTGCATAATTATTAATTACAGAAATTATAAATTTATTATTACATTGGTTATTACATTGTTGTTTATTATACAGAAATTATAAACCGAAAAACGAATGAAAAAAGGGCGATTAGGAAATAATCCAGAGACCATTGAGAAATTCGCACCTAGGTTAGATATCGTTCTCCCGAAACCAGAAGGGCATTTTATTACAGGGTCAGCTTATAACTACATTTCCACAAATTAAAAATATCTTCTTGTTCTATACATACAGATCCTAATGTTTTGACATAATTACTGCATATATTTATTTCCACATTAATTACTTCCATTATTACATTTACTAAAAGCGAGTAAGGAAACATTCCAATCCAGAGACATTTAAGAAATTCACACTTAGGTTTTTTGCATTTATTACAAGGGTTTTGTGGCCTCCCCTTGGCCACAACCCAAACTATTACAAGGGTCTTGTGGCCTCCCATGGCCACAGACCAAACTATTACAAGGGTCTTGTGGCCTACCTTGGCCACAACCCAAACTATAACAAGGGTCTTGTGGCCTCCCTTGGTCACAGACCAAACTATTGCAAGGGTTTTGTGGCCTCCCCTTGGCCACAGCCCAAACTATTACAAGGGTCTTGTGGCCTACCTTGGCCACAACCCAAACTATTACAAGGGTTTTGTGGCCTACCTTTGGCCACAACCCAAACTATTACAAGGGTCTTGTGGCCTCCCATGGCCACAGACCAAACTATTACAAGGGTCTTCTGGCCTACCTTGGCCACAACCCAAACTATAACAAGGGTCTTGTGGCCTCCCTTGGTCACAGACCAAACTATTACAAGGGTCTTGTGGCCTACCTTGGCCACAACCCAAACTATTACAAGGGTTTTATGGCCTCCCATGGCCAGAGACCAAACAACACAAAAACAGTACAGGATTCAAAGCCCCAAGCCCTCCAGATCTACATGTGGAGGAGTAACATTTACTCCACTAAAACTACGGGTATTGACTAGTCTGAAGTGGTAGGAGGCTTGAATACAGTACAAACTCTTTTAACCAAACAACATAACATGGAAGTACAGTACATTTCAATTAACTCACCAACGTAGAAGTCACTTTAATAAAAACATAAATCATTAACAAAACAAAACATGACAAAACTCCAAAACAACATTAGTAAACCAGCATTTAAAAATTGGTGACATAAAATTTACACAGTTAATAATGAGCAAAGTAAAAATGCTTAATAACTTTACTTTAATTCCACAAATTTCCTATACCTAAAGGGAGTCAAACTGATTGACATAACTTTAACTAAACTTGAGGAGTTGGCCTCTTGAACTTTTATATTTAAATAGGTTTTGAGTAACCTCTCTCTTCCTAAATTCCTATTTCATTCTTTTCAATCCATTTCACATGGTTTAAAACAGTTTATCAAAAAATTTGATCTATAACATACAAATTTTTCTCCGCCCCCCCCCCCCCCCCAGTATATGGAAAAATTATACGCGCTCACAACATGGTATCATATGTGGTACCTTTATTTCATAATTAAATATAAATTATTAATTAATTGAATTAAATATCTATACAAAATTGGCTCGGGATTGGCGACATAGCCTAATGGGAATGAAATGATTGCCATACATACATAGAAACCGTATGTAGGCGTCGGGTCTGCATAACCACGAGAAAACATTTATTTCACGTGAACAGAATTTTCCGTTGCTGACTCGTGTGAAATACAAGAGAGAAAGAGTCAACAACCTTTGCAAAATCAGCAATTTATACTAAAATACAAGCGAACCAAGGAACGGCTCTCAGGGCTGTTTATGTTACAGCGAACGCTTTAAACAGGGAGGATGTGTTTTTGTCTTCCCTAAAGTTCTGAGTGAATTCCTTATAATAAAATTAATACATAAAATAAGGATAGGCCTATCCCCTAAAGTGTTTATATTGTGACAGCCCATATTTATTACAAGAAGTTAACTCATTGCGTAACTCCATCGTGGCGGCCCTACACCGAAAACGATCGTAACGCCCTGCATCGAAGCAAACTAAGATCCATCAAAAATAAGGTGAGGCAATTTATTTTCTTTCTAATATAGGCATCTAAAATCCCGACGCTAAAATTACCATAAACAATTAAATATAAAGAGGTCCTTTAAAGACCTACATATTCATAACTCTCTAACGAAAAAATATAGGGCTTTTGTCGTTCACTCTCCACTGAAGTCTGCTGGACATTTCCAACGGATGAGGGTAACAGGCAATCAACCCATAGCTCTATATAGTTTTTCATATTATTAAGAAAAGTAGTTGCGTTCAAAAGAGCCCTAGTTTGAGCTGCATTGAAAGTATGGACAAGCAAGCTATCAGAACGGCAGTAGGTGACAGACCTTACAGGTCCACCACAAATACATTCAATCGATTTTTTAATTCCAAAAGGGTTTAGATGGGTGAGGGTTGTAGAGTAGGGTGGGTCGATTTTACATTTTTTTCGATTTCCATATTCTAATAGAGACGAAAACTTGCGCATGCATGAGAAAATAGCCTCTGCAAAATCTTAGCTTAATAGGTAATCATCTTCTGCCCCCGGCAGAGCGATGAAAATAATATTTTAGTAGTCAAAAACGTATTTTAAACCCTAGCCTAGAGTCATAAAATTTTGCGTGTGTGTTATTTCATGCCTAAGCAACGATATAAATGCTATGGGAAATATATAAATGCATTATTTAAGACAAAGAGCCGATCTGAAAATATGTATATTATACATATTTTCAGATCGGCTCTTTGTCTTAAATAATGCATTTATATATTTCCCTTAGCATTTATATCGTTGCTTAGGCATGAAATAACACACACGCAAAATTTTATGACTAGGCTAGGGTTTAAAATACGTTTTTGACTACTAAAATATGATTTTCATCGCTCTGCCGGGGGCAGAAGATGATTACCTATTAAGCTAAGATTTTGCAGAGGCTATTTTCTCATGCATGCGCAAGTTTTCGTCTCTATTAGAATATGGAAATCGAAAAAAATGTAAAATCGATCCACCCTATATAAATGTAGAGCCTTTACTCTCCACATACAAGTAAGATACATGATTAGGAGTCAAAGTAGGTTCAGACTTCAGAAGTCTTAGTAGTAGGCAATGAGGAGTCACTCGTAGAACATGAGGACGCATCTCCCTGACCAGGAGACACGAGCCCCGTAGGAAAATCTCGAACAGCTTTCTCTGTCTGACTGATAACTTCCCTCAAATCCATTAGGTCCTCATCAAGTTCTGCCGAGCTGTTTTGGTCCTGCTGATTTTTACGCTTTTTGCTGGCAGAAGTACAGTTTTTCAACTTATCACCCATGCCTAAAAAACAGCAGCCTAACCCGCGCAGAGAAAAGTCGGGCCTAGGCCAAAAGCCTAAGCCCAACCCCAACCTCACAATAGAAAAACAGACAAAGCGTGACAGTGAAGAGGCCCAACACACCACAAATAGTGCAAATGGGCAAAAGCTAAAGTAATAACCGAACGCTAAACAGCAATAAAGAAATAAAACAAACGTAATAATATCAATACTAGAGAGCAAAAGTCAATTCACTGGATCACAGCTAACACGTCCGGTCACCATCGAAGTCCAAAATGTCGTATGTTAGGTTAAGTGGCTATGGATTGTGAATGATCCGCAATAAAGTTTTGTTTTGTGTATAATTTCTAAAAATCAACTATAATCCTACGGCCTACGATAATTTATTGTTGACTGGGTAGAACCTATTCAGTAGGCTTTTGGAAAAAATAGGCCTTGTGGCCCTAACACGCGGAGGATAAGACAAATATATTTTAGCATTCTAAAATGGAAAATAGGTTGTTTGAGTTGTCACTATGTAAGTTGTCACATGTAAATATTATTTTTGAAATGTAGTGAATCTGATGAGTTGGTAAAGTTTTCATATATATTGGATCTTTTCCAAATGGATGACCTCACGGGATTTAGCTGAAAATTTGTATACTAATAAATTTATATATTCTAATAACAAAAATGACATTATTTTCCTGGAGAAATATGCGTAACATATGAAAAAAATTGCATTGATATGCACATTAGTTTGCATGGTGCATGACCATTATCTAAATTATGTAGTGTTATTTAGTAGGTTTTACAAAATAAAACTCGGATAATATCCTTTATTTATTAAAATTTGCAATATTTAATAATAGTTTAATAAATAAATCTTCATTTGCATACCTTTTTCTCCATATGAACTTGCATAAACAATAATTTTTGTTGTTATTAATATTTACTAAGTTCCTTGAAGAGTGCAACCTTATAAATGATAGCCAGCATGGCTTTCAAAATGGAAGGTCCTGTCTAACCAACTTGATTGAATTTTATGATGGAGTCCTATTGCATTTGGACAATAAAGAGCCAGTTGATATAGTATACTTAGATTTTGCAAAGGCATTTGATACTGTTCCTCATGCAAGATTGTTGGTAAAAGTTAGAGCCCATGGTATAAGAGGTCATATAGCTGATTGGATAGAAGAATGGCTGAGAAATAGAAAACAGAGTTCATCTAAATGGAAATAAGTCGGTAATTATTCGTTTTAGTGCTTTTCCTCCTTTCTGAACCAAAACACATTTTCCTGGTGTTTTGTGGTGTGATTTGTTCAAATCTGAACTTCGTTTCTTTGGGAAATGAGCCATTTTTGAGAAATTTTAAAATTGAAAATTTCTCAAAAATGGCTTATTTCCTAAAGAAACGAAGTTCAGATTTGAGCAAAAAACACTAGAAAAATGTGTTTTGGTTCAGACCTAAACAGACCTAACCTAACCTAACCTAAACAGACCTAACCTAACCTAACCTAAACAGACCTAACCTAACCTAAACTGATTGGGTTTTGTTGCCAGACCGTAATATCCAGCTTTTCACGTCTTTCCAACAACGCTCAATATTTTGAATGTGAATGGTGTCTTCCACGAACCGCTGTGAATGGTTGACTGTCCGGTGAATGTAGCCTAGATTTCCAAGTTGAGAATACGCATGCCACTCGTCGGAATAGATTGTAGTCCCAGGCCTAATATGTTGCTGGATCAGGCGAACAAGAGTTGTTGCGTCTCTCTGAGGAACCGCAAACAACAGTAGTTTTTTGGAACTGCGTTCCAAGGTACCAAAAACCCAGGCAATCACAACCTCGCAAACCAAAATGAAAACCAGACTGAAAAAGCATTCTTAAATGAGTATGCATTATGAGAGATTCAAAATGTACGTCTCTGATTGGTCGGATAAGGTCACGTGAAACAAAAACGATTTTTAATTGGTTGTTTTGACCTATGTTTCCTAATTTTGCCACGAGATGTCTCCCCATAAAACTGGAGAGGGCGACGTTCATTAAAATTTTAACAGCGTTAAAAGCTAAATACTCGGTCAATGGCCTATAATGGCTGCTTTTTACGTCTAAATTTAAAAAAAAAATTTTTTTTCATAAAAAATATTATTATTTCCTTGATTTTTATCAGTTTCCCTGAGGTTTCAAGGTGTCCTGAATATGAATTTATATGTTAAATTGTCATAGAATGTCTCCTATCGAAAACGAACAAAGCATTAAAATGAATATTAACCAATAAGTCTACTTGGAGACCTGTATTGAGCGGAGTCCCACAGGGGTCTGTTCTGGGACCTCTGCTTTTTGTTGTTTATATAAATGATCTAGAGAAGGGCCTATCATGTAAAACCTCAAAATTTGCTGATGATACAAAATTAGGTCATAATGTTAAGTCGGTAGCAGGAGCAATGACAATAGAAAAAGACTTAGAGTAACAGCCTGGGCAGATAAGTGGGAGATGAAATTTAATGTTGATAAATGCAAGGTTATGCATATTGGGCCAAAAAAATCCAGAATTTGAATACAATATGAATGGAATTTGGATTAAAAATGATGATAAAGAGAGAGACTTGGGTGTCACTGTGACTAATGAACTTAAACCCTCAAATCACTGTATGGTAATCAGAAATAAAGCAAATGCTAGACTCAATCTCATGCAGACACACATTGAATACAAATCACCCAATATTATAAAGTAACTATACATTTCATATGTGAGACCCCTCCTCAAATACTGCATTCAATTTAATAGTCCCTATTTGATACAAGATATTGAAAAACTGGAAAAAGTACAGAAATGAGTAACAAGAATGATCCCATCTCTAAGACAATTGACATATAAGGAAAGACTGGCATATTTAAGCATGTTCTCATTAAAAAGGAGGAGGTTAAGGGGTGATATGATAGAGGTATAAAATGATAAAAGGGTTGGATAAGATAGATTTTGAGTCTCTCTTCATTAAAGATCACAATAACCAGACTAGAGGTCATAGTATGAAATTATTTAAGCAAAGATGTAGGACAAATTTAAGAAAACATAGTAATTAAGTTTTGGAACAGTCTGACAAAAGAAGTGGTGACTTCAGATACACTTGATTCTTTCAAAAGAAGGTTGGATAGTTTGATGTCTGCAAGGGACATCTGGTGATAGTGTTTAAGCCCATTTTTATTGCATGAATGGTAGTAGTTTATTTCATATATATTATGTGCATTTGGGTGATAGATCCCACAGCTCAACACAGGTGTTGTGTGGGATATAGGGAGGCAGCATCTTGGGTTAGGGCAGGGGTGGGGAAACTTTTCAGTACCAAGGGCAAAAATCGATAACATAAACACCTCCGCGGGCGTCTGGCAAATTTTAAGCTTATATACAGCGTGTCCCAAAGAAATGTATACCCACTTTGTTCGATAATACCAGCTATGAGGATAATAAATATATTACTTTTTATATGTTTTTTAATAAAGAATTTTCTCCTGAATCTAAATATGTAATTATTTTTATTAAAAATTGAAGAACAAAAAAGTTACAGATGTTTAAATTATAATTATTATTTTCGAGACTTCATGTGCGATATTTTCTAATATTTTAACCGACTGTTCTGAGATACTTATGTTTAGTGTTGATATTGAGGCATAAATGTTGTAATTATTAGTTAATTCAAAAAATTTACAAATTCCATGGTTAAATGACACTTTATCTAAGATGTTCGACGTCTTCCAGAACGTTGTTTTTGTAAGTTTTGCACAGTGCCAGTGGTTTCAAACTTATCTCGTATACGTGCAAAAATATTAGAAAATATCGCACATGAAGTCTCAAAAATAATAATTATAATTTAAACATCTGTAACTTTTTTGTTTTTCAATTTTTAATAAAAATAATTACCGTACATATTTAGATTCAGGAGAAAATTCTTTATTAAAAAACATATAAAAAGTAATATATTTATTATCCTCATAGCTGGTATTATCGAACAAAGTGGGTATACAGTACATTTCTTTGGGACACGCTGTATATAAGATGTATTTTAAAAAGCTATTTGCTGGGCTGTAAATAAATAATTTTTAGTAAATAATAAATACCTAAGCGAGCGAATTGAAATTAGCTCGTGGGCAAAATTTTGCCCGCGGGCGAGGGTTTCCCCACCCCTGGGTTAGGGGATACTCTGTCCTTACACACCCTATTTAAAGAGATTCCTCTGCCGAGCAGTGCCCCCAATAGTACTGTGAGGTATTGAAAAACTCATGATCACTTGCCCACAAACACCTTTAAATGGGTGCACACACATTTCTACATTACTGTACAGTCTTTACAGCCACACCTACACTTTTCCTCCTAAGTATATATATTGTAATGTACAGTGCCCGCGAAAAGTATCCGATCACTCAAGAAAATACAATTTTCCCTTGATATTCAGAGACACTAATTCACTTTCTATTTGTTCTAGCGACATCTGGTAACTTTGAGGTTGCTCGCTGATATGAGAGCTATCCAACGCATTCTCAAATTAGTGTTCTGGTAGCCTTCGTTGCGGGTGGCTGTGTCTCAAATTTGTCAGATTTCACTGTTTGTGTAAATTTCTTGATATTTTTTTTTTTTTACAGAAAGTGTGTAAATAAAATTTATATATAATGTGTGCTAAAACAACTTAAGAGTGATTGTCGAGGTGCTATTGTTGCTTTGAATGCATGTGGGAAATCACAGAGACAGATAGCTAAGGAATTAAACATATCCCAAAGTACCGTTAATTTATGGGTTTCACGGGCTGAGAACAATGGTGGCCTAACCACGCCAGTCCCTAAAAAACGATCTGGCAGACCGAGAAAACAAATTCGCGAACAGACAAACTTATGAAACGTTTAGTATTGAAAAACCCAACAATAACTGCGAAATAAAATTTAATATGAATAATTTGTTATCTGGTGTTTCTGAACGAACTATCCAGGAGCGGCTCCAAAAAGAACTCGGATTACCATCTCGCCATGCTGCTAAGAAACCGTTCATTAATGAAAAAATGCGTAAAAAACGTGTCGCATTTTGTAAAAAATACATTCATTGGACTGTTGATGACTGGAAGAAGGTTTTATTTAGCGATGAGTCGACATTTTTGACATTCAGAAGTTGTCCAAAAAAGGTTCACCGGCCTATTGGCTAAAATAGGATGGACCCTAAATACACCCTAAAGACAATGAAACACCCTCCAAGTGTGATGGTTTGGGGTTGTTTCGGTTACTATGGGCGTGGAAACTTATATTTTCTTCCGAAGAACACAACTATGAATGGTGCACGGTATTTAGCAATGCTACAGGATAAATTTCCAATGGCAATGGGCAATCCAAAGGACAAAAACATACATGCATGATGGTGCACCATGTCACAGGGGGGCCAAAATAGTGCCAAAATGGATTACTGACAATAAATTTGATATTTTGGATTGGCCTGGTAATAGTCCAGATCTCAATCCGATAGAAAATCTGTGGCTAATAATAAAAATAGGTTGAATGCCACGACACTGGCTCAGTCGAAAAATTACAAGAGGCCATCAAAAAGGTATGGTGCAAGGAAATATCAGTGGAAGTTTGTCAAAACTTGATTAAATCCATGCCAAAACGTCTAGAACAAGTCATCCAAACCAAAGGACAGATGACAAAATACTAATATAAGGTTAGTATACATTTAAACATTGTTTTTTATGTAAAAAATACAAATTTTAAGGGTGATCGGATACTTTTCGCGGGCACTGTATATGGATGTAAATTGTGACTTGGTCCACAATTGATATGGACCGTAACTTATTTTTGGTTGGCACAGTACTGGTATTGATGGGTACCATAATGAAATTGACTGGATTCTTTGGATCTGATATATTTGCATGTCAGTTATAAATAGATATAGTGTGTAACATGTTTGGATAGTAGCCTATTATGACTGATCCTCTGGATCCAGAGATTCTATCTTTAGTTTTAAATTGATAATTAATTAGTTTTAAATTGATACTTAATACTTAATTAGTTTTGTAAAAATTGGTTATTGCTAATGTACAGGCAGTTTTTACATAGTGGAGCCACCACGATGGGCCGAAGTGGCCCCTAGTGAGCCCACTATAAAAATTTCTTATGTTCTTATTTATTTGTTGCCTGCTTAGACCTAGTTTAGTCTGAATATTATTGTTGTAGTGTGAGCGTATGATAATGCAGTGCTGTGATCTATCTACTTGCAAGTTGCCTCTGGTTAATTGAATGCCCGGTTAGGTCAATTGAATGCCAGGTTAGGTCAATTGAATGCCAGGTTAGGTCAACTGGCACACCTTTGATGATTGGTTAGGTCAATTGAATGCAAGGTTAGAACTGTACGCCTTTGATGATTGGTTAGATTAAGTCATGATGTTTTTGTTAGTTTTAATGAAAATATGGTAATGGTTCAGAATAGGGGCACCACCTCAATTTTTGTGTTTTTTCTACCAAAATATGCTAAAACCATTGTTTTCCTGTTTAGGATGAATGTGACCATTGCCTAGGGTTGCCAAGTCAACAGATCTTGAATAAAGGACACTTGCACGCTACTGTATATTCCATTGCTTATCATGATAAAAATTTACTTGTGCAATACTTTTTACAATGTCTTTATTATATTCATAGATAAAATGTCTAGAAAGTCATACACTTGTAAAATCACACTACTGTATTTAAATGAAACATTTTTAAATTTCTTTATTATATTTTGTGAATTAAAGACAGGAAAATATTTACAAATCATTATAATGAATGAAGCCTTTATTTATTTATCTGAATGTTGAATCTCACTTCTCCCGATTAACGAATTAATTAAGTTTGAAAACATCTCCATCTAAAATTTTTAGTGATGAATAAAATTTTGAGTCAATTACTGAATTAAAGGACATTTGGCATCCTTTCCGAGTTTATCAAAGGACAAGGACAGATGAGCTGAAATAAAGGACACTTGGTAACCCTACCATCGCCATTACAGTAAATTATTGCTTGAAGTGATTTCACCCCCCCAACCCCTCCTACAATCTGGGGGACCACTGTGGGAACTGGGGGTTTTGGGTGGGGGAACACAGCACAAGCAATAATTTAATGTAATAGTGATGGTCAGATTTATCCTAAACAGGAAAACAATGGTTTTAGCATGTTTTGGTGGAAAAAACCCTTATACCCTGAACCCTATACCGATCAATTTGGGATGCATGATCTTTACGGGGGCTCTGCCCCCGTACCCCCGAGACCTAAATTATGCAAATGATAATGTAATAAAATGTTAAGTTAGGCACTTTTTTAGTCTTCATCTAGGGAACATGACGAATCAAGTTCTCAACACAGCCGCAAGCTCCACTAGTGTCACCGCACATCCGTCACAGACCTCACAGACCGAAGCCATTTTCAAACTGAAGTGAATGAACGATAGTAGGGTTGCCAACTCAAAATTTCCTAGATTCATAGTAGCTATATATATTTTTTTGTAATTTTCTAATTTCGTTTTTTTGACTGCGACACATGCAATCAATGTATTTTAATGAGAGAAACAACTTTGTCTCTATGGTATTTTTCGAAATTTTGCTTAAGTGGTGACGCCTGTATTCTGAACCATTACTGAAAATATCACTACCGGTACTTAACCAATTGTCAAGGGCGTACACTTGACCTAACCAGGCATTCAATTAACTGGGGGCCACACAGCAACCTTGTATCCAGGCGTCATGAGCGGTGTAAACTAGATAACAGTCATACGCCATGCAAACTAGTGCACATATAATTGCAATTTTTTTTGTATGTTGCACATATTTCTCCAGGAAAATAATGTCATTTTTGTTATTAGCATATAAAAATTTATTAATATACAAATTTTCAGCTAAATCCCATGGGGTCGTCCATTTGGAAAAGATCCTATATATTTTAATGCATTATTTTAAACATTACAGAAATGTCACACATATTGATGAATGATGATTGGTTAGGTTAAGTTATAATATTTTTGTTAGTTGAAAATTTCTAATACTTGTATAAAAATATTTTAAAATATTGCTATTAAAAATATTGCTATTTAAAAAATATGATGTATTAGAAATTTTCAACTAACAAAAATATTACAACTTAACCTAACCAATCATCAATATGTGGTGGCCCCCGTTAATACGTACGGTAAGTACCAAAAATTTTATAGTGGGCACACTATGGGCCCTTCAGCCCATCTGGGTGGCTCTACTGTTATATAAACAAACCATAAATACAGTTATATGCAAAATTAATATTCAATTGATCTCTGCAGATTGTCACACATCTACTAGCTGTACCTTAACTTCAAAACTTTGGATCCTGTGGATCATTCATCAATACCACTACTGTACTAATTGGAGACATCATATGGTTATCTCATCACAAGAAGTGTTACATGGATCTATATAGCTATAACCTGAATAATATAATACAAGCTCTACAATTAAGATAAAAGGAGTAGGTGGGACTGTAAAGACTGTATAGAGGCATTCCATGTCAAGTGTACTCACCTTATGTCAGGTCATCTCACTGATTTTAATGATTTTTGGTGTGGTAGTTGGGTATGATGAGTAATGAAGCATGACCAAATTTTAGCCACTTGGGTCAAATAGTTTGGGAGTAATGACCCCCCCAAATTTGGGGTTAGCAGCATAACCTCATGATTTTTGAAAGGTCATAACTCAGGATCTAATGGATGGATTTTAATGATTTTGGTGTCAAAATGCTCATAAAAGACTGCAGAATAACTTTAATTTTATGCACAGTGTGTGTACAGTCCATTAAAAAAAAGTTGTATTTATGTTTCACCTTTGACCTTGACCTCAGGTCAGAGTTCAAAATTCAAGGTCATGAAAATTGGCATAAGTAAAGACCTTTTAGATGCAGCATATTCAAGCAAAAAATTGGAGTGGGATCTCCATGGGTTTGCTTTCCACAAGCATTTGAAATTGTGCATGTTGAAAATTTTGACCATTTTATTTAAGATAACTTCACAAATAGTTCATATATATGTATAAATATAGCTACATTCATGGTTTGATAAATAAACTGTATGTATTAAGATTTTTGCAAATATTAAGGTATTTGCTGCTCTAAAAGAACAATAATTTTCATCACTACCTATATAATTTGTATACAGCAAGGCCTCGATTAGTACGAAATTCGATTTATTACGAATTATAAAATGATACCAGACCTTATTTAATACGAGCCAAAATTTGGTTAGTACAAGTTTTTATTCCAAACTCATCAAATTGCACCAGAAATTACACGTGGGTTATCAATGGGAAGAATTAACTGCAAGCAATATGCGTGCAGTGTGGAAACACATTTTGCCTCATTGCGCAAATAATTTTGATGACTTTCCCTCTCAAGTGCAATCTGTTGTTGAAGAAATAACAGACATTGGAAGACAGCTTTGTTTTAATGAATTGGACACTACAAATGTCTGTGAATTGCTTGATTCACACTCGGAAGAAATGACTGATGGAGACCTTCTTAATTTAGATCAACAGCATGCGTTTGAAGAAGCCGACAATGCTGCTGATGAAGTAGATAATGCACAAATGAAGGAGTTCACCATCAAAGAATATGAAAAAATATTTCAAACTCTGGAAGCTTTAAAACAACAAGTTATGGATGCTGACCCCAATGTCGATCGAAGCATGCAAGTCTGCCGAGATATGGATAAAGTTTTCAATAACTACAAGCGCATGTATGAAGATTTAAAGAAAAAGAAGACAGTTCAGTGTACCCTGCTAAAATATTTTTAAAAAATGTAATAACGTTTTCTTTGCTTAGTTTATAATAAACTTGAATCAGATACATTTTTATTATCCTTGCATTCTTTTGGTAATATATTACGTTAATAAACATAAAAACTTGTGCTTAAAATTTTTATTGCATATTTTCATTGGGGTGGGACCAATTATCATACTTTGTGTTATAATAGCTTCAAATAGTACAAATTCATTTATTACGATGGTTCAGCAGGATTCATTACTCGTACTAATCAAGGCGCTGCTGTATTTAATCATGTTAAATTTGTATGTGTGCAGGGTTTGACTATATGCTGATAAAATGTCATCAAAATATTGTTGTGATCCATTCAATTCCCACAATAAATTAAAATCTTCTGATCTTTGGCCTGCTTCACAATCACTGATAGAAAAATTTCCAAATTATTTGAAGCCAGGCCAAAAGTTATGTTCATCATGCAGAAAAAATTTTTCCTTACCTATTTTACAAGTTCAAAATATAGCAGAACCAGAAATATTATCATCAAGCTCATCTGATACTACTATGGAAACCATGTCATCAGATGATATTTTTGTTGACAAGGAGGATGAATTGTCAGCAATGAATGAGACAATTGCCATGATTGGGGAAAGTCAGATTGTCAAGCACAAGATTCAAAGAAATGAATCATAATTCCCAACAAAAATGGCCAAAATACAAAGTTCAATAAGATGACACTTAGATATGGTAGGTGAAATTCCTCAAGAGCCAGGTCCATCAAATGTAGACAAACTGTCTGAGCCAGAAGTATGGTAGTTGTCCAAACATTGAAAGATAAATATCAAAACTCAGATAAACATGACCAAATTATGATTCTAACTGTTTTTGCACCATCAATGAATGTAGAAAATTAATTCAAGAATTTAACTGTTCACAAAGAATGGCTGTTCAGGCTCAGCAGCTTACAAAAGAAAAGGGAGTATTGTCGTCACTGAATCCAAAGATGGGGAAGGAATTGCCACTGGAAGTAACTAACACTGTTAAAGAGTTTTTTAGAAATGATGAAATAAGTAGACAAATGGCAGGCAAGAAAGACTGTAACAATAAAAGAAAATGGTGAATGAAAAAAATATCAAAAGAGGTTAGTTTTATGTAATCTAAAAGAAGCATATCAACAGTTTAAGTTTCCAGCTCTCTCTATAGGATTTTCGAAATTTGCAATGCTACACCCAAAAGAATGTGTTTTGGCAGGAGCAAGTGGGATGCATAGTGTGTGTGTGTGCACAATTCATCAGAATGTTAAGTTAATGATGACCGGTTCTAGAATGGCAGAAATTACCAGTGAGGAAGAAACTCTGTTGAGTAGTTACCACTGCGCTTTAGCCAAAATTATTTGTGACAAAAGTCAACCTTCTTGCTATTTAGGAGAGTGTGATCAATGCCCTCAACCTGATTTGCTAAAGGAAACTCTTCTTACATGTTACGAAGAAAAAGGTATTGATGAAATCCAGTACAAACAGTGGACAACAACAAATCAATCTCAGCTGGACTGTGTTACTCAAAATTTAGAAGATTTCCTAGATACCTTTATTTCTCGACTAAGGCATGATTTCATTGCCAAACAACAAGCCAAGTATTTAGAAAAAAGAAAAAATGAACTGGATGAAGGTGATTTTTTGGTGATTGGGGACTTTTCTGAAAACTATTCCTTTGTAGTCCAAGATTGTGCTCAATGATTTCACTGGAATAATTGCCAAGTGACTCTTCATCCATGGGTTTATTATTACAAAGAGCAAGAAAAAGTAAATCACAGCTCTCTAACTATTATCTCAGAGTGTAAATTTTCAGCTACTAAACAGAATTATCTATTTTACCGACGGATGCGCAGGTCAATACAAAAACTGCAAAAACTTTTTAAATTTATGCCACCACCATGAAGAATTTGGAGTTAAGGCTGAGTGGCATTTTTTTGCTACCAGCCATGGCAAGGGACCATCGACCATCGGATGGTGTCTGAGGAGCCATCAAAAGGGAAGCATCAAAAGAAAGTCCTCGTAGGCCATATGAAAATCAAATTCTGTCCCCAAAAGATCTTTTTTATTTCTGTTCCTTAAAATTGACTCAAATGTCTTTTAGCTTTGCAACACAAGAACAATACTCAAATGAGAGAGAATTTTTAGATCCAATTTTATCAAAAGCGAGAATCATACCAGGAACTCAAAAATTACATTCATTCATACCACTGACAAAAAATTGCTTAGAAATACAAATGTGCAGCGCCTCAGTTGAAAGTCGAAAGAAATTCGCTTCCCCCAAACAAGCCACTCAATTAATTGAAAATGTCACAGGATATGTAACAGTGGAGTACCTATGATAACCACTGGTGGATTGGGTGTGTGATGGAAACATATCCTGGTGAGGGTGAAGTGAAAGTAAACTTCCTTCACCCTTGTGGCCCAAACAAGTCATTTACTTATCCTGAAAATCCTGATATACTTACAGTAGATTTGTTTGACATCCTCACAATCATAAACCTAATGACAGCTATTGGAAGAACATATACAATCACAAAAAAGGAAACCAATGAAGCCAATATGATCCTGAAAAAGCATCATCTTAAAAAGTAATCAAGAAACTGGATACAAACTTATTGTCAAAAACATATAATAAAAAACTTAAACTGCATGGAAAATGTGAGTATTGCTATTTAAATTGCTTATTGACATGTATGCCTATATACTGTAACTATATTTTAATAATTACACTTATGAATACAGTTCTAAGTATTAGTCTATCTTAAATTGTACAGCTTCCTTATATTAAATTATTATTAAATAGCAGAAATCCCTCTAACCCTCTAGTTGTTGTTGTTGTTTAGCCGATCAGCCCACCCTGATTGAGCAAGCTGGTGGCATGCAGGTAACCAATCGCCCTCTCCGGAGTGGACTAGAGGTTCAGCGAACTAGTGATGTTGTGTTGTGTTTTATGTTGTGCTAGAGCAGTACAGTCTGTCATAATGTGTTCAATTGTTTGTGGCGTGTCCTGGCACAGGTGGCAGGTGTCATCTGTGGAGTTGTCTAGTCTGTGTTTATATGTCCGTAAGTTGGGATGATGTCCACATCGGAATTGTGCTAGTTAACTTGATCCAATCTGCTCAGGCTGATCTCTGACCTGTTAAAGGGTGATGGCTTCGCACCTAGGACCGCATTCGGACCAAGTTGTTCAGTGCTTTGTGGGTTAGGTGTGTGTGTATGTGTTTTCTGTACTGTGTGATGTCTGTGGGGCGTGGTATGGAATGGAGTATTTGGTTATAATTAGTGATGGGACGATTAATTGGAATCGGAATCGGAACTGAGAATCGGAAGAATCGAGTGTTTTTCAGGAATCAGCATCGGAATCGTAAGAATTTGGTTATGACTTTCGATTCTTACAACGATTCTTTGTCATTTAGTGACAAAAATGAACTAATTATTAATTAAATTATCTTTTTCTTTTCAGAGTACAAATTTAATTTTCATTTGCAATTTGATTACTGATATTCTGATATTCAATATTCAAGACTTAAATTTAGTATTTTTATTTATATATTGTGGAGAGTGAAAGACTATTTAGTGTTGGAGGTACAATTTATTCTCCAAAAAGAAACAGAATGCATGCAGAAACAGGAGAAATGTTAATGTTTTTACATTATAATTTAAGGGTGATGACTTTTGATTATAAATAATTTATAACTTAGTTTTCATTATTCATTTGCTTTTGTAGCCTTCTAAAATTATTTTAAATAAGGTGGGAAATTTGTTTAAATAATGTAAGAATTGCATTGTAAGCTTAGAAGGAATAAAGGATTACAAATTATAGTTCAATTGTAATTATTAAAGGAAAAATTTTAAAATGTTTCTTTAATAAGATTAAATCTAACAGATATATTTGTTTCTTATATTTACAACCTAATCAATTAGATTCTAAGGTGATATTACCATACTATTACTTTATATAGTTAGTTTTACAAATAAATAAAATAGGACTACATAGGTATAGTTTTCTGAAGAGCACCAAGTAAACTCTTATCTATAAAAATACTGAGAATCGGCATCAGAATCGGGACATTTTATTGGTGTCAGAATTGGAATCGGCATCGATTGAAATTTAGGTATCGTCCCATCATTAGTTATAATGTCTCTCTGGTGTTACCTTAATGGTGCAAGGTGTCGGTGCATGATTGTACATGTAGTGGCAAGGGTGTTGTGGGTTAGTTGTCGCTGCTGCCATGAATTGTGTTTCCCTCATGTCTAAATGTTCCCTAACTTTCAGTATTTTTGTTTCTGTGTGCAGGTGTTCTATTGGTGTTGTTTGAGTGCATCCTGTAATGATACGAAGTGCGTTGTTTTGTATTGTCTGTAAGGTGTTTATATGTGTGTGTGAGATAATGGGTGCCCAGCATGGGCTAGCATAGTCCATAACTGAGTGAATATATTGTTTGTATATGAGTGATGTTTCCTGCTGGTGTCCAAAGTTTGAGCCTGTTAGTACCCTAAGCGTGTTAAGTCTTGATGTACATTTGTTTTTAATGTCCTGAATGTGGTTTGCAAAAGATAATGATGTGTTGTATGTGACCCCAAGTATTTTGGTCCTGTGAGTGTGTGGAATGTTGATGTTGTTTAGTGTAAGCTGTGGAGTTACCTGGTGTTCTTTTGTGTTGCTTGTAAGCAAGGTGATGGTTGATTTCGCGGGTGCTACTTTGTCTATTGTGTGTGAGCCAGTCTTGTATACTGTTTATGTATGTTTGTAGGTTATTTGTAGCGGTGTCAATGTTGTTGTGGGTGGATGTTAGAGTGATGTCATCTGCATATGATGATAAGGTAAGCTTGTTATCTATGGGTGTTGGAATGTCATGCATGTATAAGTTGAACAGTGTTGGTGAGAGAACAGAGCCTCTAGTTGTTAGAGCCTGTGACTGTGAATAAATGGTCTTTGGTTAGAATCCTAGTAGCTTAGAGGTTAGAAAATTTATTTTCTCCACAAGCACATGCCCGATGCCTATGCTTGTTTCTGCCATACAGTAGAATATATAAGCTCTCTAAACTAATATGGAATGAAAAAAATCTGTTTTGGCACCCTGCATAGCATCTAGGCCTAGGTCCTTTGAAAGTTGGAATGAGGTACACACCTAGGCCTTAGGAGGTAACTAAGGGGTTTAACTACCTACCTTGCTAATTAATTTTTTAAACAACTCCTTATCATGATAATTTTACTTAAATTTTTAATAGGTATAAAATTTATATTTTTCAGGTTCAGCATGGCAATATGAAGTGTTAATTCATCAGAAATACCTGTACAAGTTAGTCATTGTTCACTGTTCAAACTTCAAACATAAATTTCAAGTTATTTTTAAATGCAAAAATTATATAGGATTTGTGATAAAAATTATTGATAATTTTAGAGAACCAAATAATTTGTTTGTGAAAATCTTTATGCTTACCTATAGGTATATATCAAATCATGTATGTAGCTATATTTAGGGTGGTTCTTAGCTACATAAGGGCAAAAAAAATTTTTAAATTGTTTTACTCCTAACCTTTAATTTTTTTGGTATTGAGGTAAAACTTCTGCATATGAAATATTTTTTGAATACATCAAGTTTTAGGGGTTGCACAGTGACCTTAAATTTTGATAAATATTGCGATTCAGGATACTTTCATAATAATAAACAGGAGAACCTCTGGTGGCCTAAAAACACAAGCACTCGGGTCCTCCTCCCTAAAAAGGGAGTATTAGCCGCTCAAAGGTCGGGGTATCATGGTCAGGGCCAGCTCAAGGTACCGGCAACTTGGGCAGTTGCCCGGGGCGCCACGTGCTAAGGGGCGCCACATCATGCGTTTGGGATCTTCCAAATACAAAGCGAAAAATCTAAAAATAAAATAAAATAAAATGAAATAAAAGTCAAATGTGAAAATTTCCTGATGTGGAGTAAAATTTTCAGGGATTATAACATTATATTAGCCAATAGCATTAGAGACTACCAGTAAAGCTAAGGTCAGTTTGGCCCGACATGGGATGACATGTCACATGGGTTGATGTGGCCGCGTAGGTGAGCGTTGAGCACAAATTACATACGCCTGGCAGCGCTGCCATCCTATGATATCTCATCAGTATTGCTACTTTGTGGAATTTTTACATTTTTTTGTGGATTTACCTCAGGCAAAAGTGGCAACACTGTCTCATATTTTCATACATGGTTCCATTTTGAGAATGTTTAGTTGTACTTTGAGTGAATATCGTTAATTGTAATAAACTCTTTTCCTACATTTGTAGTTTTTCCTCATTGTGAACAAATTTTAAAATTGCAGTCAACCCTCGCTATAACGGACCCCGTTAGAGCGGATATCGGATAAACTGGACACACCACTGGCAACGTTAACTAGGAAAAGAAGCATGTGACCCTGTCGGTGACCCAGAAGCTGGAATTAATCAAGAAGTTAGAGGCGGGTGCTTCGGTGGCCAAGGTGTGCGCGGAGTATGGTGTGAAAAAGCAAACTGTTTCCGACATTCATAAGGCCAAGGACAAGCTAACTTTTATATTTTTATTATATTTCATTATTTTCTGTATCATTTATCATGTATCGTGTTCAGCAGACAGTGCACAGTACTGTATATAGTATCTCCATTACCGTATCGTATACGTATACCATAGGTTACCAGTACCGTCGGTTATATCGGACAGTCGGTTATAACGGACACCTTTTCCCCCCTATTAGTCCGTTATAATGAGGGTTGACTGTATACTTGTAAGGGCGCCGAAGTTCAGCTTGCCCGGGGCCCCAACAACCCTAGAGCCATGCCTGATCATGGTTGCCCTATAAGCGTTGATTTCCTGGAATTGGGAAACTTCCTGCGATGTTCTGTCACAACTTGAAGCAGATACTGGGTTTGCTGTTCATCCTGTGTCAGGAGATGATTGTACTCTTCAATGAGAGCAACTTCATGCTCTGCATGATCATTTGTGACAGTGAGGCTGTTGACAACCTTGAGAGCCTCCCTATAATCCTCTCTAGCTGGCCAAGTGTCTGGATCCTGGTCTAGGAAGTCAGTGGACAGATGAAGCTTTTCAAAGAAGGATAGAGACCCTCTAGTCACAAGATCAGAGAGCTGAAGCTGCTCAATAGCTGCTGGATTGACTATCTGTCGCTTAGGAGCATCTTCTGTTCCTTCACATTCCCTTGTTGCCCTTGCCATAAGTTTCTTTGTAGAAGAGGACACAGATGGATCAAAAAAGGCAAGGGCCACCAGCTCCTCTGACAGGTACCAGAGGTGTGATGAGAACTTGGCTAAACAGATTTTGATACCAGCACTGTTGATAGTGGCATAGGCAGGGAGAGCCTTCAGAAGATTCAGGTCATTGTTTGGTGCTGATGCAGACAGAGGAGCTTCAATCCATGCCTTAAGGTAGATCTTAACTGCAAAGACACACATCTGCTGAAGACCATTGTTCTCCCTGTCTGTCAGTTTAAACTGATGATGAAAAAGCCACCTAGCATGGTGCATGGGACCAGGTGCCATAAAGTGGATGCCTCATGGAGGAGTGACTCCCATGAAGATCAATGAGAGATCTATGAATTCCCAGTAGTCATCACAAAGGTCCTTTTGCTCTGTCAGTGACTTTTCAGCCCAAGCCACTAGCTCTGGGTCATTGATGAGATCAGCTATCTCCTTGTCATCAGCTGCAGTTGCATATGAATTTCTGTCAATAAACTCCCACTTATCTTGAAACCTCTTAAAAATCAAAACATCTGGTCTTTTGATAGTACTCATAAGTGTGGTAAAAGCTGTCTCAGCAAGAAGCTCCAAGATATGGTGGCAGCATGCCAGATACAAAAGATCCTTCTGCAGCTCCTGTTCTATGAGAACATATGCACCTAACTTTCGCCCAGTATTAGCAGTGTAGTGTCAAATGACAATCCTATAACCTTCTCCTTCAAACCCCATTCATTAAGAGCTGCTATTACAGCCTTGGCTTGTTCTGATCCTGTCCCATTTGCTAACTTGGCAACTTCCAGCAGCTGGGAGACCCCCTTGCCAGTAACAATAATTGGTAGGTGGTCAATATGTTCCTTGGTTGTCAAGTCCCTGAGAAGTTTTCCATCCCAGTGGACAATCAAAGGCACATCAGCTTGAAACTCAGCCTTCAGGGTTTCTGTGAGTAATTTCTGGTGATTCTGATGCAGGCATTGGATGGAGGAGTGGTTGATGTTGAATTCTTTAGGATTTTTACCAATTGAGCCTACTGTTTGTGTTAGAACATAAGTAGCAGCCCTGTCTGACAGCTTTGTCCTGTCAAGAGCCATAGGCAGTGATGGAGATATTATGTTCTTTTTGGCTCTGAGACGTTTTGAAAGGCTGGCTCCTTCAACAGCAACAGCAGAACCTCCTTCTTCATTTCCAGATTCATCTGTGCTGCTGGTGGAAGATGACTCCAATTGTACTGTGTTTTGTTTGAGGATGCTGTGTCTTCCTTCTCCCATTCACTTCTCCGTTCTTCTTGCATTATCTTCCTCTTCAGAGATTGGTTCTCTTTTGCAGCTTGCTTGGCATCAATTGGTCCATTGTTCCTTATGGCCTGGTTCCTGTTGAGCAATCAGGAATTCTCACCCTTCTTGATTTGTCATTATTGTGAGGGCATCAGAGGTGGCTATGTCAAACAAGTTGGACATTTCTGCCTCAAAGTCATTCTCCTTCTGTATCTGTGAGGCTGATCTGTTTTTCCCTTTCTTCAAACTCTGATAAACTGTGTACAGCTGTTCTACTTTAGCAATTGCATTATCTTTGCGGATCACTAGAATTCTTGCTTTCTCCCAGAATTCTGTTACATGCATGATCACTGTTGTGGCACTTTCCCTAATTGTCTTCCCCTCCTTAATGTGAAGGTGCAGAAAGAATGAAAGAACTTGTCCTTTAGAAGGAAGTTTTGTTCCTTCAATCCCATCATCTGGTTTGCAAAGGTAATCCTGAGAATGAGTTGTCATGATCAATCACTGATAGGTATCAATTATTTTGAAAAAAATACATGAAATTGATTAGAATTTAATAAAAAAAAAATTACAGTAAATAATAACTAAATGATAATACTAATTAAATAAATAAATAGATTAATCAATCAATGTAAGATCTGGAGTATAATTGATTTCTTCTTCCCACTGTTAATATGGTCAGAGTCCAACTGATTGTTGGTGGCTTTATGTGGCAGAGAACAAGTTTGTGTATGACTCATTGTCTCCCACTGGTCTGCATACATCAGAGTACAGCTGTACTGTACACAATTAACTTAAAAACAACTTCAAAATGTGCAATACACAGCAAGGTCAACTGGAATCGTCAAAATCACAAGTATAGCAGTGGAGAATAAATAATCAACTTCAAACATTTATGCGAGCCACATATATGTGAAATTACAAACTCTGTGTGCAACTCCCAAACTATTTGACCCAAGTAGCTAAAATTTGGTCACACTTCATTACTCATCATACCCAACTACCACACCAAAAATCATTAAAATTGGTGAGATGAGTGGCAGAAATCACCAAAAAGTGTGTACACTTGACATGGAATGCCTCTATAGAGTATTTGAATGTCCACCCATTCAGGGTCTCCCATTTAAAGGATCCCCTAACCCAAGATGCTGCCTCCCTACATCCCATCACTGTGTGGGTGATGAGATATACAGGGGGGGCCAAAAGTCACCTGACAGTTGAAAGTAAACTATTAATGAATAACTGTCGGTTGACTTTTGGCCCCCCCTATATATATTAGGCCAGGTCGAATTTCTGGGGGCAGATCAGGCACTATGTGGGGCTTATGAATTGGGGTCCTGACCAACATACTCCAAAAGAAAGTTTATGCTCCCCCCTTTAGTAATTGTCAGCATGATGAAAAAGATGAAAAAGATTAAATACCGTAACTTGGCTACTTCTTGATGATGGGAAAAGGGAAGGTCTCGGGTGGTGAAGTTTTTCTCACCTCCACTGACTGTCACTGAGGGGCAAACGAGACTCCCACACTGCTGAACCAAGAAATGGACTCGACCCGCTAGCTATCTCCAAAGATTAACACTGTATCTGAGTTGGGTCCACTTGAGAACCTGGAAAGCCCTGGCTTCAGGAAAGGTGTGTGCTGCTAGTTAATAGGCCGGGCTGAAACTCAAGATAGAATTAATCAGTCATATTAACAGTTGGCTTTTGATATAAAAATAAGATTCCTGAAAAAAATAATTGGTGGCCACCAACGTGTGTCCGGCCACCCCCGTTTTTGTAAAAACATCTAATGCTGCACTAGCAAAATCAGGAAAATGGCAATATCTCTTCTTCTGAACATGCTAGAGAGATGGTTTGCATACCAAAAGATGCAGAATTTGATTTAGAACAAATTATTAAGAGTGGTATTTTTTCATAAAACCTTTAGTTTTTGAGTTATTTTAGAAAAACTCATTTTTGGGGCCCATAGACCCCCTTTCGATGGACCTTAGTGACAAAAGAAATTCTAAAATAAGCATGATTTGGCTTTCTGATTACTAACATTGCCCTAAAAGGATGTTGACATGGACATAGTGATCACATGATATGGCTTTTCCTTGTTATCTTGCATCCATTATGCTTGATTAAAGAATAGAGGGTGGGGCTGCTTCATGAACTTTTTTTAACGTAATAAATTGAAACTTGTTTTTTTTTCAGGTGCCTTTGTTATAAGTTTCCAACTGCAATTTGTCATTGAATTCAATATTTGCAATATAAAGTATGACTTCTACAGGAAAACAGTTGCTAAAGTACTTGTGCTGTACGTTTTATGCCAGCAGAACAGTTTCCTTTAGGGAAATTGCCTACGTTGAAGCAAGTTATTGAAGGTGTTTTGTGTTTCGGAGACTATAAAACAGATGCTGTACTGAGAGCTACTTCTGAGGAATTGCATAAATTGTGGGTCACATATAATGTTTATCCAAATCAGTAAATGCCATTACAGAGCCGACTGAAAACCCCAAATAAGGAATTCAAACCGCCTTCTGAAGTATGACAAAAAGAAAAGGGGACCTAAATATCATCAAGATCTGGATGATTTTCTGGAAAACTGTAAACGTTTTATTTGACATACAGTGCCCGCGAAAAGTATCCGATCACTCAAGAAAATACAATATTTTCCTTGATATTCAGAGACACGTAATTCCTTTCTATTTGTTCTAGCGACATCTGGTAACTTTGAGGTTGCTCGCTGATATGAGAGCTATCCCAAGCATTCTCAAATTAGTGTTCTGGTAGCCTTCGTTGCGGGTGGCTGTGTCTCAAATTTTCAGATTTCACTGTTTGTGTAAATTTCTTGATATTTTTTTTTTTTTTACAGAAAGTGGTGTAAATAAAATTTATATATAATGTGTGCTAAAAAACAACTTAAGAGTGATTGTCGAGGTGCTATTGTTGCTTTGCATGCATGTGGGAAATCACAGAGACAGATAGCTAAGGAATTAAACATATCCCAAAGTACCGTTAATTTATGGGTTTCACGGGCTAAGAACAATGGTGGCCTAACCACGCCAGTCCCTAAAAAACGATCTGGCAGACCGAGAAAAACAAATTCGCGAACAGACAAACTTATGAAACGTTTAGTATGAAAAACCAATAATAACTGCGAAAAATAAAATTTAATATGAATAATTTGTTATCTGGTTGTTTCTGAACGAACTACAGGAGCGGCTCCAAAAAGAACTCGGATTACCATCTCGCCATGCTGCTAAGAAACCGTTCATTAATGAAAAAATGCGTAAAAAACGTGTCGCATTTTGTAAAAAAATACATTCATTGGACTGTTGATGACTGGAAGAAGGTTTTATTTAGCGATGAGTCGACATTTTGACATTCAGAAGTTGTCCAAAAAAGGTTCGCCGGCCTATTGGCTCAAATAGGATGGACCCTAAATACACCTAAAGACAATGAACACCCTCCAAGTGTGATGGTTTGGGGTTGTTTCGTTTACTATGGCGTGGAAACTTATATTTTCTTCCGAAGAACACAACTATGAATGGTGCACGGTATTTAGCAATGCTACAGGAATAACTTCCAATGGCAATGGCAATCCAAAGGACAAAAACATACATGCATGATGGTGCACCACCATGTCACAGGGCCAAAATAGTGACAAAATGGATTACTGACAATAAATTTGATATTTTGGATTGGCCTGGTAATAGTCCAGATCTCAATCCGATAGAAAATCTGTGGCTAATAATAAAAAATAAGGTTGAATGCCACACACTGGCTCAGTCGAAAAATTACAAGAGGCCATGAAAAAGGTATGGGCAAGGAAATATCAGTGGAAGTTTGTCAAAACTTGATTAAATCCATGCCAAAAACGTCTAGAACAAGTCATCCAAACCAAAGGACAGATGACAAAATACTAATATAAGTTAGTATACATTTAAACATTGTTTTTTATGTAAAAAATACAAATTACAAGGTGATCGGATACTTTTCGCGGGCACTGTATATCAACATGATCACAACTGTTGCAGATACAGAGAAAAAGCACTTACTAAAAATGACTGATCTGATTACCAGTTTTAGAGGTAGTCTGTTGATTGAATTTCAAGTTGTAAATTATGAATTAATATTAATTAATTATCAATTATTAATATTATCAATTATTAATAATTTGCTACAATTTTTAAAGTGCATTTAATAAGTTAGTAATATCAATAATATACACTATTAATGATGTTAATGATAAGTAATATTTTAGTATTTTCTCATTTTTGTAAGAATTTCAATTTACATATAGAGACCCATAGATAAAAGATACATTATAGTGTAATGAAATATAATCACTTTGTAGGACCAGAAAACAACTAGGCATGGTTACTGTACCCTGAAAGAAGTCCCAGAAACAGCCACTGACTTAAAATTCAAATCACGGGTTATTCAATCTCAAAAAGCAAAAGAATCAGTTCCTCCTCCTCATCCTCCTGAACCTATGGACATTCCTGAGTTGACAGATAGCGACAGTTGTAATGATTCATTTGATGCAGACCAGGGATGGGGTCAAATACAATTGCCCAAATACAAATATAGATACAAATACACTATTTTTTTTATGGCCAAATTCAAATACAGATACAAATATTTGAATTTATAAATCCCCAAATACAAATATAAATACAAATACTGTATGAAGCTTCAAATACAATTTTTACTGTATTTGCAAATTTTGTACCAATTTCATCCTAAATATAAACAGATAATATTTACTTGACTTCAGCTACCCCTCAAGTAAGACAATACTGGTATAGTACTTATTGTATAAAACTTAACATTGCAATACTTTGGCTCTTATCAAAGTAGACTTCATTTTCACACCAAGGCAAGAAAAGTAACAAATTCCTCTTGTTTATTATTTTTATTAGAGAAAATTATTTCACACTTCTTGATATTTCTGCACTTTTGCATAATTAAAGAAAATAAATTCATATTTCTCAATGTTTGATTTTTACTGTTCATATCAATTTGTAGTTATATGCACAGTTATATTACATTAGTGTATATGACTGTATTTGAAGCAAATACGGCAAATAAAAGGCTCAAATACAAATTCAAATACAAATATGCAGCTTTTTAAATTCTCAAATACAAATACAAATGCAAATATCCATTTTTGTGTATTTGTAAATACAAATACGTATTTGACCCCATCCCTGATTGCAGACTATGTTCCAGAAGTCTCAACATTACAGAACAGAACTAGATTATGCTCATTAGCTGAAGCATGTGACAGGTATAGTACTGAAAGATAAATCTTTTAATACAGCTTAAAGTGAAATCATTGTGACTAAGAGATTAAGATTACCAATAAATTATTCATTGACAATAGATATGTAAATCTACTTTAAATATCCTAACAGATATCAAGTAAGTGATAGAGCAGGAGCGGCTATTGGTTCTGCTACATTGGTGGACTTTGGAGTAATCACCCCAGATAACATACAAAATGTTATTGATAAGTATGTTTTTAATCACTCTAGATATTACATTTCTTAGCTTCTGCTAACAAGGAAATGGCTACCTTGCTAAACAAATTTTTTACGACAGTTTTTAATATAGAAGATGTAACGAATATCCCTACGGTCATAGACATAATACCTTTTGATAATGGTAATATTTTGGATAATATTGTCGTTAGTGAAGGGGAAGTAATGCGCTATATTGATAAAATGAAAACGCGTAAATCACCGGGTCTGGATTCCATATATCCCATATAGTGATGTGAGTCGTTTTTTATTGTCATTTTTTTTGTTTTTTTTTGTCATTTTTTTTGTTTAAAACGAAGATAGTCTGTTTTTTTATTTTTTTGTTTTTTATTGTTTTAAACTTATTCCATATTTTTCTTCCTTTAATCTAATAAGTATATTAGTATTACCTATAATTTACTATACTACCATGCTTATACAGTTATACCTAGTATATATAGTCATCTTTTAGAAAAAACTGAATCACGCAAAAGTATATAATAGAAAGGAAAAACAAACCCTCATTTTTATATGTATATATATTTTTTAACTAGAACATAAACATTCTTCCTTGTTTCAAACAATATACATAATTGTGATTGGCAAGGGTACCAGTATATATATTCCAGATAGAAAAAAAATATTCACCTTTTTTTGAACCTTTTTGTTAACCTAATGTTGTTTAACCTTCATTTCCATGGAAGAATCATCACTAGATTGGTAGAGCATATATGCTAGTTTCAATATCACAGGTACTGGTATAATATCATAATAAAAAATACATAATACTGGTATAAAACAATATATATAATTGTGATTGGAAAGAATACCAGTGTGTGTATATATATATATATATATATATATATATATAATATATATATATATATATATATATATTCCAAATAAAATAAAAAAAATAAAAATATTCATCTCTTTCTTTAACCTTTGTGTTAACCTAATGCTGTTAACTTTCATTATCTGATTCTATTTCTATTGAAGACATTATCACTAGATTGATTAGAGCATATAGTTTCAATATCACAGGTACTGGTACTTATTGCTGATTTGGATGTTGACGAAGCCAATGTAGCACCATGTTTTACTTCACTTTCTTGGAATTTTGCATTTGGGATATAAATACTAGCTTTGCTGCTCTCTCTGTGCTTAATCGGTTTCTTTGGCTGTATGGATATTACTGTATGTGCTAAATGATTTTGGAGGTAATGAAAGGGCGAAATAGAGGTGTATGAGTTGTGTAGGTATATATGTGAGTATGCGTGTGTATGGGTATATAATAGATATAAATGTGTATATAAGTATTATGTATATATTGGTATATATGTATAGGGTGTATGTGTATGTATATATATGGATGGTCTCGGGGGGGGAAAATATGTCATCGTGGGTCTAAAGGATAGTTAAGTGGGAGATTCAAAATCCGAGGCATGGATGGGAGTCCTGGAAAGGTTGGACAATGGGCAGTCAGCTCCCAGCCAGTGTTTCGCAAGTTTAACAAATCTAAGATACAAGACTTTCAGTGCAAGAAAGAGGCCAGTTTTTTTCTGTAAATAGGCTGAAAAGGACATTCTATACTGGTACCATATGGCCTATTTTATTATTTATTTATTTATTTTTATAATATATATCATTGCAAAAGTATACCTTATAATTAAATTGGCAATATCTATATTAAAAAAAAAAAAAAAAAAAAAAAAAAAAAAAAACGACAAAAAAAACAACATGGACATAAAAAAAACCATTTTTAACATCACTAATCCCATACAACTAAAAGAATTAAAAGATAGCATTGTTGTGCTGCTAACAAAGATTTTTAATGCGTCTATTTCTGAGGTGTGCGTACCAGATAATTTCAAGTTAGCAAACGTAACACCTATCTTTAAGAAAGGCAATAAAGGTGCGGCGGGAAATTATAGGCCAATCAGTTTAACGTCTGTTGTAGGTAAGCTACTGGAATCAATAATTAGGGATCGTATAGTCGAACACTTAGAAGTACATAATCTGGTTAGAAATACGCAGCACGGTTTTAGGCGAAACAAATCTTGCTTAACTAATCTTTTAGAATTTTTCCAAAGCGTGGTTGATGTTTACGATAGACATCGGGCGGTTGATGTAGTGTATTTAGATTTTCAAAAAGTGTTTGACACCGTGCCGCACAAAAGACTCATTGAAAAAACTAAGGCTCATGGAATCAGGGGTGTAGTAATAAATTGGCTAGAAGAGTGGTTGTGAGGCAGGAAACAGAGGGTGGTCGTTGATGGAGCGGAGTCGTGCTGGGCTAATGTAGCGAGTGGCGTTCTTCAGGTTTCTGTATTGGGCCCCTTGCTTTTTCTTATATTAACGATTTAGATGTCGGCCTAGTCAGTAGAGTTTCAAAGTTTGCGGATGACACGAAGCTGGGTGGTAGGGCGATTAATGATGAAGATAGAGGTAAAATTCAGGAAGATCTGAATAAAATCGTTGATTGGTCAGTCACATGGCAAATGAGATTTAACGTGGATAAGTGCAAAATTTTGCATATAGGTTTGCGTAATGGTAATTTTGCGTATAGTTATAATGTAATAATGTTATAATGTTTCAGACCAACAAAGACCCTAGGATCCACTCATGGCTGGTCTACCTAACTGTATGTCCTCCGTGGTGGTGGAGGGGACCTACAATTTTACGTGGGTTCCGAACCACAAGAACATAAGAAACTTATTTAAAAACTGCAGGTAAATTGGCAACGACCAATTTTTACGAAAACTAAATAATTATCAATTTAAAAAATAATTAATTATCGGTTTTAAAAACTAAAGATAGAATCTCTCGGTCCAGAGGAGCAAGTCATAATAGACTACTATCCACAAATATGTTACATTCTATATCTATTTATAACGGACATGCAAATATATCAGATCCAAAGAATCCGGTCAATTTCATTACGGTATCCATCAAGTCACGGTCCATATCGATTGTGGACCAAGTCAAAATTTACAACCATATACATTATCAATTTAAAATAATTAATTATCGATTTAAAACTAAAGATAGAATCTCTCGATCCAGAGGATCAAGTCATAATAAACTACTATCTACAAATATGTTACACTCTATATCTATTATATAACGACATGCAAATATATCAGATCCAAAGAATCCAGTCAATTTCATTATGGTATCCATTAAGTCACGGTTCATATCGATTGCGGACCAAGTCAAATTTACAACCATATACATTACAATATATACACTTACGAGGAAAAGTGTAGGTGTGGCTGTAAGACTGTACAGTAATGTAGAAATGTGTGTGCACCCATTATGGGTCTCCCATTTAAAAGTGTTTGTGGGGCAAGTGAAGATCATGAGTTTTTCAATACCTCACAATACTATGGGGGGCACCGCTTGGCAGAGGAATCTCTTTAAATGGGGTGTGTAAGGACAGAGAGTATCCCCTAACCCAAGACGCTGCCTCCCTATATCCCACAACACTTGTGTTGAGCTGTGGGATCTATCCCCACAAAGCCTTAATTTTACTACCTTAAACTATACCCTTTCTATCAACATGCGCGTCCAATCGATTCTTAAACATGTTTATAGACGTGCTACTAATTACTTCTACCAGCAAACTATTCCAGCTATTTACTATTCTATGCGTAAAAAAGTTTTTCGCAACTGCTGTCTCGAACCTTCTACTTGTCAACTTACACCCGTTATTTCTAGTCCTATTATATTGAGATATTTCGAAAAAGCTATCTCTATCTACGTTATCAAACCCATTCATAATTTTGAAAACCTGGATTAGATCACCCCTTAACTCCTAGTCTCGAGTGTAGTTAATTTTAACTCTTTAAGCCTATCCTCGTACGACTTGACCTAAGAGACGGAATCAACTTAGTTGCTCGTCTTTGAACTCTTTCGATTTTGTTTATATATCTTTGCGCATATGCGGATTCCAAAATTGGACCGCGTACTCCAAATGAGGTCTAAACTAATGATTTATAAAGAGGAACTATAATATCGCGCGATTTGTACTCAAATTTCGAGCTATAAAACCTAACACTTTGTTCGCCTTATTGACCGCCGCTGTACTTTGTTTCGCTACTTTAAATCAACAGTGACTATAACTCCTAAATCTTTTTCCTGCTCTTCGCTTGTTAAATCTTTCCCTGACATACTATACGCAAAATTACCGTTACGCGAACCTATATGCATAATTTTGCACTTATCCACGTTAAATCTCATTTGCCATGTGACTGACCAATCAACGATTTATTCAGATCTTCCTGAATTTTACCTCTATCTTCATCATTAATCGCCCTACCACCCAGCTTCGTGTCATCCGCAAACTTTGAAACTGTACTGACTAGGCCGACATCTAAATCGTTAATATATATAAGAAAAAGCAAGGGGCCCAATACAGAACCCTGAGGAACGCCACTCGCTACATTAGCCCAACACGACTCCGCTCCATCAACGACCACCCTCTGTTTCCTACCTCGCAACCATTCTTCTAGCCAATTTATTACTACACCACTGATTCTGAGAGCCTTAGTTTTTTCAATCAGTCTTTGTGCGGCACGGTGTCAAACGCTTTTTGAAAATCTAAATACACTACATCAACCGCCCGATGTCTATCGTAACGTTAACCACGCTTTGGAAAAATTCTAAAAGATTAGTTAAGCAAGATTTGTTTCGCCTAAAACCGTGCTGCGTATTTCGGACCAGATTATGCACTTCTAAGTGTTCGACTATACGATCCCTAATTATTGATTCCAGTAGCTTACCTACAACAGACGTTAAACTGATAGGCCTATAATTTCCCGCCGCACCTTTATCGCCTTTCTTAAAGATAGGTGTTACGTTTGGTAACTTGAAATTATCTGGTACGCACCCCTCAGAAATAGACGCATTAAAAAATCTTTGTTAGCAGCCACAACAATGCTATCTTTTAATTCTTTTAGTTGTATGGGATATATGGAATCCGGACCCGGTGATTTACGCGTTTTCATTTTATCAATATAGCGCATTACTTCCCCTTCACTAACGACAATATTATCCAAAATATTACCATTATCAAAAGGTATTATGTCTATGACCGTAGGGATATTCGTTACATCTTCTATAGTAAAAACTGACGTAAAAAATTCGTTTAGCAAGGTAGCCATTTCCTTGTTTTCAGAGACTAGATCTCCATTTCCATTTTTTAATGGACCTAAGACACTTTTTACTGGATTTCTATTATTGATGTATTGAAAGAATCGCTTGGGATTTTCTTTACCGTCACGAGCTATGGAGATTTCAAATTCGCGTTTTGACTTTTTTATTACACTTTTAGCTTCACGCCTTAGAGATATGTAGTTGTTTCGTAACAACAGATTATCTTTATCGCACTTGTATAGCCTATAAGCCCTCTCTCTACTCTTTATAATATCTCCTACTCTAGAAGTAAACCACAAGGGCTTGTTGTTTACTTTCGCACGCTTAATTTTGTACGGTACACATTCCTCATAGTCCTAAATACCTTTACGAACGATTCCCACATTAGTTTTGCGTTGGAGTTCCCCATTACGTTTTCCCAATTGACGTGTGAAAATTTATTTCGAAATTTACTAAAGTCTGCGTGCTGGAAGCTAGGAATTTTAGTCGAGTTAGTTGGTTTCGAGTGACTTACTGAGAGGACAAACTCTACCATATTGTGATCGCTATTGCTCAACGGTTCTATTACTTGAAGATCGGTAATTAGCCTATCATCCGTAGTTATTACTAAATCTAAAATACTGTCCAACCTCGTAGGTTCCCCAACCTTTTGAATAAGAAAGCTATCCTCGAGAAAATTAACTAAACGATTACCTTCCGCGTCTCCTTGCATTGTATCGTAGAGCAGGAAAAAGATTTAGGAGTTATAGTCACTGGTGATTTAAAAGTAGCGAAACAAAGTACAGCGGTGGTCAATAAGGCGAACAAAGTGTTAGGTTTTATAGCTCGACATTTTGAGTACAAATCGCGCGATATTATAGTTCCTCTTTATAAATCATTAGTTAGACCCCATTTGGAGTACGCAGTCCAATTTTGGAATCCGCATATGCGCAAAGATATAGACAAAATCGAAAGAGTTCAAAGACGAGCAACTAAGATGATTCCGTCTCTTAGGTCAAAGTCGTACGAGGATAGGCTTAAGGAGTTAAAATTGACTACTCTCGAGACTAGGAGGTTAAGGGGTGATCTAATCCAGGTTTTCAAAATTATGAATGGGTTTGATAACGTAGATAGAGATAGCTTTTTCGAAATATCTCAATATAATAGGACTAGAAATAACGGGTGTAAGTTGACAAGTAGAAGGTTCGAGACAGCAGTAGCGAAAAATTTTTTACGCATAGAATAGTAAATACCTGGAATAGTTTGCCGTTAGAAGTAATTAGTAGCACGTCTATAAACATGTTTAAAAATCGATTAGATGCGCATGTTGATAGAAAGGTATAGTTTAAGGTAGTAAAATTAAGGCTTTGTGGGGATAGATCCCACAGCTCAACACAAGTGTTGTGAGATATAGGGAGGCAGTGTCTTGGGTTAGGGGATACTCTCTGTCCTTACACACCCCATTTAGAGAGATTCCTCTGCCGAGCGGTGCCCCCCATAGTACTGTGAGGTATTGAAAAACTCATGATCTTCACTTGCCCCACAAACACCTTTAAATGGGAGACCCATAATGGGTGCACACACATTTCTACATTACTGTACAGTCTTTACAGCCACACCTACACTTTTCCTCGTAAGTGTATATATTGTAATGTATATGGTTGTAAATTTTGACTTGTCCGCAATCGATATGGACCGTGACTTGATGGATACCGTAATGAAATTGACTGGATTCTTGGATCTGATATATTTGCATGTCCATTATAAATAGATATATAGTGTAACATTTGTGGATAGTAGTCTATTATGACTTGATCCCCTGGATCCAGAGATTCTATCTTTAGTTTTAAATTGATAATTAATTAGTTTTAAATTGATAATTATTTAGTTTCGTAAAAATTGGTCGTTGCCAATTTACCGGCAGTTTTTACATAAATTTCTTATGTTCTTGTGGTTCGGAACCCACGTAAAATTGTAGGTCCCCTCCACCACCACGGAGGAAATACACGATTACGAACACAGTTCTAAACGATTACCTTCCGCGTCTCCTTGCATTGTATCGTAGAGCAGGAAAAAGATTTAGGAGTTATAGTCACTGGTGATTTAAAAGTAGCGAAACAAAGTACAGCGGTGGTCAATAAGGCGAACAAAGTGTTAGGTTTTATAGCTCGACATTTTGAGTACAAATCGCGCGATATTATAGTTCCTCTTTATAAATCATTAGTTAGACCCCATTTGGAGTACGCAGTCCAATTTTGGAATCCGCATATGCGCAAAGATATAGACAAAATCGAAAGAGTTCAAAGACGAGCAACTAAGATGATTCCGTCTCTTAGGTCAAAGTCGTACGAGGATAGGCTTAAGGAGTTAAAATTGACTACTCTCGAGACTAGGAGGTTAAGGGGTGATCTAATCCAGGTTTTCAAAATTATGAATGGGTTTGATAACGTAGATAGAGATAGCTTTTTCGAAATATCTCAATATAATAGGACTAGAAATAACGGGTGTAAGTTGACAAGTAGAAGGTTCGAGACAGCAGTAGCGAAAAACTTTTTTACGCATAGAATAGTAAATACCTGGAATAGTTTGCCGTTAGAAGTAATTAGTAGCACGTCTATAAACATGTTTAAAAATCGATTAGATGCGCATGTTGATAGAAAGGGTATAGTTTAAGGTAGTAAAATTAAGGCTTTGTGGGGATAGATCCCACAGCTCAACACAAGTGTTGTGGGATATAGGGAGGCAGTGTCTTGGGTTAGGGATACTCTCTGTCCTTACACACCCCATTTAGAGAGATTCCTCTGCCGAGCGGTGCCCCCCATAGTACTGTGAGGTATTGAAAAACTCATGATCTTCACTTGCCCCACAAACACCTTTAAATGGGAGACCCATAATGGGTGCACACACATTTCTACATTACTGTACAGTCTTTACAGCCACACCTACACTTTTCCTCGTAAGTGTATATATTGTAATGTATATGGTTGTAAATTTTGACTTGGTCCGCAATCGATATGGACCGTGACTTGATGGATACCGTAATGAAATTGACTGGATTCTTTGGATCTGATATATTTGCATGTCCATTATAAATAGATATATAGTGTAACATTTGTGGATAGTAGTCTATTATGACTTGATCCCCTGGATCCAGAGATTCTATCTTTAGTTTTAAATTGATAATTAATTAGTTTTAAATTGATAATTATTTAGTTTCGTAAAAATTGGTCGTTGCCAATTTACCGGCAGTTTTTACATAAATTTCTTATGTTCTTGTGGTTCGGAACCCACGTAAAATTGTAGGTCCCCTCCACCACCACGGAGGAAATACACGATTACGAACACAGTTCTAAACGATTACCTTCCGCGTCTCCTTGCATTGTATCGTAGAGCAGGAAAAAGATTTAGGAGTTATAGTCACTGGTGATTTAAAAGTAGCGAAACAAAGTACAGCGGTGGTCAATAAGGCGAACAAAGTGTTAGGTTTTATAGCTCGACATTTTGAGTACAAATCGCGCGATATTATAGTTCCTCTTTATATCATTAGTTAGACCCCATTTGGAGTACGCAGTCCAATTTTGGAATCCGCATATGCGCAAAGATATAGACAAAATCGAAAGAGTTCAAAGACGAGCAACTAAGATGATTCCGTCTCTTAGGTCAAAGTCGTACGAGGATAGGCTTAAGGAGTTAAAATTGACTACTCTCGAGACTAGGAGGTTAAGGGGTGATCTAATCCAGGTTTTCAAAATTATGAATGGGTTTGATAACGTAGATAGAGATAGCTTTTTCGAAATATCTCAATATAATAGGACTAGAAATAACGGGTGTAAGTTGACAAGTAGAAGGTTCGAGACAGCAGTAGCGAAAAACTTTTTTACGCATAGAATAGTAAATACCTGGAATAGTTTGCCGTTAGAAGTAATTAGTAGCACGTCTATAAACATGTTTAAAAATCGATTAGATGCGCATGTTGATAGAAAGGGTATAGTTTAAGGTAGTAAAATTAAGGCTTTGTGGGGATAGATCCCACAGCTCAACACAAGTGTTGTGGGATATAGGGAGGCAGTGTCTTGGGTTAGGGGATACTCTCTGTCCTTACACACCCCATTTAGAGAGATTCCTCTGCCGAGCGGTGCCCCCCATAGTACTGTGAGGTATTGAAAAACTCATGATCTTCACTTGCCCCACAAACACCTTTAAATGGGAGACCCATAATGGGTGCACACACATTTCTACATTACTGTACAGTCTTTACAGCCACACCTACACTTTTCCTCGTAAGTGTATATATTGTAATGTATATGGTTGTAAATTTTGACTTGGTCCGCAATCGATATGGACCGTGACTTGATGGATACCGTAATGAAATTGACTGGATTCTTTGGATCTGATATATTTGCATGTCCATTATAAATAGATATATAGTGTAACATTTGTGGATAGTAGTCTATTATGACTTGATCCCCTGGATCCAGAGATTCTATCTTTAGTTTTAAATTGATAATTAATTAGTTTTAAATTGATAATTATTTAGTTTCGTAAAAATTGGTCGTTGCCAATTTACCGGCAGTTTTTACATAAATTTCTTATGTTCTTGTGGTTCGGAACCCACGTAAAATTGTAGGTCCCCTCCACCACCACGGAGGAAATACACGATTACGAACACAGTTAGGTAGACCAGCCATGAGTGGATCCTAGGGTCTTTGTTGGTCTGAAACATTATAACAAAGTTCTAAATCACCAGATTTACTATTATTTTTAATTAGCGTCAAAATTTCTATTTTGTATTTATATTAATTAGTTTCAAACAGGACACTGACATTTGTATATTTGTATAATGCTAATGCAGTAATGCATGACCAATATTTTTGAAATACTTTTCAGAAACAAGTTGAGAAGGGAGAGAGCTAAATTGAGAGCTGAAAGGAAGAAGGAAGAAGAAGTGATATTTGAAAAAGTGACTGGCATTGGCTTTGACTGTAGAAAGGATGCTACACTTGCTGTTAACAAAGTAAATGAAAAGTATTATACATCCACAATCCTAGAGGAACATTATGTCATTACTGGAGAGCCAGGTAAGTGGAAATGATTGTCATACAGTTATAGGTGTTATGCTGTTATATTACTGTACTATAAAGTAATATTTCAATTACTTAAAAATTTTTCTTTTTAAGTGACAACTGTCCAGTTAACTTTATTCCTTCCTTTTTCATTTTTATTTAATTGTAAAATTAATTACATTTATTTTCAGATGATTTCTACCTCGACCATTTTACCCCGGACAGTGGCAAAGGCATTGACATTGCTCATGGCATTTATAAGATCATTAAAGGGACAGAACTTGAGGCCAAATTAAACTTAGTTAAAGCAGATGGGACAAATACTAACACAGGACATATGCATGGGTCAATCAGATATTTGGAAATGTTTTTAGGGCAACCTCTTCAGTGGGATATTTGTCTTCTGCATCTAAATGAATTGCCACTTAGACACATCTTCATAACTTTAGATGGGACAACAAAAAGTCCAGACAAATTTTCTGGCCCTATTGGTTCTCAGCTCAATGGGGATGTGTCAGAATGGAATGTTGTGGACTTCAAATCTATACCTTATCCTGCATTTGTGCTTCTACCAAATGAGGTGGTCAATAATTTATCAACAGACCAATACTATGGATACTGCATCTGCTGGGCAATTATTACTGGTGAAGTGGATGAAGACCTTGCACTCTTAGAAGTTGGCCTGCTAAATCACTCTCGATGGCTCACCTTAGCCTGTAGAATTCTTCGCTTTTATGTTTCACAAAAAAGACCCAGTAAGAACCTCAAAATCATAGTAGAATTCATCATCAAAGTATACTTTCACAGTTGGTTCAATATCAAGGCTAATAAGAGGCTAAGTGATGGGTCAAGAAACCTATTCAGTATGATCCAAAGAGTAAATAAATTCCCTGACAGGAAAATTAGAGAAATTTGTTATGACGTATTAAACAATAACAGCTATTTTGCTCATGGTGAAAATATTTTAGTTGGAATGCTGGCTGATGAAGAGGTGAGGAGGTGTGCTGTCAATAAAGTTCTGTGTCTGAGGGGAGTTATAGAGGATTTTGATGATGAATCTGGTAGTAGCAATGATTTTGCAGGTGGAATAATTGAAAGTGATGATGAGAATGAAGAGGATCATGAAGGTGGTACTGATGAATATCCTGCTATAGATGAGAATGTTAGGGTCTTTAGAAAGCCAATCATCAATTTCAAAGCTTCTGCATACCACAAGCTGTCTGCTATGTCCCAATGGGAAACTGTTCCACCTGTATTAAAAGAATTCAGTAATGATGAACTGCGTGATATCATTAATACCGCATTGAAACTGGATCACGAGTGCCACAGTCAGAATGTTGAAAGGCACAGCAAGCTTGTCACTGAAGCATCCTTGGCTGTTGTAGGTCATGAGTGTAGAGATGGTCTTATTAGAAACAAAATTAGATCACGTAAATTAATGAAAGATTTTGTGTCTAAAAAAATATTTTAAGTTCTAGATTATTATTTATCATGCTAAAATATGACAAAATGACAATTTGTTAATTGTATAATTTAATGTTTGGCGTTTTGGAATGTCAAAAAGCATTTTCAATGAATTTAAAATGGCTGATTTTGATTGATTTTGATTGCTGATTGAAAACCATAATACATGTCAATTTGCAGCTTGAGAATGTTTTATTGTGTTGACATTCAGTTGAAAGGGGGTCTCTGGGCCCAAAAAATTAGTTTTTCTAAAATAACTCAAAAACTAAAGGTTTTATGAAAACATACCACACTTAATAATTTGTTCTAAATCAAATTCTGCATCTTTTGGTATGCAAACCATCTCTCTAGCGTGTTCAGAAGAAGAGATATTGCCATTTTCTGATTTTGCTAGTGCGGCATTAGATGTTTTTACAAAAACGGGGGTGGCTGGACACACGTGGTGGCCACCAATTATTTTTTTCAGGAATCTTATTTTTATATCAAAAGCCAACTGTTAGTCACTGATATTGATAAATTAAAATCAAACAAAAATTATAGTTTCAGCCCGGCCTAGTGTGCAATGTACACCCAGCAATACTTGAGGACCTGAACCGAATATGGGCATACACAACAAGCAAGCAAGATTTTAGCAGACTGATCGTGAAGTAAACCAAATATGGCTGGATGAGAAAAGCAGATATTACCCTCTGAATTGTTTAATAAAGAGAATCTGGAGGTATTGTCGATTCAAGGACCCTGGGTTGTACATCCTGTTTAGGTGGATTACCACCAGTGCTACCACAAGAGGGGATATCAACTGCCTTGTGAAAGGGTTGTTCAAACCCTCTACAATGCTCTTGTCACAAGGAAATCCTTGAAAGTAACGACCCCAGTCTATAAGGACAAAGGCTGAAAAAAAACTAGTTGGTAGAATTCTAAGGGTTTATTAGAAATTAACTTGAATTATTTACAAGAGCTAGGATAGGTTATGAGCTGGAGTCTAGACAAGGCTTAAGATCAAGAAACGGAAATCCAAAAACCCTGAAAGGGTATGCTATACAATGGTGCTTATGATTACAATGACAAAAATACTGGACAACAAAAATGGAATTACCAGAAGATGATAAAAAAATTAACCTATGCTGGACCTAACATCCTTAAGCTAGACTTGAGGTCAATCCAATCGCACCTATCTATTATAGTTAGGCCATGGAGAAGCAAAACCTGAAGCTATTGGTCCTAGAAATACCTTAACCTGCACACCATTATGCACAGGCAATGTCCAGTATCACAAGGCACTCTGTTTTCTTTGAATTTTCTTTTTCTTAACAAATTGAATTGGCAGGCAAGAACTTCCACAAGCGGAAACCAACTGTGACTTTGAAAAATGAGTGTTTTCTAAAAATTGAAGGCAAAATTTACTGATACCAGAATCAAAACAAAACAAGATCAAAAAAATTCCTCAAAATGGGTCTAAACAAAACTACTGAGCTAGCCAGGCATTAAGCAAAAACTAACTCTGTCAACATGGGGGTTACATAGTGGCCAATCCTGAAACGAGAAGAAAACAAGATGTTAGTCAAGACAACCCCACTACACTCCCCCCTCTGAGCGGTGGGTACCACCACTCAAAAAGTGAGTGCAGCGAAGCCCTCTCCCACATCGTCTTTCAAGGAATTGCCACCTCCCCATCCTGACACCAAGCTCCAAGTTTTCCTTTTTCTATGGCTACTAAACACTAGACAATTATATATACATACATGAATCAATAATAAGAAGGTACTATTACCTTCAAAACCCTACCTATTTACAATCTAAATTTACACAATTAGTACTGGATCCATTCAGTTTTTAGCACTCCTTTATGAGGTCCTTTCCTTAAGAGGCTATTCACAATCCTCCTTGCTTAACTGAAGCTACCTGCATGACTATTGTCCTTGATTAATATCCTCACTAGCCCATCACTATCAATGTACCTTGACCCTGGTCCACCCATCCATACCTCCATATTGGCAGACATCCCTACCAAAGGTGGGGTCTGCTTGCTCCAGGCTAGAGGTAACTTCATGGGCTGGCCATGCCCCTCTTGATGAGCAGTCCTCCAGAACCCCCTCCTATGTAGACAAGAATGGTGGTGCAAACTGGAGCAAGGCCTGGAAGACCCCCCTCAGGCTGATTCTTGAAGAGTGGAAGAGCCAATAATGACTCCATCCCTGAAAACACCTCCCATTAAAGTAGGAAGGCGTGATTGGGGGTGACTGGAGGCAGGTAAGGACAGGGACATGCGCTGGAAGCTGTATGCATGGCAATCAAAGCAGTTACAAAGTGGGTGACAAGTGAGGGCATGTGCATGAGTCAGGCAGAGGCAAGCAAACCAAGGTCAGGAACAAGTGAGATCCAAAAATTAATGCACTTAACCAAGCTCAAGGTACGTTCATTATCACTATGTGCAGTCACTTTGTTCTAGAAAATTTACACTAGCTTCCACCATGGCTTTACTAGCTAGGCCCTACCTATACATTACAGTATAGCAAGATTTACCTATTTTTATATATATCTTAACCAAGGCTCCATAAAGCCGTTACAGAAACTAGATACACCATTACACCGTACCACTAGCATACTCCCTCCTATTTTTGGCTCTGCCCCAAAAATGAAAATAGTCTCATAAATGAAAATGGAGACCATTTAGAGCAGGGCTTCTCAAACTAGGGGTCGCGTAAATATTATTGGGGGTCGCAGAAACATTTGAAAATATTATTTTTTTCATAAATAATTATGACTAAGGACTATTTATATACAGTGTTAGTACCTATTGCTTTTATGACATTGAGTGAAGGGTTGCGAAAAAATTTGTCTGATTGTGTAATCAATTTACTGAGCTGTGTGTTGAATTTCAAATTCAATACCAATAAATTTCATGTTCTAATTATCATATATTTTTACAGGAATTATAAGAATTTATGCTCTTTAGATTTACTTATGATCCATGCATGATTCTATAAAAGCTGGATTTTTAATTTTTTAAAAAGGTTGAAAAAATGTCAACCAGAAACAAATCTTTGAATGCAGCTTTTGGTTTTGCCACTGAATTCCACCGATCAATGATTCCTACAAAGGCAGACATCAGACACTATTTCTTCATTCAAAAGAGAGAAAAAATCAAGTCAAGGGGATCAGCAACTGCGAATGATTGCTACAATATAGCCCCTAGTTACCAAAGATCTTCAAGATATTTGGGCCATGTTCTCTTTCCCTGTCATTCAAGAAAGATCTATTTCTTCTGCAGTGGAAAGATTAATCAGATCAGCTCTTTCCTTGAACAAGGTTCCTCTACATCAAAGGAATGAAAATTTTGCTAAAAAACTTGCTTCATATGATATGTTTGACATTTGTACTTGCAAATGTTATGATAAAGGAATAGAAAGGCCGTTTTGTTGATGCGAGGTAAAAATCCCAATGGTAGAGTGGGAGTCATTTGTAGGCCAAAAGCAAAGAATAAATCAATTAGGGCCATTTGATCGTGAAGCTGCCACTGTCCAGAGATGATCCCTCTCAAGAGCAAGAGAAGAACAAAAGAGGCAACAAAGGTCACAAGTGGAAATGGCAGAGGCTATGGAAGTTGTACCATCTTTTTCAGTAGATGACTTTAGCGAAGATATAGAAGACAGTGACAATGAGCTTGAATTCATGCCCGATGTGGAATTGATTGAAAATGATCAAAATAGGTATTCATACAATGAATTACCATTGGTGGCAGACCGTTACCATGTGAGTTCGAGAGCTACAGCAGCTATTGTTAATACTGCATTGAAAGATATGGGAATAATCAATCAATCTAACATGCTTGATAGGAAGAAAATAGAAAGAGAGAGAATTCGTGTAGGCAAGAAAAATATTGTTAGATCTAGATGTGAAAATGTGAATATTGAATGTATGGGGTTTGATCGAAGAAAGGATGATATGTTAACCAAGCATGGAAAAGAGAAAGAACATCATTATGTGCTGATCAAAGACCCTGGAGGTATCTATGTAGACCATCTCTGCCCTGATGCAGGAAATGCTCGGTGTATAGCTGATGAAATTATAACGTTCTTAATTGATTCAGCGAGCATCGACACTCTCAATGCTCTGCTATGCGATGATACTGCTGTCAATACTGGTAGAATTGCTGGTATCATAAAATTGATTGAAATTTTTTTGCATAGATCAGTTCAATGGCTCGTGTGTCTTTTACACATGAATGAACTCCCCTTCAGGCACATATTTGAAACCATAGACGGAAAAACATCAGGGCCAAATACCTTTAAAGGTTCAATTGGAGCCAAATTGAAATGTGATTTAACCATTTTAGACTTAGTGGCATTTTCACCAGTTCAGGGCAATGTCCAAGATATACCACCGAATGTCGTGAAAGAGTTGAGCAGTGATCAAAAGTATCTCTATGATATGTGCCTAGCAGTGCAATCTGGATGGGTATCTGAGAGTCTAGCCCGCAGGTCTCCAGGTGCCATTCATCATACTCGCTAGATTACCCGAGCAAACTGGATTCTTTGTTTATATGTATTGACTTTGCATCCCGAACAAAATCTGAAAGAACTGGTAACCATCGTCATGAAATCATATGCTCCTGGATGGTTTCATATCAAATCCCATCCTAAAGCTACTGACGGAGCATGGAATTTTTTTCATTTGATTGTCTTGATGCGAGGATTGGAAGAAAAACATTGCATTATTATGGAACTGGTGTTCTGTAATAATGCCTATTTTGCCAATCCCGAAGCTATCCTACTGTCAATGCTTACTGATAGCAGACAACATGTCAGAGAAGATGCTCTTCGGAAGATACTTCTCAGTCAGACACATTTCAGTGGCACACAAAATTTTGAGCTTCCTAAATCTCTAAATTTTGATTCCAAAGACTACTATGAGATGATTGACTGGAGAAAGGAAGCTATCAATCCTCCACCTTTGATAAGGAATTTCAGCAATGAAGAGCTACTGCATACAAGAACAGAACCCTTGAAAATTGCTGCCTTTTCATTCCACAGTCAAAGTGTGGCAAGTGCAGTGAACTTAGTGACAAAAGCATCAGAACAAAGGATTGGCTACTGCAATTGGCACAAATTTATCCTCAATCAACTGGAATCAAGAAAAAGACTGCCACAGTTTGAATGGAAAAGCCAATGTGACCAAGGCACATCCACAAGTAATTAGTGAATTGTGAAGGTAATTTTTAAATTAAATTTTGTTTTTACTTCAAAGCTGTTTTGTGTAATAAATGGTACAATAGACTAATTGTCTTCTTTTCAGACAAATATACTAGGCCTATATGAGGTTTATGAATTGGTCTCCTAGGCAGTGGTGTAGTGCTGTGGGAATGCATGGGAACGGTGTTCCCTTACTTTTTTTGGTAGATGGAACGGCGTTCCCTCACTATTTCAAATAAATCCGAACTTACAAATCTCTAACGTCATGAAATTTTAATTCCCACCCCTAGAAGAAATATGAGAAAGAATCATTAACTGCTTCATTTCTTTTAGCTTCGACTGAGGCAATGCTAGCCTATAAAGATCTGGTGAAACAGTCACCATGGCGTACCAGTTAACTTTTTTTTAGTTAATCATTCCAGTTGTTAGCTATTTTTATTGATTGTACTGGATGTCGTATATCTAATGACACTGGAAATACTGCATCTTCAATCTTGGAATATATCCTAATATCCAGTGCATATGACCTCAAAATATCCCTGAAATTGGTCAGATTTCAAAAGATTTCCCGCTTGCCGCGCTCGCCATTGTCCCCCCCGCATCTGAGTAACACTTTCAAAATGCGTTCCCTCACTTCTTTATTTAGCACTACACCACTGCTCCTAGGCAATAAGTACTCCAAACTAAAGTTTATGCCATAGGGGTTCCCAAACTTTTACCACCAAGGACCCCTAAATATTAATTCCGTATGGACACAGACCCCCCACAAAAAAATTATGAATTCAGTTACAAACTGTAGTATATTTCATAAACATAGATAGCTTTTAAATTAATGTAAAATTAAACATTCTACGCTCATTAAACCAGTTTAATAAACACTTACCGAATGTCTAGTGTGAAGGGTGAGGTTGATGGGCATTTAAAAGTGAAGGAATATTTGGTTCCAGATTAGTGAATTTCAATCTCAAATTCCCATTATTTTCAAGGTCAAGTCGATTTCTCTGCTTGGTTATTAATGTGCGGACAGATTTTGGTATAAGAAAAAGAAATTAATGGAAATTTATTTTAATATAGTTAATGTTACTATTTTTCCAAAAGCTTAGAGACCCCCTGGAAGCTTTCTACAGACCCCTGGGGGTCTGTACAGACCACTTTGGGAATCCATGAGTTTATTTATTGTAAATTATATCATGAAAAAGATTTCAAGGAGCATTGCTATAATGTTTAAACTTAGAAATGTAGTCCCTGAACAGGTTTTATCGACTCTATCATACTCTTGTTCCTCCTTATATAACATACTGCACCCTTGTTTGGGGAAACTCCACTAACCACATTAAATGGTATCTTTGTCATCCAAAAACGAGCAATAAGGTTATTATCTGATGCTGATTTCCTAGATCACTCGAGTGCATTATTTAAAGAGCTAAACCTACTAAAACTCAACAATATAACCAAACTGGCACATTTTATTTTTATTTACAAGTGTAAGAACAAAATCATTAATTTGCAATGGGTAAATAAATATTTTGTAACTCATCAAGAAATCCACTCGTATCAGACCAGAAATAGATCAAAGCTTGTTATACTTCAATTTAGATTGTCTTCATGTCAAAAACTACCCATTTTCATTGGATTGAAACTATGGAATGACTTGCATGCTGATATAAAAAATATTGTGAATGTAAATTTGTTGAAATCCTGATTAATAATGACATACTAACAAAAATCTAGGATTAATGTCCACTAATATTGTTTAATATTGTCCATTAATATTGTTTAACATTATTATAATATGTTTTAACTATTAATAATACTTATTAACGTTTACAGGAAAATTCACCGATGACAATTCACCGACGACAATTCACCGACAATTATTCACCGACGGACAATTCATCGACAAACAATTTACCGATGAACAATTCACCACTAACTCTAATTCATCGCATAATAATTTGGTGAATAAATATGAAAATTTATGTCTTTGCAATGAGGTGGAAGGGCCAGTCCTGAGTTTTTTTTGCATCTAATGTTTCTCATTGTCCTTTTCATGCTTTCTGTACTTGGAAGTTTTCTTACTGCTGCTTGACTGCATCCAGCAAAAGCATCAGATAATATCATATGAGGGGAGTAAGTTGTTTTTTTAGTTTTCTCACGAACTTCTTCTTCCGCAGCTTATTATCTCATCTTTACATGGGGTCGCTGTTTTTGGTTCGTCTTCTCCACTCTCCTCTGTCGTATACCACATCCTCCTCCAAGTCCTTCTCCCTGATGTCCGCCACCACACAGTCCCTCCATCTCTTCTTTGGTCTTCCTCTTCTTCTCCGTCCCGGCAACTCCATCTCCAGCACTCTCAGCACTCTGCGCCCCACATACTCCTCTCTTCTCCTGACGTGTCCATACCACCACAGCCTGGCCTCCTGCACCTTCTTAGATGCTTCCTCCACCTTCACTGTTCCTCTTATATGCTCATTTCTGACCCTATCCCTCCTCGTCACTCCACACATCCATCTCAACATCTTCATTTCAGCCACATCGATTTTTCTTTCATTGCTCTTCTTCATTGGCACAGTCTCCATTCCATACAACATTGCCAGCCTCACCACTGTTTTGAATACCTTTCCCTTCAGTTTCACTGGGACCCACTTATCACAGAGCACCCCTGATACGTCTCTCCAGTTCTTCCACCCTGACTGTATTCTACAGTTTATATCTCTCTCTGCTCCCCCCTCTGCATCCACTGTTGACCCCAAGTATTTAAAATACTCCACCATCTTAACACGCTCTCCACTCAATGTCACTTCCCCTCCTCAGTCCTGCTGCACATCATATCTCATCACATCTCATTAGTTTTCTCACGAACCTTCTCACAAATTCTTGATGCTTCAACACTCGCTGCATCTGTAGTGTGATTATGCTCTTTCGAATGCTTAATTATATCATCACCAACTGTAGTCACTCGAGCCCGACATTTAGTTTTCTGATAATGCTCACATTTCCAATGTATTTTCTCTTTATTTTGCTTTTCTTTGTAGAATAAATGCCCACTAATGTATAGGTTTTTCTTTTCTTTATCTGACTCAACGAATTGTAGCACCATACTAAAGGGTACTGGACGATGAATGATTTACTGAAAAGAAAAGACCATCATTTTAGACAATGTGTATATCCATGAAATTTAAATTATCCTACACATATCCAATGATAAAAAGATAGTTTAGAAGTAATACAAGTCTTACATTATAAAAAGGGAATAAAATCTCAGTTAAAAAAAGTAAAGTAACTGCAGCAAAAAGTAAAAACACAAAAAATAAAACATAAAATTAAAATATATCAAAAAGAAAATAAATCAAAATAAGTATCACAGTAAATTACCTGAGTGGAGTGGAGCTTTGACTCGAACTGAACTAAACTTAATTTCAATGTAAGTTGGTAATGTTGGTAGGTATAAGCATTGTCAGTCGGTAGGTTTTTACATTTTGTGTCATACGGTGTCGGGGAGTCGTTCATCGACAAATTGTTTGTCGATGAATTGTCCGTCGGTGAATTGTTTATCGATGAATTGTCCATCGGTGAATTAATTGTCAGTGAATTGTCATCGGTGATTTGTCTTTGGTGAATTGTCATCGATGAATTTTCTGCACATGCTTATTTGCTAATTTATTTATTGTTATTAATTAATAACAACTAGCTGCATATTTTTAATAAGAGCCCAGTAAAGCCTAAAGCTTAAGGGCCAAATTAAATTAAATAAATAGTTGAGCTTCAAAATTATTCATGTCATTGTAAATTGAAAAAATGTATTTATTTTATTATTATTAATAAAGGTTATTCTATTCTATAGACATATTTATAATGTTATAATGTTTCAGACCAGCAAAGACCCTAGGATCCACTCATGGCTGGTCTACCTAACTGTGTTCGTAATCGTGTATTGTGTTTGTCCTCTGTGGTGGTGGAGGGGACGTACAATTTTACGTGGGTTCCGAACCACAAGAACATAAGAAACTTATTTAAAAACTGCCGGTAAATTGGCAATGACCAATTTTTACGAAACTAAATAATTATCAATTTAAAAATAATTAATTATCGGTTTAAAACTAAAGATAGAATCTCTCGGTCCAGAGGAGCAAGTCATAATAGACTACTATCCACAAATATGTTACATTCTATATCTATTTATAACGGACATGCAAATATATCAGATCCAAAGAATCCAGTCAATTTCATTACGGTATCCATCAAGTCACGGTCCATATCGATTGCGGACCAAGTCAAAATTTATAACCATATACATTATCAATTTAAAAATAATTAATTATCGATTTAAAACTAAAGATAGAATCTCTCGATCCAGAGGATCAAGTCATAATAGACTACTATCCACAAATATTTTACACTCTATATCTATTATATAACGGACATGCAAATATATCAGATCCAAAGAATCCAGTCAATTTCATTACGGTATCCATCAAGTCACGGTTCATATCGATTGCGGACCAAGTCAAATTTACAACCATATACATTACAATATATTACACTTACGAGGAAAAGTGTAGGTGTGGCTGTAAAGACTGTACAGTAATGTAGAATGTGTGTGTGCACCCATTATGGGTCTCCCATTTAAAGGGTTTGTGGGGCAGTGAAGATCATGTTTTTCAATACCTCACAGTACTATGGGGGGCACCGCTTGGCAGAGGAATCTCTTTAAATGGGGTGTGTAAGGACAGAGAGTATCCCTAACCCAAGATGCTGCCTCCCTATATCCCACAACACTTGTGTTGAGCTGTGGGATCTATCCCCACAAAGCCTTAATTTTACTACCTTAAACTATACCCTTTCTATCAACATGCGCGTCCAATTGATTCTTAAACATGTTTATAGACGTGCTACTAATTACTTCTACGGCAAACTATTCCAGCTATTTACTATTCTATGCGTAAAAAAGTTTTTCGCAACTGCTGTCTCGAACCTTCTACTTGTCAACTTACACCCGTTATTTCTAGTCCTATTATATTGAGATATTTCGAAAAAGCTATCTCTATCTACGTTATCAAACCCATTCATAATTTTTGAAAACCTGGATTAGATCACCCCTTAACCTCCTAGTCTCGAGTGTAGTCAATTTTAACTCTTTAAGCCTATCCTCGTACGACTTTGACCTAAGAGACGGAATCATCTTAGTTGCTCGTCTTTGAACTCTTTCGATTTTGTCTATATCTTTGCGCATATGCGGATTCCAAATTGGACTGCGTACTCCAAATGGGGTCTAACTAATGATTTATAAAGAGGAACTATAATATCGCACGATTTGTACTCAAAATTTCGAGCTATAAAACCTAACACTTTGTTCGCCTTATTGACCGCCGCTGTACTTTGTTTCGCTACTTTTAAATCACCAGTGACTATAACTCCTAAATCTTTTTCCTGCTCTACGCTTGTTAAATCTTTCCCTGACATACTATACGCAAAATTACTGTTACGCGAACCTATATGCATAATTTTGCACTTATCCACGTTAAATCTCATTTGCCATGTGACTGACCAATCAACGATTTTATTCAGATCTTCCTGAATTTTACCTCTATCTTCGTCATTAATCGCCCTCACCACCCAGCTTCGTGTCATCCGCAAACTTTGAAACTGTACTGACTTGGCCGACATCTAAATCGTTAATATATATAAGAAAAAGCAAGGGGCCCAATACAGAACCCTGAGGAACGCCACTCGCTACATTAGCCCAACACGACTCCGCTCCATCAACGACCACCCTCTGTTTCCTGCCTCGCACCATTCTTCTAGCCAATTTATTACTACACCCCTGATTCCATGAGCCTTAGTTTTTTCAATCAGTCTTTTGTGCGGCACGGTGTCAAACGCTTTTGAAAATCTAAATACACTATATCAACCGCCCGATGTCTATCGTAAACGTTAACCACGCTTTGGAAAAATTCTAAAAGATTAGTTAAGCAAGATTTGTTTCGCCTAAAACCGTGCTGCGTATTTCTAACCAGATTATACACTTCTAAGTGTTCGACTATACAATCCCTAATTATTGATTCCAGTAGCTTACCTACAACAGACGTTAAACTGATTGGCCTATAATTTCCCGCCGCACCTTTATCGCCTTTCTTAAAGATAGGTGTTACGTTTGCTAACTTGAAATTATCTGGTACGCACCCCTCAGAAATAGACGCATTAAAAATCTTTGTTAGCGGCACAACAATGCTATCTTTTAATTCTTTTAGTTGTATGGGATATATGGAATCCGGACCCGGTGATTTACGCATTTTCATTTTATCAATATAGCGTATTACTTCCCCTTCACTAACGACAATATTATCCAAAATATTACCATTATCAAAAGGTATTGTGTCTATGACCGTAGGGGTATTCGTTACATCTTCTATAGTAAAAACTGACGTAAAAAATTCGTTTAGCAAGGTAGCCATTTCCTTGTTTTCAGAGACTAGATCTCCATTTCCATTTTTTAATGGAGATTTCAAATTCGCGTTTTGACTTTTTTATTACACTTTTAGCTTCACGCCTTAGAGATATGTAGTTTCTCTACTCTTTATAATGTCTCCTACTCTAGAAGTAAACCACAAGGGCTTGTTGTTTACTTTCGCACGCTTAATTTTGTACGGTACACATTCCTCATTTATAGTCCTAAATACCGTTACAAACGATTCCCACATTAGTTTTGCGTTGGAGTTCCCCATTACGTTTTCCCAATTGACGTGTGAAAATTTATTTCGAAATTTACTAAAGTCTGCGTGCTGGAAGCTTGGAATTTTAGTCGAGTTAGTTGGTTTTGAGTGACTTACTGAGAGGACAAACTCTACCATATTGTGATCGCTATTGCTCAACGGTTCTATTACTTGAAGATCAGTAATTAGCCTATCATCTGTAGTTATTACTAAATCTAAAATACTGTCCAACCTCGTAGGTTCCCCAACCTTTTGAATAAGAAAGCTATCCTCGAGAAAATTAACTAAACGATTACCTTCCGCGTCTCCCTGCATTGTATCGTATTCACGTTGGCGCAATTAAAGTCACCCATAACTAAAGCCTGCTCACTACTGATTATTCTCTTTAGTTCATGATATAACGCTTCGTCCGTAGCAGCTGTTTGATTTGGGGGCCTATATATAACCGCAACAAGAAGTTTGAAATTGTTCAATTTAAGTTCTGCTATAGTCGAATCTATCGGTTCTGGAATTGAGTGCTTTACTTCTATAACGTTCGCAATATTATCTTTGATATACAACATAACACCGCCTCCTCGCCTACCTATTCTGTTTTTAACAAAAAGTCTATAACCTTTAATTTGATACTCCCCTACAAAGTCACGTGTTTCAGTGCTAAGCCACGATTCATTTATCGCAATTAAATCAGTCTTTACAAGCAATTAAAGAAAAAAATTAGGTTATTTTATTTCGTAGGCTACGAGCATTTAAGGATAGAACCTTCAAATTGTTTGTAATTGCGACACCTTCGCGAGCGCGGGGAATTTGTGGAATTTACGCTGGGACCGTTCGGCTTACGGCAGCCTGAAAGAAGAGAGAGTATTATGAATAGTCTTCCTAAACGCGCAGCTCCAACTTCATTAAGATGAAGTCCATCTTCGAGGAACAAGTCCCTCCTACCGTAGAAACTGTTCCAAAAATTAGCAAAATGCACTCCTTCCTGTTGGCAAAGAGACTTTAGGTTATTGTTAATATAGGTCGCCTTGCTGTAGAAATCGCTTCGCTGGATAATTCGAGGAAGTATACCTGTTAAAACAATCTTATTAGTTTTCTCCTTTAATCGCTCTAATAAATCCCTGTACCTAGCCAGCAGTTCTTCCGATCTAGAATTTAAAACGTTATTAGTACCAACATGAATAACATACATTGTGTCCTCGGTGGTACTGTCTGTAAAATGGTCAACATTATTAGTTATATCCTCCACCCTTGCACCAGGGTAGCAGTAACGGTGCCTACGATGAGGGTTTCTCCCACAGAATTCCTCGAGCTGCCCTCGAACAATGGAATCACCAACGAGTCATATTTTCGGTTCTAACTCTTTTCTTGCATGTTTGTAGTTTGCATGGTATGACAGTGAGTTAAGACTGTGTTTGCATGGTTTGTAAGCGTTCTTATTTTACTTCTTTTCATCTTTCACCCCTCTCCTATATTCTCCGACTATTTTTCTGACTTGTCGGCAGTGGCCGGCGGATGATGATGGTGAGACTTTTTCCCTCTTTTTCTGAATGAATGTTAACCCACGAATGATAGGTGTTGCTCCTTACTTAACCCCTTATTCTCCTCTCTTCTCTTAACCCCCTACTCTCTCCTTTCTCTCGGGCTAGCCTTAGAGTGGATCTTAGGGTCTTTGTTAGCCTTAGCTTCTGTAGATCTGTAGATCAGTATCTTCGAACCCTAAAACAGAAAACTTATTGCTTGTTATTACTGGTAGACAAGGCTTTGCTTTTCTCAATGGGGCTCCATTTCGCACTCGAACGAAGGGTTGGGAACTAGGGGAAGAGAGAGGGCTATTAGTACTATTTATATTATTAATAGAAACTGAGGCAGGAGGGGTTGTAACTGGAGTCTCAAGGGATTCTAATTTTGCCGTCAGGAGCATCACGCTTTCTTCAAGTCTCACCCTGGCCTGCCTCTCACGGTCTAATTCGTTCCTCAGCACTTCCATGCTTGAGCACCACCTGCAAACTAACTGATCATTATTATTAGCCATTGTAAACGCGTAAGCAGCAAATTTCCCTTCACAGCGACTGCAAGTACTTGATGGGGGTGCCATGCTTTTAATTAGTTAAACAACAAAAAACAAAAAGAAAAACAAAAAAACGAGCGTTTGGAAATTAATAAATTACAACGTAGGTCCACCGCATTCTTGAAACGCAGAAACAGGATCTTGTAACACAAATTTATTACTAAATTAATATAGAATTAAGCTACCGACGAAAGAAATGTTAAAGAAAAAGTATTAAATGGAACTTATCTGGTCGTTGTTTACTGACTTAATCCTTTTTTTCCCACGGTAGGTGACCCTTTTGGAGGTCAGGTAGTGTGTGAAGGAAATCTGAACCTTAAAAAACCACGTTTCTGATAGATTTGAAAAACAACAAAAACAAACCAAGGGAATTTCAACCTTATGACTGCACGTTTTACGATTGATTTGAAGACCAAACAAGGCAAGCCACGTTCTGTAGCCTTGGTTTGATCCAATAATATAGTTCTGAATAACGTCAATAAATGAAATATATTCGTTAATGAATGATTAGTAGCACGAAGTAATTTAGTTAAGAATGCATGGAACACTTTTTTTTTTTTAAAACACTTCAACAAAAACCACTTATTCACTTGATAGCACTCGACAAAACACATCTGTTCACATTGCATTATAACTAGCAAATTCCCAGGGTTCTCTGTTATTTCTTATTCTTATTTTACACTGAGGAATACGGTATATTTACTTTGAACATCTTTTATTTTATTTTTAAACTTTTCCCATACTTTGGTTGAATATATCTTTTGGTTGAAGCTCAAAACTCTCTGCCCAAAAATCTCCGCCCAATGGCATATTCAGATTGAATACTGTACTGTAATTAAACTATAGAAATTAAATGTTAATCCCAACATTGTGTAAACCAGTATGGATGTAATGTATACCATATCTTGTGTAATGTGTTCTTTTTGAATAAAGAGTACCTATTATTATTATTATTATTATTATTATTATTATTATTATTCTTATAAAATATCTGAATGTACTACACAGTTTAATATACTTTGAGTTGCTTATACAGGGTGTACATAAAGTCAGGATCTATTTTTGTGAAGCACTTGGAAATTATACCGTAGTATGGAATTCAATCCTAAAATGATAAAGTGGTAACATTTATTAAATAATTAAGAGTAGGATTCGACGTGATGCCCATCTGTATCCCTGCACAGCTCAAATCATTCCGCAGCATTTCTAAACACATTCTGGAGCATTTGCAGGGTTATGTTATCTGCAGCAGTTCGTATACGTGTACGTAAGTTTTCAAGACTCGTAATCTTCGTCTGATAGATGTGCGATTTGATAAAGCCCCATGCAAAGAAATCTAAAGGGGTTAATTCTGGTGATCTCGCTGGCCAAGGTCTGTTGCTTCCGCATCCATCCAGCGATTTGGAAAACGTCCATTTAGATAATCCTGAACAATTTTGGCATAGTGACAAGGAGCACCATCATGTTGATAGACGATGGTACTAACAATCCTATCCCCAATCAGCTGAGGTTCAAGGAATTGCTGCAACATGTCCAGATAAATAAGCCCTGTAACTGTAGCTTCAGCAAAGAAAAAAGGACCATAAACCTTAGATTTTGTTAAACCCATCCAGACATTAACTTTAGGTGAGTCTCTTTCCCAATTTTGGACGAAATCATTTGGTCTTTCATCTGCCCAAATTTGACAGTTATGGCGATTTACTTTTCCACACGTATGGAAAGTGGCTTCATCACTAAAGAGAATGTTGTCCATTAAATTATCACTCCAGATTTGTTCTACGAGATCAGCACACACAGCACTTCATCGAGGGAAATCTTCCTCATGTAACTCATGTAAAACCTGCAAATGATAGCTTTCTTCTGCAAATTAACTTTCAGAATTTTGTGCACAGATGACGTTGGGAGGCCGAGTCTGTGTGATGCAGCACGAACGGACGTACGTGGCTCCTCAGTGATAATTCCACATACTGCATTCACAGTAAGATCTGACATACACAGTCGATCCTGTTCATTTAAATTTGTTCACCAATTTTCGTATTGTCTTGTCTATTGGCCCCGGCTTATGAAATCTCCTTCTAAACTTCTCTCTCATGTCATTGTATTTCTTTCCCTCGATTCGCCAAATTATTATTGCCACACGCTCTTCTGTATTCATTCTAAGGGCTTCTGAAAAGAAAAATGGAAAAAATAATTATTTCACACCAATAGATCCTGACTTTATGTACACCCTGTATATATATTAATCTAACTTATTATTTAGAGAGATCCAGGGGTTCCTCCAGTACAAGCCCAGTGTTTTGGCCTGATTAGCATAGGCTCCCATTAGCTCATTCCATCCAAGAGATAGCCTAACTTGGCTCATAAAGCTTTTAACTAATTAAAGAATTGTATTTGAGATGATTCTAGACTGTGACTGTAAGGTCTGTAAAAAGGAAGTTAGGCTTAGGGGTAAGGTTGTGGCATGTGAGAGTTATGATGATTAGTATTACACTGCCTGCATCAAAATTACAAAACAAGTTTACAGAGGTATGAAGTCTCCAAATATTTTGTTGTTACATTGCATTGTATTACATTTCATTTGGAAAACATGAAGCCACTTAGGCCTAAGGTTATCCAAGTCATGAGCTATATTTTATTAGGTCCGGTGCTAGTGTCCCTGAAGAAAATCATTCAGTTACTGAAAAAGGATATGAAATTGGGCTTATATACATAAAGACGTACGAGTTATAGAGGTGTTGTTTTTCTTCAAAGCTTGCACAAGGAAAAATCAATTACCACTAGCTAGTAGTAGCTGCCATATTACACCATGGCAATGATGTATGCCTAAATTTGTACTTGTAGTAGACCTTTTTAGTATTCAGAATTTTATGAAACTTAAAAGCAGTGTGATATATCAGTGCAAATGGTTAAGATAGATGATAATTCTGTTGCTAATCATATTTCACCTTTTAACAAGTTACTTTTTGGGCAGGTTTGTTTTACTGTTCATTATTTTTAATGAAAAGGCTTTTTCTCTTTGGAAATTGGAAATAGACTTACTATTCTAGTTTTGCTGATTTTTAAAAAAATTTCAGTTGGGGTTAATTTGTTTTTTTCTTCAGTTGATTACAGTATACATTTATTTTGTTGTTTCTCTTTCCTTCATCTGAATTAGCTTCTAAGTCCTACAATAAAATTTTATTTACATTCTTTATATTTAGAATTAATATTTAAAGTTCATAATTTTTTTATAGATTTAATTAAAGTATTTGCAGTATCTGAACCAGATTTAATACAGTATTTTAATTTCTGTATTTGATTCATACTACTTAGCTGCTTATATCTTCAGATTAACTATGTAAGTGTGTGTAATATATATATATATATAATGTTAGGCTAATTTTCTTTTTAAATTAACTCAAGTAGGGAAAAGTACAAAAATACATGTATACTTTAGTGTTGGAAATTATTTATACGTTTTAGCATCAGAAATTATAACTATTATTATTATTATAATTATTATTGTTATTATTATTATTAAAAGTATTAAAACGATATTAGAACTGATAAATGTCATTAATGGATCTAATCAAATGCACAAATAAGTTAGTTTTATATTTATTTCTCCATAAGAATTCATGAATATAGCTGGGAAATAAGGCACATGATGTACCTACCATATTGATGATGTAGCTTCTTTGCCCAGTTAGGTCAACTGTACGCCCTTGATGATTGGTTAGGTTAACCCTTTCATACCTGATTTTTGTTTACTTTTCATGCCACGAAAAACCACTTGTGTTATATCTCCAGAATGACTAAAATCTCATAAAATTTGATGGTCTCATTTGTGCCCATACGGCATGAAAGGGTTAAGTCATGATATTTTTGTTTAAACTAACAAAAATATCATGACTTAACCTAACCAATCGTCAAAGGCGTACAGTTGACCTAACTGGGCAAAGCAGTAGCTACATTGTCAACATGGCGCATTTATCAGTTGTAATATCATTTTAATACTTTTAATAAAGTTATATTCAGGCTTACATATTTTTTGTTGATATTAAACATATAAATAATTTCTGACACTAAGTATATGTATACCAGAAATTCCTTTAGTTATAAATGTCAATAATATGGTTACATGCAAAAGAAATATTTTCATTTACCATAATATGCAGTCAGACCAATGGGTTGTTTGTTTAAAACACTCATTCATATACCTTAATTTTTAAAGAAAATTCATTTAGCTAACCAATAAAATTAAACTAGCCTACCATACTTCAATTTGGCTACATCACTAAAAAAGGCTAATGATAATACTTTCATAAGTTATAGGCCCTATTTTACCATCAGTTTTAATTTCAGTTAAGTCAGTGTTTATGAAAATGGGCACTGGCCAAAAACTAAAAATAGGTCAGATAATGTCAGAGTAGGTTATGCATGAAATATGTATGGTAGGTACCATATCATACCAAAATTTGGTGAATTTTTTCTACTTTATAACTTTGTATCCTCTGTCACAAACTAGCTATGTGAAATAAAGAATTATCAAAATCAAAATCAAAATTCTTCTATGTGTATACGGTAGCTATCAAGTTGTAACATAAATTCTGCTTGATTAGAAAATAGATGATAGATAATAGAATAACCTGAAGATAATGTGGAAAAAATAGTTTTAGAAATGTTGCAAAATACACGTGGTGACAGGTTCACACAGGTTTTATCATGATACAGAATAATACAGAATGATTTAGGCTAGTGTAGGATTAGGCTAATGAATATTTTCTCTGGTGTTTTTCATACAGTTACAATGCCACCCCTATGATATTACAGTAATCGAAAAAACATGGAGCCCAAGAAGAGCATATTTGACATGTGATGCTGTATGAGTTCCATAAAGGATCTAATGCTAGTGAATCCACAAAAAACATTCAGAGAGTTTATGGAAATGATGTGTGTGAATGGATGTGTAAGAGATGGTTTGAGAAGTTCAGAAATGGAGACTTCAGTCTGAAAGATTATCAATGAACAGGACGACCAAATAAGTTAGATCAGGGGTGGGGAAACTTTTCAGTACCAAGGGTGAAAATCGATAACATAAACACCTCCGCGGGCGTCTGGCAAATTTTAAGCTTATATACAGCGTGTCCCAAAGAAATGTATACCCACTTTGTTCGATAATACCAGCTATGAGGATAATAAATATATTACTTTTTATATGTTCTTTAATAAAGAATTTTCTCCTGAATCTAAATATGTAATTATTTTTATTAAAAATTGAAGAACAAAAACATTACAGATGTTTAAATTATAATTATTATTTTCGAGACTTCATGTGCGATATTTTCTAATATTTTAACCGACTGTTTTGAGATACTTATGTTTAGTGTTGATATTGAAGCATAAATGTTGTAATTATTAGTTAATTCAAAAAATTTACAAATTCCATGGTTAAATGACACTTTATCTAAGATGTTCGACGTCTTCCAGAACGTTGTTTTTGTAAGTTTTGCACAGTGCCATTGGTTTCAAACTTATCTCGTATACGTGCAAAAATATTAGAAAATATCGCACATGAAGTCTCGAAAATAATAATTATAATTTAAACATCTGTAACTTTTTCGTTTTTCAATTTTTAATAAAAATAATTACATATTTAGATTCAGGAGAAAATTCTTTATTAAAAAACATATAAAAAGTAATATATTTATTATCCTCATAGCTAGTATTATTGAACAAAGTGGGTATACATTTCTTTGGGACACGCTGTATATAAGATGTATTTTAAAAAGCTATTTGCTGGGCTGTAAATAAATAATTTTTAGTAAATAATAAATACCTAAGCGGGCGAATTGAAATTAGCTCGTGGGCAAAATTTCGCCCGTGGGTGAGGGTTTCCCCACCCCTGAGTTAGATGAAGAGTTGCTGAAAGCAACAGTGGAGGAAAACCCAATGGTAACTGTAAGAGAACTTTGCCTGCAACTCGGCGTTAGCCATATTACCATTCATCGTCATTTGAAGCTGTTAGGAAAAGTAGTGAAGGTTGGAAAATGGGTTCCACATGATTTGTCACAAGCGAACCTTCAACATCAAATCGATATTTGCACATCACTGCATTCTCGACAACTGCAGGCACCATTTTTTAATTGGATCATCACTGGGGATGAAAAATGGGTCTTCTATAACAATATTAAGCATCGACATCAGTTGCTTAGCCAGGGCATTCCAGGACAAATCACCCCAAAATTAAAAAATTTGTCACCACTCCAACCTGGATTTTGATGAAAATTGACATATGGGGTTCTTCTGGGTGCTGATTTCACTGGTTCAAATAAAAAAGTTCTATGACCCATAGTTTTTGAGATATGGGCCCCACTTTACCACCTAACTTTAATGGCCAATAACTCCCAAACATCTTGTTGTAGACCTATAAAACTATACATTTTTAGAATCAGCATGAAGAGATCTATTAAATGATACCACATTCAAATGTGTAGAACAATAATGAAAAATTTCCCCCCCTTTTTTATTTTTATTTTTGACCCCACCCCCCACCCCCCTAGATAGTGAAATCCAAAAAAAATAATTTCATTTATTAAACTTCCATTAATTGTTAAAAGATGCAACTTGATACCCACATTTTTATTGTTTGCAAGATATTTTAAAAATTATTGAAAAAATATGTACATTGTGAAATTTTGACATTTTTACACAGACTAAAATAGAGAACTACAAATGATATATTTGCATCCTATGTATGACTCATATTCACGCAGTCTCTCTCAAATGTTTGTTAATTATGCTTATTTTTTATTACAGATGTGCTTATTTTGAGTCAAATCATATCTTATTTTTGAGATTTACAATTGTGTATGTTTAGTAATGAAAAATGGTTAGCTACTGTGATGATCCTTTACAAAAACATAAGAAAAAGACACAAAGATATAAGAACCATCAGCCAATCACTTTATGATCGATGTAAATGGAAACTACAAAGGAATACCGTATTATGTAGCAACTGTAGAAAATTATTGACCCAGAGACCAGAGTTGGCTACAAAGTTGGATCATGAAACTCAAAGGTATGAATTTTAAGATGATACACTATTATTAAGTAGGAATATACCTAAACTAAAACTGAAGCATAAAAACAAAATGTAGGTATTCACCTTTGATAGTAGAAACTAGAAGCACAACTCCCTAAAGATTGGAGATCAATGAGGGCCCATTAAATCATTTGGAATACATCTGGTCACAAACTAAAATGATACAGGGTTTTGATAATATTTGGTCACAAAATAATTTTTGGTTTAATTTGACTATCTCAAAGAATGCTCATTTTGTTACACTTGAAATCAATATTATAATCCAAAAAATTTAATATGCACATGTAATGTTTTGTTTATAGCTATTATACATTCATGAATTTGTTTCAGGTCAATGATTCATCTCATGAATGAACTGGTGGAAGCTTTCCATTCTACTGACAGTTATGAGAGGAACTCAAAATATTGACATTATCTCCATTTACCATATCAAAAACTATAAATCTATTTCAGACAGCTGAATATTTAGTTAAGAAAAGCAGAAATATAAAACAAAGACTTGGAATTATTCCTGAAATTGAACCCATGTCAAAAGGAAAAGTAATAACTAAAGGTACTAAAGATTTTGTTCAGAAATTTTTTGAATCAGATGAAATTAGTCATTTGTGCCCAGGTACAAAAGACTGCCTGAGTGTCAGAAATGAAAGTGGGTATAAAGAATCTGTGCAGAAAAGACTGGTGTTAATGAATCTGAAAGAAGCTTTTAGTCTATAAAAATAATCCAGATAGTCCCCAAATTGGCTTCTCTAGTTTTGCCAGCCTTCACCCCAGACATTGTGTTTTAGCTGGAGCTGCTGGTACCCATTCTGTGTGTGTATGTACATACTGCCAGAATGCCAAAATACAATTCTCAGCTTTGGGTATCAAAGGGTTGGAATACACAACTCTTATGGAGAAAGCAGTGTGTGATGTCAACAACAGGAATTGCATGATGCAAATATGTAATCTCTGTCCAAAAGAACAAGGTATTAAGAATTTTTTGCTCACTTTTCAAAGTGTTAATGATCCTGAATATGAGGAAATAAAATATAAACAATGGGTTACTACAGATCGATGCAATATGGTTGAAAAAACAGAATCTGTAGATGATTTTAGAAATTCATTAAGCACAAAAATTGTCAAATTGACACATCATCACTTTATAGCAAATAATCAGAGTGCATTTCTAAAAAACTTGAGAATAATTTAAATAGTCATACAGCTGTAGTTCTTGGTGACTTTTGAGAAAACTACTCATTTGTAGTAGCTACAGGATGCAGCCCAAGGTTTTCATTGGGAAAATACCTAATGCACAGTGCATCCCTTTGTGTTATATTATAAGGAACCAGAAAGTAATGAAACAAAACATTCAAGTTATTGGTTTTTATCTCCAAATACAAAACATAACACTACCTACAGTGGTTTACACTTTTTTAAATACACTCATACCTATTATTAGAAAATCCCACCTTCATATCAAAAAATTACATTATTTTACTGATGGATGTGCAGGACAATATAAAAATTATTTCAACTTTGTTAACATTTGTAAACATGAAGAAGATTTTGGGCTGGAATGTGAGTGGTATTTCTTTGCCACAAGCCATGGTAAGAGTACTTGTGATGGGATTGGGGGTACAGTGAAAAGATCTGTAGCCAGAGCGAGTATGCAGAGAACATTTGCAAGTCAAATATTAACACCAGAAGACATGTTTGAATTTTGTCCAAACAATATAAGTGACAACATAAATATTTTTTTAATAAATTCTGAAGAAATTGAAGCTATGGAAAAATTTTTAAATGACAGATATGAAAAAAGTATGTGGCTAACAGGAACACAAAAATTCCACAGATTTGTACCTATTAATGTAAATAACAAAAGCATTTGAATTTTCTTCTGATGAAGTTGAAGTGAGGATTATAAGCAAAGCTTTTCTGGGTGAAGATAATGCTGAAGTTAATCCAAAAATAGGAGAGTACATAGTTTGTACTTACAATGATCAGAAATGGTTGGGATTTGTACATTCCTATAATGAGGAATTTGATGACTTTGAGGTTAGCTTTTTGCACCCATCAGGATATACTGTAGTGTTTACTATTACTTTCCGCAAATCAGAGAAACATGCCACATATCAAGAGACAAAATTTTAGGTTTATTAAGCACACCAACTTTAAAGCCAGGAACAATGCGTATTCAATATGTTTTCCCAGAAAATGAGTTGAAAAAACTCATGTAATTATGAATCAACTTGATGTAATATTTGTGTTCAATTTGTATTTTTGCTGTTTATTTTCATTCATGTGAATATATCATTTGTAGTTCTCTATTTTAGTCTGCAGGTGTAAAAATGTCAAAATTTCACACTGTACATATTTTTTCAATAATTTTTAAAATATCTTGCAACTTGATACCCACATTTTTTTATTGTTTGTATCTTTTAACAATTAATGGAAGTTTAATAAATGAAATTTTTGGGGGGGGATTTCACTGTCTAGAGGGGGTGGGGGTCAAAAATAAAAAAGGGGAAATTTTTCATTATTGTTCTACACATTTGAATGTGGTATCATTTAATAGATCTCTTCATGCTGATTCTAAAAATGTATAGTTTTATAGGTCTACGACAAGATGTTTGGGAGTTATTGGCCATTAAAGTTAGGTGGTAAAGTGGAACTTTCTTATTTGAACCAGTGAAATCAGCACCCAGAAGAACCCCATATGTCAATTTTCATCAAAATCTGAGTCGGAGTGGTGACATGCATTGGGTGATCTCTCCTGGAATGCCCCAGCTGTGAAACAAAGCCTGAACCTCAACCAAGGAATGGACCCCATCCAAAGAAAATTTTGCTGTGTTTGGTGGGATATGCAAGGAATTATTCATTTTGAGCTTCTGCTAGATAACCAAACAATCACAGCTGAAGTCTACTGCCAACAACTCCATCGATTGAAGATGGCATTACAAGAAAAATGTCCTGCATTAATTAATCGCAGAGGTGTTCTATTCCACCAGGATAACACACACCCTCACACTGCTAGAATCACCACTGCCCAATTGGAGGCATTTGGTTGGGAAAAAATGCCTCATCCACCTTATTCTCCAGACATCGCACCTTCAAACTAATATTTATTCAGAAGTCTGCAACACCACCTAGATGGACAAAAGTTGCAATCCAGGGAAGCTATCGAAAATGAAGTGATCACTTTTTTTTAGCTTGAAACCAAGGGATTTCTTCAAACGTGGTACAAAAAACTTTTCTACAGGTAGGAGGAGGTTATAGAAAAAGAAAGGAATTACGGTATATTGATCATTAATTTGTCATTATGCCCTTTAATTTTTGTTCTGAATGAACTAAAAAATCAAGCAGAATATATGTTATAACCTTATATATATATATATATATATTTGTATCCCATTTTTATGTAATGGGCTTGCAAGTTGTCATAGCCAGTGTTGGCTCCAGTCCAGACTAAATTTTATTATGATAGCTACTCCTATTTACTAGGGTGGAGTGTATTTTTATGAAAATCAATATTTAAAAAATCAGGGGTGCTAGATAGTTGTCAAATGTCTAAAAATGAACATTGGTAGTGGCTTTGGTTGGTTGCAAGTGATACTGCATCAGCAACCACACCCTATATGTGCCACATCCATATGCAACTGTAAAAAAACCCTGTATTTTGCCTATTTTGGGTTCTATAATAGGTAGAAACAATCTAAAAACTGTTTCTTATGATTTTTTTTGATGTTGAGACTGATAAAATTATTTCCAAAAGTGTAAAACAGAGTTTTAACACATTTTCATGAAAAAGTAATGCATATTGACCATATATTACAAATTTACACTACCTATAAAATTTCATCAAATAAATGTAGAATCTAAACAAATTCTTGCTTTGTATTAAACTTTTTTATCAGTTTACAGGATTTTATACACTGCTGGATCATGCCATCTCTTCTATTGAACCCAATGACAGCTGCAGATGCCTCAGTCACAAGCTTGATATGGCGTTCTACCACTTGATTGTGGTGCATGGCTGTTTGAACTTCAAAGGATTTTTTCTAATGTTCGCAAGTTCAGTTGATGTAAGATGGGTAACTATTGGAGGCTCTGCTGTCAAGTTATCAAGGTTACTCATCTTGTCATACAATTTAGCATTTTCATTGATTATAGGCACCTTAAATTTCCTGACAGTGTGGTCTCTTGTATAACTCAAACTGTCATAATCATCTTAGGGTCTTTGTTAGCCTTAGCTTCTGTAGATCTGTAGATCCTCAACTTCCAAATCTCCACCAGTGAAATCCATTTTGACTCTGATGTCGTGGGTTGTTTTCTCTACTTCACCCCTCAGTGCCAGGATCTTATTTATTGCAGTGTTTCTTCTCTCCCTGTCCTCATCACCAAGCATTGATATTATAATGTTTTCGGGGTGAGCAAAAAAAGCATTCTTTCTTAGGGTTTTTAGGGCAATGTCTTTTACTTTTTTATTAGGAAACTTGGAGATTCTGCTCAGCATTGAAAAGAAGTTTCTTGAACCATCGGTCACTGAGTGATTCTTCTTGATTTCAAACCAGCTGGGGAAATACATTTTTAAACAGAACTCAGCAACAGTTATCAATACTGAACTCGGCTTTTTCTGTGAAACATAGAATCTGAGTATTCTACAACCTATTGTCAGCCATCTTGAGTGATTTAATGGCCCAACTTCTAAAAGCTCAAGGTCCTTTTCAATAGTCCCTAGTATGACTGCCATGCATATTCTGTAAGCATAGTATTGGTCACGACTGAGCTCATCAATTATATCATTGGGCAATATAGCGAAATTCTGATTTCTGATTGGCTTAAATTTGACATCCCATTCAGAAACCATACCACCTAGCTGTTTTCCTATTGACCCTGAAAAACTATCAGGGCTCTTCGTAGTCCCATCGAGCTCCATGAAAACATGATGAAGAGGTAGCTCATTACAATGTAAGAGGCATATGATCCTTTGCAGTGGTCTTCCAATAAGCTCTTCAAAGACTCTGATCACCCCTGAATTATGTCCAGTCATCACTGCAGTTCCATCTGACCCCATGACTTGCAGGTTGTTTTCCAGATCAGTGTCCTTCACTGCTTCATAGAGACTTAGTGCAATTGATACACCATTCCCATTCTCTGGGGTAACATGTGTCAGATAACACTGGGGAACAAATTTCAAATTTTTGTCTATTGAATTAGATTTGACAGTTAGTTCTAGGTAATTTGGGTGCGCTGAGCACGAATTTTTACTCGGTTTTGCTCTATCAGGTCCTGATTTTGCTCAACACCCCTCCTCTTTCGTCGTATTCATAAAAAGGTTTTTTTCTCAATACTCGCTAAGTCTTTTTGCAGTTACACATTATGCAACTAGGTTTTTATCTAGGTATTTGTACCTATTGTTATGGTATTGTTGTATTATGTATATTTTTATATGTAACACCCTAAAAATATTTTTAATTTTGTCATTTTTAACCCATTTTAATATTAGTAAATTAAGCTAAAAATATCATAGAATTCTAAAATTTTCTCGAGCGTTCCTGTTCTCTGTAGAGTATTCTAGAGGAACAACTAAAATATATAAAAGCGACTCGTTTCCAGAGTTAATCAGTCAATTCAATCAGTCAGTCAGTCAGTCAGTCAGTCAGTCAGTTGAGTTAGTTAATTAAGTTTGGGCATTAACATAATTTTGAATTGGCATATGATTTAGTGAGTAATTTTGTCATCGTGATTTAATATAGTTGATTTAATTAGACGTAATTTATATTGTACCTACTCATCCGTGTTTCTAGTTTAATTTCATAGATTGTAAGTACCTATTTCATAATAAGTACCTATTTAAACTAATTTTTGTGTTTATATTTCAGATTTTCTTAAATTTATATGAATTAAGGGCTTTAAATACCTTTACAAATTGGCAGAACAATCAAGCAATATGTCATCAAGCACTAGAAAGTTCAAATGCAAAAACAACCCTGATTCCTTCTGTTATATATGTGGAAATTTTACACTTCACATCAACGAGCAAATATAACTGACTTCGTAAAAAGAGCTTACTTAGCTTATTTTGGCATAAAACTGGGGGACCAAGATAAATCGTGGGCTCCACATAAAGCCTGCACTATATGCATTGAAAGACTGCGACATTGGACGAAGGGTTCGGATTCAAAAATACCTTTTGGAGTTCCGATGGTAAGTTTATGATTTCATAAAACTACGTAATTTAATCACTAGTATACTGTAACTTACCTAAATGTAATTGTAACTTAGGTACATAAACAAAAATTTACAGAAAATGTTTATAAGAATCTCAAATATTGCATAAGGTTGAAACACATAGAAATGTTAAATGTTTGGGTGATAACTTTTGATAAAATTCATAAAAACAAGTCTCTCGTCGCTTTTGTTAACGCTTTACAATTTTTTTTCCATATCAGGTGTGGCGAGAGCCTACTAACCACGAGACCGATTGCTACCTTTGCTTTGTCAAGACTTCGGGCTTCACTAAGAAAAATAAACATTGTATCGAGTACCCAAATTTCGACACCGCGATACGACCTGTGCTACATTCAAATGAGATCCCCATTCCAAAATTTAAGGGTCTGCCAACTCAAGAATTAGTTGAAGATGTTCCTGAAAATATTGTTATGCACTTTGAGGAGTCAGACACCGATTTTGACCCCAGCGTATTTGAAAGTCAAAATGATCCGCAAAAGTTTAACCAGGCCGAGTTGAATGATCTTGTAAGGGATCTAAATTTGCCAAAAAAGGCTGTGGAAATTTTAGCTTCAAGACTTAAAGAGAAAAACTTGCTTACTTCAAACACATACATTTCATTTTACAGAAAAAGAGAAGAAGAACTTGTTAAATATTTTAGAACAGAGGATAGTTTAGTATATTGCTGCGACATAGTTGGTTTGTTAAAGAAGATGGGGGTTGAGTCTTACGATGCAAATGATTGGCGCTTGTTTTTAGACAGTTCGAAAAGAAGTCTTAAGTGTGTGTTGTTGCATAATGGCAATCTATACGGCTCGATACCGATTGGGCACTCAACAAAATTAAAAGAAAAGTATGAACATATAGAAAAGGTTTTAAATCTTATCAAATATAGGGAGCACGAGTGGATCATATGTGTTGACTTAAAAATGGTTAATTTTCTACTAGGACAACAAGGAAGGTATACTAAATATCCCTGCTTCCTTTGCTTATGGGACAGCAGAGCCAAGGAAGAACATTATTTCAAACAAATCTGGCCAGCACGAACATCACTTACTGTCGGAGAAAAAAACGTAATTAATCCACCTTTAGTGAGCAGAGATAAAATCATATTTCCTCCTCTGCATATAAAACTAGGCCTCATTAAACAATATGTAAAAGCTTTAGATACGAACGGCGAGTGTTTCAAATACATAACTTCAAAATTTCCAAGTTTAAGTTATGAAAAAATCAAGGGGAAATTTTGATGGTCCACAAATAAGAACAATGATTAAAGACAGCAATTTTCCTAATGTCATGAATGAACGCGAAAAAAATGGCTGGTTCTCATTCGTGGACTTGATAGAAAACTTTTTAGGCAATTATAGGGCAGATAACTACGAAGAAATCGTAAAAAAAACTTTTAAGGGACTACAAAGAGTTAGGTTGCAATATGAGCATAAAAATGCATTTTTTGAATAGCCATCTTGACCAATTTCCAAGTAATTTAGGTGATGTAAGTGACGAACAAGGGGAGAGATTCCACCAAGATATCAAAATTATGGAGGAACGGTACCAAGGCCGCTGGGATTCCCACATGATGGCTGATTACTGCTGGTGCTTGAAAAGAGACCTGCCATCAACAAGCAAATACGCTAGAAAGTCTTACAAAAGAAAATTTTTGCCACAGTGAAAGCTTCATATCTGTTTTTTTTTTATTTTAAGTCATTTCTATCATTATAATGTAATTTTACTGTAGTTTGAACTGCTTGTATTCATGAAACTTGAAAAAAAAATTTAACACGACTTAATTTTTTAGTCCTAATTTGAAAAATCTGGAAAATGGCACATAGGCTGTCGACAAGAATCAGGACCTGATAGAGCCAAACCGAGTTGAAATTCGTATTCAGCGCACCCAAATTACCTAGAATCAAGTGTCAGATATCATTCAATAAAATACGTGTTGCCCAGTGTAATGTCCTCTTGAAACATTTTAAACAAAATTTAAGGAAATAATAAATGTATTTGAGATCAGTAGATTACCAGGTATGACCAATGAACATATATAACTATCGCATAGTTCTTACTCCTTAATGTTACTAAGACCAAATTTATGCTATCCACTAAAAATTTAAAACATACCATACAGAAAACAGTGGCTTACCCGGTTCTCCGACTATAACATAGTGCTCTTCTACTTTGGTTTGTTGATAATGTCGCCCCTCTAACTCTGTAATTGTCACAGTACCATCCTGTTGGCCATCCACATAAATGCTGTCCACTAAACCAAAGAATACTTCTTCCTCAGCTCTGATCTGTTCATGGTACTTACACTGTTGCCTTCGTAGTTTACTCCTGTATTAATGAAAATTGTTTACAAATTTATAAGGCTGGAGGTAGCACTGATAAACAGGAATATGTACAACAGGAAACAATGAACAGTGATGGGCTAAATACACTGAGCCCAATATATTTGAAATTTATTTTTCCATGTTACAATGTATAATATGTATAATTAAATAAAATTACTTTACTTCTTATTAGTAGTAGTAATTGTAATTTTGTTAAAAAAGCTTAGGAAATGTGGATGAAAATGTAATCATGATAATTTTGAAATCTTACCTGTCAATGACATTAGTGTTGTCATCATTAGTGATAATGCCAAAATCTTTTAAAATTGCTGACACTACCGCTGCACCTGCTCTGTCAGAAATTGAATACCTGCAAGATTGTATTTTGAAGTTGAGAAAAATGATATCCATTTTAAGTCTACCGAAATGACATGGCACATACAACTAAGTACAGTTATTAAAGAATAATCACAATTCACAAGTGCTAATTTACCTATCAACAGCTCTGCACAGGTTCTCCAGATCTTGGTAATTACAATGAGAGGAACCAGCAGACTGTGGATCATCTCGAGAGTCTTCTGATGGAGTTTCGCTAGAGCTACCAGTAGTGTCTGGACTGTCTGGTTGAGGTTGTGATGCACTTGCCTCTTCTCTCCAGCTTCATTCACTGAACAATTAGTATGACTAGATGACTATATTTACTATGCCAATATATACAGTATATATATAAAAACATCAAAGGTTTAATTAAAATGGTTCAAGTCATGATGTACTCTCTGACTAACCATAATTCCACTCGTTGTTCATCAATTATTCTTCTCCTGTATCTAACATCTGCCTCTGAGCTTTTCCTCAAATCTTGAACAGTATCCTAGCCTCACAGATTTTTGATCCTCATAGAAGGAGAAATCATCCTGAGTCATCCTTAGTTTAAACTACTACTACAATTTTTGTCATTGAGAAAGATCCTCAGAAAAAATATCAAATAAACAATCAAGCTCTTTGACAAACAATTCTAGTTTTGCCAAATAGGTTGAACCTCTCTTTGTGACAGAGTATCGATGAAACCTCTTGATGCATTTTTGAAGTTGAAATATTAAAAAAATCAATATTATTTTCTTAATTAGAAATTAAAAATTGTGGTCACAAATCGCTTAAATATTTTTTAGTTTAGAAATTTTGGCTGAAATACATAGATAAATTAATTTACAGGTTTACAGAGCACATCACAACAAGATTATATTTAAAATAAAAAATTTATTTGCTAAGAAGACATTCTTGTAATTAATTTAGTACTACCCAGGATAGAAAGTTATGATGACTTACCATGAAAAGTCTGCTTCTAGTTTGTTCACCTTTGTCTCAATGGTGCGCAAGGATAGTGGATAAACATTACACCAAATCCATTGTTTCCTTGGTTTTCCAGTTTGGCTCCTTAAGTAGACACTGAACAACTTGTCTAGCGGTAGGTAATTTTCCATTAGGAAAACTGTCAATGGATGGAAAACTATGGCCACCATGTAAGACTTTTGTTGTCTGGCTTCTATGTTTCATAAGTAACTAAAAATCTTGAAGACGTTAAACTAGTGTCAATTGAATAGGTTATAAAAATTCTGAAAAATAGAAGTAAATATAAAGTAGGTTGGACAAAAACAGCTACTGATTTTAATTTAACTCTCAAAAAATATGTTTATACATCAATGTACCCTTTTGAAAATAATTTTGTTATTCTCAGCATCAAAAAATCATAAGGTGCACTTTTCAGATTGCGCTTCTAGCTATTGTAGAGCCCCAAATAGGCAAAATAAAGGGGTTTTTTTTTGTCGCATGTGGGCATGGCACATATAGAGTGTGGTTGCTGATGCGATATCACCAGCAACCACCAATGCTCATTTTTAGACATTTGACAACTATTTAACACTCCTGATTTTTTAAACTAAACAATCACTCCACCCTACTATTTACATTGGCTTCTAGAAAAAAAAATGGTATTACCTAAATTGCAGCTTCTTTTAAAATTAGGTCTAGTCTAAATAAACTTTGCACTAAAATTTCAGTGACTGCAAGTTGCTGTTTATACCCTATTCATCAATAATTGTTAATTAGGCATTGTTGAATTAGCTAACTTACACTTCCTGGACAACTACTTCTGCAGTATTTCATGGCATACCTTCACACTATTTTTCTTTAAATAAGGGATCATTTTAAGTTTCCTTCTCTCATGTAGGGTAATTAGCAGGGTTGGTACCCAAAAACCCAAGACCAAAAAACCCAACCTAAAAACCCACATCAATTTACTTCTCATAAACTTATTTTTAAACTTGGTATTTTTTATAATATGGTTATGCAGTCTTATATATTAACAACTATAAACTATAATTAATGTGATAAGGCCAATATAAACTAAAATTTCCAGAAACTATTTATTTGACATGTTTCATTATGAACCTTGTATCTAATTTATCTATCTTCTAATTGGCTACCTATATCTAAAAATAAATCATGTTTCTTTTCAGCTTTATAATTTAAATAATTTAAGTGGTACCTAATATTGATTATTGATCAGTATGTTCAGCATCTTTTGACCTTAGGTGGCGGTAGATTTGAACCAACATTTCTGCCTTTTCTTTCCCTAACCTATTTTGCATTTTACTCCATACCAAGCCAAATGTTGAAAAAAATCTTTCCAATGATCCGGAACTGGCTGGACAACTATGAATAGATCTCATAAATTTAGCAAAACCTAATGGTAACCTGGTCTCTTTTTTTTCTTTCATTTCAACAATTTTCCACCAATTACTAGCTGATGTAGAGCTCACTATACTATCTTTGAATAAATAAGGAGGAAAAATTAGTGCGTCTTTTAAGCGGAATGCATAATATCCTGCCATGTATTCTGAATTTATTTCAGTCAGCCATTCTTCAGCCTCTTCCTCTTGAACTCTATTCAGTTTTTGTCCTGAAAAATAATAGAACTGTGTGGAAACAAAAATAAAGCTAATAATATAGATTATATAATTTATGTTATGGTATCTAATTTATGCTAATTGTTATCTGATATGGCAATGCCAGATGATTTGATTCAGATTAGAGAAAACTCTTCTGCCCATACAGTTGAGTTACCTATGTTTTATATATTGATAGTAGTTAAGCATTTAGGTCCTATTTACCTTCATACTTTGGGTCAGTTATATTTGCCAAAAGATGATATGGCTCCATTGCTTTTTTAAATCTCTTAATAATATCTTCTTTGTATGGAGCTAATTTTTCATCTTGGATTAAATTGAGCCAAATTTCAACAGCATCAGATAATGTTGTATTATCAGCCTGCAACTGTAACAAAAAAAAAAAAAAACTATAAAGTTATATATGGCTGAATGAAAACATCTGTAAACATTTAGAATTATGCATTGTTAGAATTTATTTTTTGGTGTTACAAGTTACAACACTTATAAAATATCTTGAAATTAATATTGGTATTTAAAGTTAAGTAATTTTAACTGCATAATATAAACACCTTATCTAGAGCATTTCCAACAAGTAAGAGTTGTGACTAAATTGAGTGCCTCTCTCTGTATAGATAAGTTATCTATCAATTTTACGATGTGATCAATGTCTTCAATATGCTCTCCTCTTATTTCTGTATATAGAGAGTAATTTGACAAATAGGTTTTTATGCATTCTAACTGAGAATTCCATCTGGTTTCATTTGGTAATTGCGGCATTATACCTCCTTTCTCCATTAACCAACCCTAAAATATAAATAACCTACTGAACTCCAGCCATCTTGTATAAGGGTAATGGTACAATCATCAAGATTAAGGTCATTCTTCATTTCATGGATTACTTCATCATTAACTTTTATTAACAGATCAGATGCCAACCTTTTCCTGTTTGGTGGTTCATATCCTGATCTTAGACCTTTGATTAATTTTATAAATTCTTTATTTTCTAAAGAACCTTGCAACTTGTAAATCTAATTCTTCCTTTTGGTCCACAGTCGTTCTTACCACAAATGGTGTAATTGATCTTTGCCTTTTATGCTTTATTGGTGTTGAATGACAGAATGTGGATGATGAAGAACCTGCACTGGTGTCACTCATTTCAGGCACATTTTCACTTATAATCTTTGGATCATCTTTGCCAGAAGCCAAAGTTGGAGGAAGTGAATCAGTTTCAACTGATGCTCCAAATTCAAGTCTCGGCATACCTCTTGCCTCATTTTCAAAACATTCCACTTTTCTTTTACTGCATTTCTCTAGATGATGTTTCACTCTCTCAATTTTTCGAGTGATACTTTCTTTGCAATAATTGCATAGTACTCTAGTAGGCTGATCACTTAATAAAGTCACCTTGTCCCATTCGCTAGCTTTAGATCTTCCACCTCTATAACTCTTTGAGTTTGGCATCTTAAAAATTTAAATTTGCGTTAGGTCTAAATAAAGCTGAAATCTGCTGTTAAGAAATAAAGGAAAGCTCTAAAATTAAAATGGAGAAAATTCTAATATGTCATTATTATCTCTCATATCTGAACTTTCTGTGAAATAAAGATGTCTTTTTAATATACGTACAGGGTGTCCCAGGAGGAAATGTCAAGAATGCACCATTTCACTCTGGGTATTTCTAAGTAGAAAGTATTATATCGATATGGGTCTGATTCCCAACTGTTACCGAGATACAAGCCTCTACATTTGGGTAATTGAAACATAATAAAAAGGCAATCTTAGATACTATTTAATGACACTTGTGGTTTACAAAAAGTACAAACATACAATACACTATTGCACTTATTGCAGAATGGTTTCAAAGTGACCCCCTACTTCTTCAATGCATGCAGCGAGCCTCCGATCCATAGAGTCTTGCCAAGGAAAATGCGGAAGTTCATTTCTGAGGTTTAGGAACGCATCCTGTATACGTGCAACCAACTGCTCCCTAGTTTCGGGCTTACCCCACTGATAAACGTTACTCTTCAAGAACCCCCAGACAAAAAAAATCTAGCGGAGATAAGTCAGGCGAATGAGGGGGCCATGCCCACAGGTCCTCCACGTCCAATCCACCTTCCTGGAAACTGTTGATTTAAGTATGTAGTAACCTCCCAGCCGTAGTGAGGTGGTGCTCTATCATGTTGCATCCACATCCATTGTCTGAATGCAAGAGGTACATCATCAAATAAAAGGGGAAGGACGTGTTCTAAAACATTTCTGTATTGTACAGATGTTAGGCAGCCCTCAATGAAATGTGGCCCAATGAGGTAGTTTTGTAGCAATCCGCACCAAATGCTAACAGAAAATCTGTTCTGAAAGTTACTTTCAACTACAGCATGGGGATTGTCGTGAGCCCAGGTGTGTGAATTTCGAGTGTTGTTAATTCCATTCCGTGTGAACATTGCTTCATCTGTGAAAAGGATGTTATTCAATGATTGCTGATTAGTTTGTAACCAATTACAAAATTGCAAGCGTTGTTCATAATCTGCTGGTAAAAGATGTTGCACCCTTTGGAGATGGTATGGATACAAGCCATTGTCATGTAGAATTCTCCATACCTGCATGCGTGGAACCCCAGTTGTCAATGATATTCGCCGGACACTCGTACCTGGACTCCGCTGCACTGCACCCAACACTTCTTCATCTCTTCGTATTTGCTGATGCTCACTCCTTGGCTTAGGTAATGAACCTGTCTCTCTTAAAGATCGAAACGTATTTTGTATTGTACAGCGATCTGGTGTGCGGAGATTTGGATAACGTCGCTGATATTCTGCAATGGCTGCGACAGCATTTCCATTGCAAAACCCATACACAAATAACATGTCTGCGTATTCTTCTTTCGAGAAAACTGCCGGCATGGCTTGAAATGTTGCTTGAGCACTGCACCTCCACGTTTGCAGAGTACACAACACACCCTGAAAAGAAACATGACTCAGTGAGCAGGTGTTAAGACGTACCTAAATAAATAATGTAAATAAATAATGTGAGGATCTGCACAGTTGCCAATGTATCATTAAATATCATTGAATATTATCTAAGATTGGCTTTTTATTATGTTTTAGTTACCCAAATGTAGAGGCCTGTATCTCGGTAACGGTTGGGAATCAGGCACATGTTGATATAATACTTTCTACTTAGAAATACCCAAAGAGTCAAATGGTCCATTCTTGACATTTCCTCCTGGGACACCCTGTATATTGTAGATTAGATAAATAAATTACTAAAATAATAGATATATTAGGCACTACATAATTATTGAACCTTTCTAAAAAAAAATTTAACCCATCAAAAAACCAAAAACCTAGCAAAAACCCAGTTGGTTTTTTTTTTTTTTGAAAAACCTGGGTTTTTGCCAACCCTGGTAATTAGTTTTCTGTTCTTGGATACAAACCAATCATAGGGGTTTTGGTAAGTACTATATTATGTCACTGTAATTTAAAACTAAACATACCTCTAGGAATTGTAATGAGTCTCTGTTTTTATAAGGTCAGAATACTGGAAATCAAATCCTAGGAAATTCTGTGATTTTTGTAAATGTTGGATCGCAGACAACAAACCAAGTATTGAATTCCATGAAAGAGGCAAAAGACACAAAGAAAATGTACAGAAGAGACTGGATGAGATTGGGAAGAAGGGACAAGAAGATTATGAAAACAAACTTAAAGAGGAGGATTACATGAAAGAAATGGAAGAGGTTGGTTTTGTTTGTTAATAAATTTTGTATCTTCCTACTTGTAGGACTGACTACGTCAACATTTTACCAATTATTTTAATTAGGCTACACCTTTCATGTAGCTACTGAATATCCAATACATATTTGTTCAGTATCGGTACAGTCATGCCCCATGTTTCATGCAGGTTACATTCTTGGAAACCCAAGCAAACTGTGAATGCACGAATGGTGAAGAGGTTTTATAATGTATTTCAATAGGATAGGGGAATTGTTCACCAATCTGAAAAAATTTGTTTTTACATAAATTAAAATAAAAACATTATGTATGGTACTTACCAATCAATGTAGCTATGTTACCAATGTACTTACCAATCAATGTATGTTGGAGAACATGAGACATTTCTTTGTTTACATTTTTGAAAAATGCTGTATATTATATTTATTTATTTACTATATTTTAGAAATGTTTTATAAAAATAAGTTTTATTTTTACCCCTGATACTTGTTCTGTGGTACTGGTAGTCACTACTGCGCTTGTGTTATACACTGGCTTCTGTTGGAGAATTTGAGATCATTTTTTTACATTTTAGGAAAATGTAGCTACAATGTGTACAAAATATTTTTACACTTTTATACTTATATTTTGTTTTAATTTTTTTATTGACAACTTACCATTACCATTTATGATTCTGGTGAGTGTAACTGCGAAGAATTTGCATGTGAACCTGAATGTGGTATCAAAAAATCTTGTGCAGAACTGCAAATGTGCAAACCTTGATTGCGTGAACTGTGGGGCATGACTGTATTTTCATCTCAGAAATAGTTTACAAATATTTTAACAACTAATCCCTCATATTTTGTGACATATTAATTAAGATAAAGCTTTGTGTATGAACTTCAACAGGCAGCCTTAAAAGCTTACAAAAAAGACATTGAAAACAACCCAGACTTTACAGGAGCAAGAATAGCTGAAATTGCTGAAGCCAGCAATGCAAAAATTGTGGTTAGTAAGAAGTCCCAAGAACTGAAAGAGAAGAAAATTGTTCCAAAGGCTCAAAAGAAATGGTTAGAGGCAAAGTCTCAGGAAGGATATGCTTACTACTGGAATACAGAAACAGGAGGTAGGTGTCATGTAAGGCTTTTCTTCAAATATCTTTTCCGTAAACATTCACCAATACTATCAGCAAGATAAGTAATGATACTTATAATTCCTGAAAATGAATATCTGCTGTATAATGTAGCATCCAAGAAAATGAACTTTAGTACATCTGAGGCACTGTACTATGATAACTTCCAGACACAGCTAAATTAGAAGATTGTGGAATAATAAAATTTTGATCAGTGGATGATGTATTTAGATATAGTCATTAAGAGCATTTTTACATGGATGGAACATGCAGCCTCGAACTACAGAAGCATATGTTTACAGGAAACCCCTGCCATTCAGTAGGGTTATATTCCAGTAAAACACTGCAATGCGCAAAGCTGTGTATGACAGGACTAATACTCAATGGGAAAAATAAGGTTACATTCTGGAGATCACAGTCCTGAATTACCCTTAAAGCTGTAGTTTCCTAAGTCTGTACATTAATTTATCAGTAAACATAATAAATCATCTGCCACTGGGGAGTTTGGAGCCTTAGCAGAGCAAGGACTTTTTGAAGGAGAGCATGGAACATTTGAGGAGGACTGATCAGTCTATTCAACAAATTGAACTGGTTTGAAGAAGGATGTGATTTGAGGCTGCTTGGCTTTCTTCTTAAGTCCTTGTAGATCTTTCCATAGGGGTCCAGTGCTGCCTCTATTTCTCATTGAAATTTGTAGCTCCTCTTCATAAAGGGGTCAGTATCTGTAGCCTTCTCCACACCTGACTGTGATCTTAATCATCTTGGCTACTTCCTTTGCCAAGTTGCTGTAAGATTCAGCTTCTCAGGTTCCTTTTCACTGTCCTTATCACTCTCGCTTGATTGAATTAATTCTAAAAGTTCCTCTTCTGTAAGCTTCTGGGTGGGATTCTAACAGTTCTTCAATTTCTTCCTCCTGAATATCCTCAAAGCCCTCCCCCTCCAACATTTCTGGCTAATTGGGCAATTTTTAAGACTTCATCTTTAACTGTAGCAAAACCTTGGAAGTCATGGACCACCTTAGGCCATAGTTTCTTCCAACAGGCACTGAGTGTTGATGGCTTGACCTTGTCCCAGGGTTCCTTAATGATGTTGAGGGCATCCCAAATATTAAATGGTTGCCAAAAATTATGGATGCTTGTTGAGGACTTGAAATGATTGCCAGAAATCACAGATAGTTGTTGAAAAGCTGAATTTGAGAGGCTGCAGTAGGTGGCTAAAACTACGCCTTGTGTAGTAGGACTTAAAGGTGGCAATGACTCCTTGGTCCACTAGCTGAAGAATTGTTGTGTTTTGGGGGAAAAACATCACTTCTACATTAGGATTACCAAACTCAAGTGTGGCAGGGTGTCCTGGTGCATTGTGAAGGAATAGAAGGATTTTAGATGCCAGGTTCTTCTCAGCAAGGTAGCTCTGCACTTCATGTACAAAACAATGATAGAACCAATCTTCAAATAATTTTGCAGTCACCCAGGCCTTTCTGTTTGATTTCCAGAAGACAGGCAGATGATGTTTTTGCTTTTCTTTCAATGCACAAGGATGCACTTGAAATCAAGCATTATGTGGTTCTTGAAGCCTGTAGTGGTTTTCTCCTTGTTGGATATGCAAATCCTCAGTGGCATCTTTTTCCAGAACAATCCTGTTTCATCTGCATTAAATACTTGTTCAAGCTTGTATCCTTTGGCTATAATGAAATCCAAAATTATAGGCTTCAATTGATCTGCAGCTTTTTGGTTGGCAGATGATGCCTCCCCTGTTAAGTTCACATTATGCAGGTTGTATCTTTTCCTGAAATGATCAAACCAGCCTTTGCTGGCAGAAAATCCTGGCCTGCCATCTGAAGTTTCACCTTTGTCTTTAAATGCTTATAGATTCACAGAGCCTTTTTGCAGATTATGGGTCCACTGATAGGGGGCTTTCTTTTGGGTTTGATCTTCAATCCACACATTAAGCAACATCTCCATCGTTTCAATTAATGGTTCTCACCTACTTATAAATGTTACTCTAGCACTTAAAGGCACAGATTCATGAACACTAGCTCTGATTTTGTTCCAAGTTTTTTTATGTAGTGAATCATGCTTTTGTTTGTGCCATATTGTTGACTGAGAAGCTGTGGTTTGACCTATTTCTAACTAATGAAGAATATTTATTTTATTGCTTAGGGATATAACATAACCTTCACTGCCTTTTTGCAGCTGAATTATCATCACCCCTGTGTTTGAATGACTGTGAATTAATTACAAAATCTGAAAAATGAGGAAAAAATTTGTTTAAAATGAAAGGCAATAAGCAGGGCAAACCTGATTGACTGAGTAGAATCTGTTCAAGAATGTTTGAGATGGTGGAAAACCCAGGATCACTGCTGGCCAGCAATGGAAAATTACAAATGAGCAGGACTGTGGCTGCATTAGGTGGGTGTTTGTACAAAACCTTAAGAGTGGATGTGCAAGCCCACAAATGGCAGGAGTTTAAAATAGTAAAACTAAAAACCACAAAGCTTTCTGGGAGAGTCTTCCCTCTGTATTCAGGCAGTGAGCAGAAATTAGAAGTCAGAGTCAAACTTAAAAGGAATATTTAATAAAAAACATCATACCTCAGGCAACTTGAACAGGTGTAAATAATTCCAAAAGACAGAAGATTTTGACAGCCAAAAGTTGGTCATAAAATCAAGTTGGAAGATAACATTTGTGGATTCTCTGTGAAACTCTTCATTGTTTTTCTGAACATATCAAGTGGGATCCTTTTCAGTTGATCATCTATTCTGCAGCCAAGGGCATTCACATTTGGATAGATTAAACCAGGAGCATAGAGTTTGTGATGCAAATAAGCCAAAAGCCAGAAATCACCTGGGGGTTAAATCAGGTGATCTGCATGGCCACTTGATGGGACCTCACCACCCAAGCCATCTTCAAGATTGGTATCCAGAATCTCACAGGCAACAGCAGAGTAATGTGGCAGTGCTCCATCATGTTGATAAAGCTAATTTCTGCCAATGCCATAAGTAAATTGTGGCAAAACTTTGTCTCAATACCTGGCAATAACACTTTCCATCTATCGTATCTCTCAATATGTCAAAGGAAATGAGTCCTGAATAACCAATGCACACCCAAACTGTTTGTGTAGCTGTTTTAACAGATTTAGCAAATTGTATTTTGGGATTATTTTTTGCCCAACAGTGAATGTTGTGTTTGTTTCCTTTACTTGTTAAACTGCAGACATATTCATCTGAAAATTTGATTTTTCTGACAAAATCTGGATCATGGTCGTATATGAGCTGAGTAAATGGGTTTGTAATTATGGTACTGTACCCCTGTGATTTCAATATTTTTGCGACTGAAAATTTGGAAATACAGAAATCCCCTGCATTAATGACCTTCACATTAGCGGAAACTTCACTTGGATGGACTAAATCGCTGTCTGGTCATTAACATTCAGTTTAATGTAATACAGGTCATTAAAATGAAGATTTACGCTAAAAAAGTCTGTTATCATCACCGAACTTCACTTTAGTGGACTCCAAGTCATTAAAGTGAAGGTGATGCCACCGGAATATTATTGGAACCAGCCCTCGGATGAGGTTGTGGTCAGTTGTTTCCTGTTGTATTGTGTGGGCAGTGGTGGCGAGTGGTTGTGTATGTGCATAGTGCTGCTTCCAAGTGTTGTGCATGTTAGGCGTTCTTTTGTGTGATGTTACATAGATAGTTACATATAATTATTTATATTTATGTATCTAAATGTCATTTATTTATGAATACTGTATGTGGTTATATGTTTTTATTTCTTATTATTGTGTTACATGGGTCTTATCAGTTCATAGCATTTTTTTGAGTTCAAAGTGACTTATCAGTTAATAGCAGCACATATAGGAGTACAGTGATAGTCTGCTTTAACAGTGTATGTACATACTTTACTTAATTATTGCCTGCTCATACAAACTTTATTTTCTGAACAATGGTGTCCCCAGTGTCAAACAGAAAAGGCGTACAATCTCCATTGAAGAAAAGAAAGCGATTCTCGATGACATAGAACAAGGGTTAAGTGTAGCGTTTGTTATGCAGAAGCATAAGATAAGCAAGACCACTGTCTACGAAGTCAAGCAGAAGTGCAACAAAATACACGCCTATGTGCTAGACAGTGAATCTGGAGGTAGGAGTTTGAAATGGTCTTGCTTGAACACATCCTACAAGAAAAATGTAGATGTGGCTGTGTACACATGGTTCAAGCAGCAACAGGCCAAGAATGCTCCAGTCAGAGGAATCAACATCCAGTTGGCAACTAAGCATTTTGTGCAGGAGTTCAATGACACAGACTTTAAAGCAAGTGGTGGCTGGCTGTATCATTTCTGGTGCAGGTATGGCTTATCAAACAGAAAGCTTATGGGAGAAGCAGCCAGTGCGGACCTGTCTCAAGTGGAGTCATTCAGGTGCGAACTACAGACTGATTGATGAGGCTGGGGTTGCTTCCTACCAGCTGTATAATGGCGATGAGACGGGCTTATTTTGGAAGAATATGCCCACAAATACACTGGCCCACAAAACTGACAAACATCTTCCAGGTTTTAAGACAGACAAATAGCGTGTCTGTGTTGGCCTGCGCAAATGCTGATGGCACGCATAGACTGAAGCCTTTGGTCATTGGAAGACCAATCAAGCCTTGCGTACTCAAGGACTGTATGCATGAACTTTGTCATCTACAGGAGCAGCAAGAAGGCCTGGTTCATGCGGACTATTTTCCACGAATGGTTCCAAAAGTTCTTCATTGCGCAGGTGAAGGCATACCAGGAACATGTTTTGAAAATAAGCCCTGAAGATGTGAAGGCTGTCCTCTTGCCAGACAATGCTCCAGCACACCCACGTGCAAAGGAACTCGCAAGTGAGGTTGGCAAGATCAGTAATACAACCTATGGACCAGGGGGTGATAGTGAGCTGCAAGAGAATCTACAGGGCCAAGCAATTGGAGCAGTGCTTGTGTGTCATCTCTGAAGATGACACAGAGGACAGGGCTGACTACAATTGGGCCAACAGCTGGAATGAGGTCAAGGAGTCCACTCTGTGCAATGCCTGGAAGAAACTGCTCCATAACATCCAGAACCTGGAAATAGACTTTGAGGGCTTTGAGCCACAGGACTATTTGGGTGTTCTCCAACAAGCAGGCGAAACAGAGGCCACAGAGGACAAAGTTGTGGACTGGCTTGATGCTGACGATGGTGACCCAGGGTACGAAGATCTTAGAGTGAAATTGCAGCCAACATTTCAGTCAGGTCTGAAGACAGATCCACCGATGAGCCTCTTGATGATGACGAGGATGCTGAAGATGACTCTGAGGTTATACCCAAGACTACATTGAGCCAGGCAAGAGACGCTGCTGATGTTCTGCTGAAATTCATTGATGAGACTACGGCACTGCCTAATATTCTCCCTTACTATAACTACATAAGGAAGTGCCAAAATGAAATCATTGCCAGTCAAAACAAAAGGATCAAGCAAACGAAAATTCATGATTTCTTCAAGCCCCGATGCACGTCCACACCCATTTCATGCCGAAGCTCCATTTCAAGCAGAATGGCTCTCCCTCTCTCTGATGATCTCTCACATTTAGACCAGCATCCAACTGTGCTTCGATCAACAACAGCATCTCCGTAAATGTTTTATAGATGTTTGTGAATATTTCCAACTGTTTCCTTCTCTGTGGTTAAGAACTCTATAACAGCTCTCTGTTTATGACGCACATCACTGTCAGACACCATTTTCAAAACTGTGTTAACCCTTGGTTTTATACAAGGGCATTTAAAAGCGGTTTTATACAAGGAGGGGAGGTTCATACTGGAAAAACCCAGTTATGTGAAGTGCAGAAAGTTCAAACTTGCATCCCAAAAGACATTTCAGCCCCATGGCTTATTATATAGCGAAGAAAAAAGGGTGGGGCAAAATATATTGAGTGCCCCTAGTATATATATACAGTAATCCCTTGATTAGTGCGGTTAATTAATCCTCCGATGTCACCGCATATATCAAAACCGCATTAATCAAAGTTAAGAACCAATGGAAATAATTATAATGAATCCTGGAAAATAAAAAACAATTTAGAATAACATTTATTTTAACTTTAAAGCATTTATTTTTTACAGAGAAACTTATCTATAGTCAATTGAACATATATTTAAACTTTAAAGCATTTATTTTATAAAGAAAAACTAATCTAAAGTCGATTGAACATTTATTTTTTACAGAAAAACTTATCTAAAGGCAATTGAACAGTGTTAGCTTTTTCTTTTCTACAACATTTTGTGATAACAATCAATTTGCTTATCTAAACCACGGCAAACGTTCATGCCTCTGTCTACATTTGGATCCATCTCGAGTAAAAGATGTTTGGCCTTCTCAATTGTCCAAAACAATTCTTCAAGTTCTTTCACCGTGATTTCCTTAGAAATATTTTCCATTTCTTCAGTTTCCTTTTCTTCTTCTTCATATGCCTGTTGATGCTCGATTCCAAGAAGATCTTCGTCACTTAGGTCTTTTGAATGTGAAGCCAATAATTCCCGAACATTTCCCGAATTGACATCCTCGAAGCCAAGGTCTCTTCCAATCATAGCAATATCATTAATGACTTCTTGACAGGATTAATAAAACCACCAAAATCATTTGCGCATTCAGGCAAAAGATTCTGCCAGACCACTCTCATGCAGCTGGCTGTCACTTCTTCCCACGACTCATAAATGTTTGCAACTGCTTGTTTAATGTTAAATTGCGTGTAAGATGTCTGTGTGCACTTGTGTCTGCCGATAAACTGAAGCGCAGTAGGGAAGGCGGGAGACAGTTTCGGCCCAGCTGGTTATTTGCCCACCATTTTCAAACATTTTTGAACCGCACTATTCAAATTTTATACCGTAAATATCAAGGGATGGTCACAATAAATTTTTGCGCAGTAATCAAAACCGCATTTATCAAAACCGCACTAATCAAGGGATTACTGTATATATATATGATGAAATAAAAACTATGATATAGGACCAAGGATGACCTAGACATTTACTAGAATTCATCAGAATTTTTATAGATAAAAGAACACTTGAAGTCAAAATCATCCCATATATTAAATCAAACTAGAGGAGTCCCTCAGCAGTATTTTCTTTTTTTATGAAGGAAGGAGAGGGCCAAGAGTGAATGCCTACAAAAATGGCCCTCCCACAGAAGAAGAAGGGGAGCTGAAATCAAGGTTTCCATGGCTCTTAGAACCTATGCCACCTTTTTTTAATTTTGAAAAGATTGTGTAGTGTATAAGATGGATGTATGTGTAGTGAGGAATAGAGGGAGAAGTGTATGTTTGAGAGCATGCTGGACTGCTCACAGGGTAGATGAGACAGAAAAAGATCAGCTAAAAAGGACAGTGACAGGAGAAATGAGAGTTACAGCACTCCCTTAACCCTTTTGCTCATGAATTATGACATAGGGTAAAAATGAAATTTGCCTTTGTGTGTGGTTATATAAGAATCAATATGGTTTATTTTTCAGTTACACATTGTCTACCCAGTGAGTGAAAGGGTTAATCCTGCCGAATGGCCTCTCTGGAGTACTTCCCTGGTTGAGTATGAATGCTCAGTGTTATTATTACTAATTGTAGTTAATGATATTGGCCAACAATTTTAATTGAATTGAATAACCCTTATTAATAAAATAAATAATTTACAACTTTTGTTTTAACATAAATAATTGTGAAATTGGACTATTTGTTTTTATTTAAATTGTCCCTTAAGCTCTAGGTTTTACTGGGCTCTTAATTAAAAATAAAAGTTATTATTAATAGTACATAAAACATGAATGAGAATTATTAATTAGAGTATTTATTAATCTTAAATTATTACAATAATAATAGATTTAAAACAAATAGTCATTATTGAAGGCACAGGATGTGTATAAAGTAATGCAAGTGAAGAGACAAATCTGATTTGAACTGGTTTAAACTAGTTTCAACTTATGACAATAAAACCCACACTAATGGACAGAGTTTATTTCCACAACAGTTTTGATGCCCACTGGCATCCTCTTCGGGTGGATACAGATAAATGAATGAACAGAAGTGAGAAAGGAAACAATTCAGAGACCATTAAGAAATTCACACCTAGGCTGAATCCCATTCGCCCGACACTGGAAGGGCATTTTATTAAAGGGTCCCTCTTATAAGTAATAAGTACCTTCGCACAAATTAACTTCTTGTTCTATACATACAGATTCTATTATTTTTTTACATAATTATTACATTTGTTATTACCTTTATTACATTTATTATTACATTTACATTTATTTCCACATTTATTATTATATTTACAGTAGACCCTCACATTAATGTACACTTTGGGGGGAGCGTGTGGTCGCTAAAGTGAAGTATGGAAAAACCTCACTTTAATATACTGGGGAACATTAAAGTGAACTACGGATGACCTGCACTTTACCAGACTATGGGACATTAAAGTGGGGTTTTCCGTAACCAAAATACTTCAGTACAGTTACACATGTATGTATAGCCCTCGAATCTCCACATGTAAGTGGCACTATGCACATACACAACCACTCACCACCACTGCCCATGCAATACAACAGGAAACAACTGACCGCAACCTCATCCGAGGGCTGGTTCCAATAATATTCCGGTGGCATCACCTTCACTTTAATGACTCGGAGTCCACTAAAGTGAAGTTTGGTGATGCTAACAGACTTTTTTAGCGAAATCTTCACTTTAACAACCTGTATTATGTTAAACTGAATGTTTAAGACCAGACAGCGATTTAATCTGTCCAAGTGAAGTTTCCGCTAATGTGAAGGTCATTAATGCAGGGGATTTCTGTATTTCCACATTTATTATTACATTTACATTTTACTAAAAAACGAATGCAGAGACCATTAAAAATTCACACTTAGGTTGGCTCCCATTCACCCACCACCATAAGGGATTTTGAGTCGGAACTGTTGCAAACAATATGTCCCAGTAATTTAATTTGGTTTCATTATGTAGATGATGTTTTCTCATTTTGGCCTGACAACTGGAGCAACTTTGATACTTTCTTTCAGTCATTAAATAATCTTGTTCCCTCTATTAAATATGAATGGGAAAACTACAAACAATTATCTTTTTTAGATGTTTTGGTCATTAACAAAAATGGAAAGCCCAATTTCACAATTTCATAGAAAACCCACTCACTGTAATTTGTATATTCATTATCTTTCATATCATGATGATGGTGTTAAAAGCTCAATTATTTCTTCCATGTTTCTGAGAGCACTCAGGATTTGTAGCCCACATTTGCTGGACCCAGAAAATCCAAAGATTTGGAACATTTTTAATGATTTAAAATATCATGAGTGGTTTATCAGAAAGGCGTATTTTAAAGCCAGGAAATCTTTTTATGCCCTTCAGGAACCTTTAGTTAACCAAAAACAATACTTGAGTTTGCCTTACATTTCCAGCTTAGAAAGTGTTAAACCTTTGATGAAAGATTTTAGGTTTGATTTGGCATTCAAATATTCATCTACTGTAAAAAGTAAATTGGTTGAGAATAACTTTGCAAAACAGGAGCAAGCTGGTATCTACAGCATTGCCTGTAAAAATTGTGATCTAGTATATGTAGGAGAAACTGGAAGAAATATTGAAACTTGTATTGAAGAACATAAATATGCCTTCAGAAGTTGTAACACTAATAATGCCATTTTTTATCACACCAGCCAAAATAATCATGCTATAGATTGGGAATCAAGTAAGGTACTTTATAAATGTAATATATAATTGTCAAAAGAAAAATAATAGAATCTGTGTGCATAGAACAAGAAGAAAATTTTAATTTGTTTGAAGGTACTTATAAGCTGGACCCTTTAATGAGATTCTTGGTAAAAAAATCCCTTATGGTGGCAGGTGAATGGGATCCAACCTCGGTGTGAATTTTTAATGGTCTCTGCATTCGTTTTTTGGTAAAATGTAAATGTAATAATAAATGTGGAAATAAGTGTAAATGTAATAACAAATGTAATAAATGTAAATGTAATAAAGGTAATAGCAAATGTAATAGTTGTCAAAAATAATAGAATCTGTATGTACAGAACAAGAAATTAATTTGTGTGAGGGTACTTATAAGCAGGACCCTGTAATAAAATGCCCTTCTGGTGTCAGGTGAATGGGATCTAACCTAGGTGTGATGGTCTCTAGAATGTTTCCTTACGCACTTGTGTTCATTCGTTTTTTGGTAAAATGTAAATGTAATAATAAAAGGTTTTAAATGTAAATGTAATAATAAATGTGTGAATTTCTGAATGGTCTCTGAATTGTTTCGTTTCTCACTTCTGTTCATTCGTTCTTCCGTATCCACCCAAAGAGGATGCCACTGGGCATAGAAACTGTTGTGGAAATAAACTCTGTTTATTAGTGTGGGTTTTATTATCGTATTTTGACCTCCATGTAAAAAGTGAAGTTTTTTGCATTTAGTTTCAACTTGTTTTATAACTTGTAAAAACATTTTCAATACCTTATAAACGTTACTATCGAATATACAGTTATGAAGTACATGTAATAAATATTACTTGTCCATGTTCATTCAAATTGGATTTCTCTCTTCACTTGTTATTTTATACACACCCAGTATGATACCAATACTATACAAAGAAATCAATATTAGACATGAGAGATGAACAATAATGAGTAATGTACAGTTAATCCTGGATAGTTGGTGAGAGATTATTAATGAAAATCTTGATATAACCTGTATTAGTGAGTCATGGATTAGTGATGCAGTATTCAGTGACACTAGAGCAGAGTAGGAGTTAAATGGCTACTCAATGTAGATTTATTAGAGAATGGATAGGCAGGGGCTAGTTTGGTCATGGTAGGATACAGTATTTGAAAAGGTTCAGGATATTGTTGGTATTTTTATTTTTTAATGATTATTTTAGCTCTGAGGGGTTGAAGTGTTTTTATACAAATACACAGAGTCCTAAAATAAGAAAAATTAATTATTTAGTTACATGATTAGTGAAAATCTGGATATAGTGAGACTTGGATTAGTGATGCAGTATTCGGTGACACTAGAGCAGAGTATGATTAAATACAATTATTAGGAGATTGTAGACACCAATCGATCAGGGAAGTACTGTGGGGGTGGGATGTAGGCAGAAGACAGGGAGTGCTGGAACTCCTGTTACTCCTGTCACTGTCTTCCTTAGCTGATCTTTTTCAGTCTCATCTACCTGTGAGCAGTCCAGCATGCTCTGAAACACACTTCTCTCCCTATTCTTTACTACACATAGGGTAGACTGCCTAATGGGGATGCACCTATCCAATGGAGACTCAATCAGCAAAACAACTTCCCTGTAAATAATTGTGATATGTACTGTAGGTCAATGCACTATATCTCAAATAATACCTTTATTGTTCTTTGTTGTTCCCACAAACTGTCATCACTAGTATACTGATTGTTTTTATACAATGTTCAAAGTGTCTCCATTGGGCAGTCTATCCTATATGCATCTTACACACTACATAATCATCTCAAAAAAAAAAAAAAAAAAAAGGCAACTTCAAGAGTCTTGGAGTCCCATGGGGAGAGGACAATAAACTGCCCTGCTGCTGATACCAGAAACACAGATTCAGGCAGTGGGGCTGGCTCTGCTACTGCCCATTTGAGATGTTCTGGGCCTCTGCCTGATTCATTTTTCATAAACTTCTGCAAAAGTTATGGCCTTTCCTCAAATTTTCAGTTTGTTGAACACCACCCTTCCTCATTTAAACCTCACCTTCTCTTACTGAAATTCAGGTGTCTGGGACAACTGACAGCAACCCCTTTTCTGTACTCTCTTACTTTCTCTATACTCCATTTCACTCCAAAGGTGGCTGTTGAATATATATACACAATAACCTAATTTGTTCTCTTATTCTTGAACTTAAATCCTTCAAATGCTATACCCTCTGGCTACAGCTTACATGCGCTGTCTACCTTTCTCCTAATTTTACTGACTATCCAAAATTCTGACATCTTGCTTCCAAAGTGGAATACATTCTATCCCACTCTCCTTTTGCTGAAATCTCCATTTTCGGAGAAAATGTTCACCATCACCTTTAGCTTTCTTCCCATTTCATTAACATCCCTGGTGAACTAGCTTACAACTTTTCTATCCTGAATGACCTACAGCAGATTGTACAACACCCTACTGGTGTCCCTAATTGCTTTCCTTCAGTTTCTACTCTTCTATCCGTGCTTTTACATCTGATTTCCTTTCTAGCTGAACTATAGCTATAGTTATAGATGCCCACTGTTCTTCTCCTAAAGCTATTAACATTGATAAATAAAAGGAAAAGAGTGAGTGACAGGACAGAACCCTGAGGAACACCAATGATCTATTAAATCACACTTCCTGTCCTATCCACTCCATGCCAATGATTCCACTCTTCACTTATCCACCCGCTTCACAAAGCATCCCTCTCAACAGTCACTCTATGCTTTGTATAGGATGGCTGTGGTGCAACTGACCTCTGATCTTTTTTCTATCTCTGATTAGGGCAGAGAAAACCTTGTGGCTTTCAATGCTTCAAAACCTCAGTTCCTTTATCTGGCTACTCTTCACAATCTTCCACATAACTATCCCCTTACCTTCAACAATACACAACTCAATCTTTCCTCTTCTCTTAATTCTTGGTGTTTCCTTTTCTCATGATCTTTCCTGGAAATATCACACGTACTCTCTTTCAAAAACAGCTTCCAAGAGGTTAGGTGTGCCGTACTGGCTTTGCAGTTTCTTTACCTCCACTCAGTTGCTGTCTCTGTACAGGGTCTTGTCTGCCCCTGTATGGAGTAGGGTTTTCATGTGTCGGGTGGCTCTTCAATTTCCCACCTCTTACTGTCTTGAATCCCTTTCTACCACGATGTTACCTCACTCTCTCTTTACTATCGCTATTATAATGGACACTGCTCTTCTAAACTCTCTGTGTGCCTCCTCCTGTAAGTAGAGCACACAGTACCAGAATTTCTGCACATTCTCATTCTTTTTCTGTCCAACTCTTCACACAAAGGTTAATTGGTACAGTATTTTCAATCTTTTATCAACTCAACTGGTCAATTCTGGAACACACTTCCTCAATCCATCCTTCCCCCTGTTTGTGACCTCCAATCTTTCAAGTGCAGAGTGTCCACTGTCCAGGCATCCCAAAAGCCCTGGACCTTGATTTTGTCTTTCTTCCTTTATAGGGGGAGGGGCATTTTTGCGGGCATTCGCCCTTGGCCCTTCTTTCCTGCATAAAAAAAAGTTATTCATCAGGGGCAAATACTTCTCAAAATATTGGGGTAGATGAGTGGCTAATTTCTTACAGACTACCTCCCTCTAAAAGTGATATCAGGCTCAAAAGAATAGTGATAATGAAAACGGTTACCTTCTTTATTGTTTTGATAACTGATAATTACTGAGAAAACTTTTATGTCTGTCGATCAGTAGTCAGACATTGTGAACATTGTGTTGAAGGAAGACACTTTGAACATCTAAAATAAACAATTATTGTTGCTGCATTTGAAATAAAATTGTATATTGCAAAATATGGGATAAGAACAAGCCCAATGCAATTTTCAGCCCTGAGGGCATTTTTTTCACATGTATACTGTATTTTGCAGCTTGGTAACCATACATATCTATGGTTTTTTGTGCATGGGTGCACACTTTTTCAATTTTCCACCAAACCTGAAAAATCTGTCTTCATTATTACACAATTAGTGTAGGACTTAAGCTGGATAGTGTACTTTAAAATTACAACTTTCTTAATATATTTCAATTAAATTTTTTGAAATTACAAAAGCAGGTGTTCATAAAGATTTTTTCTACTAGAATAAAATGATCACTTACCATTACACTATGTAAAATAACAGCATTGTTGATCACTAAAACTATACTGATTTTAAATTTGTAGAAATAAATGTAATCTTTAAGGATGTCATTCTTAGTATAAAGGTTTCATAAAAGTTGAAAATTATTTGTGTCCTCAGAATCAGTGTGGGAACCCCCAAAGGAAGGATTTTTAAGTTTGGAGAAGCAAAACAAGCAAGAGAATAAGAACAAAGAATCTTCTATGAAGAAATCGACTAATAAATCACAAAGTAGCTCCAAAGATAGGACACCAACACCCATGTATGGACCAATGCCAAAGGTTGAACCATATGGAAGCTGGGAAAGCACAAATCAGTAAGTACAATTTAGAACTATTTATGAAAGTTTAGCATCTCATAACTTCTCTTAGTGTCTTATATAACCCTTTTAGTCACAGTAGAATTGTAATAACCTACTGGAAATAGTAATGTGTATTGTACTAAAATACAACATTTCTGAAAATGCCTCTACATGTTTATATATGATAGGTTTAGTTTAGTTCTCAGAAAAGAAGTCCAAAATGTGTGTAATGTAAGTGACTAGTTACTAATATATTTTGTTTTGAATAACAATAAATTTTATACTTCTTGGTTTAAAGAAAAAATATTTGTGGAAGTGTTAATGATAATGTTTATTCTGTGGCTGATCTGCTTACAAAAGTTTGAATATTGTTTTCATTGGTGATTGTAATTGCAAATGTCTTTTTTTTGTTCTTGGGACAACCTCACAACAGTAATCCATAATTAAAATTTCTTTGTTGGTCAGTTTGGAAGTGCTTATAATAATATTTTATAGTAAATTTTTTAATCTTGAACTGTAGAAGGTTATCTTGATTTTTTTTTTTTGTTTGTTTTTGTTTTATGTATATAAAATGATGCACGAGACTACTCACCAATTTGCAAAATGATGCGTCGGCAGACAGCAGGGCTGCCAACATGATAGTTTTTCCTCTTTTCGTGTATTTCACATTTCTCAATTTCTTTTGTTTTGTGAACCTATCATACTTTTCCATCATCAGTGTAAACTTCTCCGTAGCGTGTGTTACATATTTCATCTATCATTTTAGTTTTTCATTTTCTGAGAGATTATGTAATGCACAACTACTGGGGAAATTATTTGAAAAATCAGAGTACAAATTTTATGCAATTGACGTTTTTAGCTCAGCTTATTTAATTTTATTTTATTTTTAAGCATTGGCGGTTGAAAGTAAAGTATATGAATTTTAAAACAGACTATTCTAATACTTAGACTTAATGAAAAGATGATAATGCCATTTACTGACCAGGTAAGGAGAGTCATGGTTACTCTGGCCATGTACTGACAATGTGAAGAGTCATATTTTTGTTGGAAGATATCAGGCCAGTGAATTCTAAGCCCTGAGGCCTGCTCGTGAATGGATATAGGCACCCTGCCAGCACGCATTGAGTTAATTATGATAACCAATATTGAGTTTGTGTCTATCGATATACAGTAGTACTGATGCTTTCCTAGTTATTCATTGTAGATTGTACAATTATAATTCAAAATAACATAAAGTGAATTTGATTTGGGATTTCTTGTTTTTTATATCAATGCAGCAAATATGATATACATAATACATATGTAAGTTGCGCAAACTATATACCAATACCATACAGTACTCTTATTACTCGTAACTCCATAATCACTCGTAATCATAATGAAGCATGGTAATCATAAACAATCATAATCAAGATTTGTTAAGTCCTGTAATCATAATTAAGATTTTTTTGAAGGCCCATAATCATGCGTATAATCATAATCAAGGAACTGAGTTTGTGAGGTACTGAAAGCCACAAGGTTTTCCCAACCCTGTTCAGAGGTAGCAGAAAGATCAGAAGTCGGGTGTACCATAGCCATCCCATGCGAAGCATGGTGTGACTGTTGAGAGTAGAAATGAAGATTAGAATCATCGGCATAGGAGTGGATAGTACAGGAAGTGCGACTCAATAAATCATTGATAAATAAACGGAAACGAGTAGATGACAGGACATAACCCTGAGGAACACCACTATTAATAGCTTTAATTTACAACCGCAACTATACATCGGCCGGAAAGGAAATTAGAGATGAAGGCACAGAGAAGGATGGAAACCGAAGGAGGGCAGTTTTGAAATTTAAGATTTGTGCCAGACTCCATCAAAAGCAAAAAAACTTCACTTTTCTACGTGAAGGTCAAAATATGATGGTAAAAACCCACTCTAATTCTAATAGACAGAGTTTATTTCCACAACAGTTTCGATGCCCACTGGCATCCTCTTCGGGTGGATACAGAGAAACGAAGAGTGGGTTTTTATTATCTGTCAAAAGCTTTTGATATGTCTAGCACAACAGCAAAGGTTTCACCGAAATCCCGAAAGGAGGAGGATCATTGATCAATGGTCAGAGAGATATGCAAGAAGATTGCCAGTAGAGCGTCTTTTGCGGAACCCCTACTGACAATCTGAAAGAAGATTGCAAGAATAGAGGTGTTTAAGAATCTTCCTATTAAGGATAGATTCAAAAACTTTAGAAAGGCAAGAAATCAAAGCATTTGAATGTTAGTTGGAAGGTTGAGAGTGGTCACGCTTCTTTGGGACAAGTTGAATGAAAGCGAACTTCCAGCAGGAAAGAAAAATACCAGATGAAAGACAAAAACGAAAGAGTTTGCCTAGGCAGGATGTCAGCACTGAAGCACAGTTCTTGAGAACAGCAATAGGAACACCATTACAACCGTACGCCTTCCTAGAGGAGTTGAGATTGGGCAGAAAAAACATCTTTGGAAGAGATTCTAATTTCAGACATAATTAAGTCGGAGGAGCAGCACCGGAATCGTTCAGAGTTGAGTTGGAGGCGAAAGTTTGAGTGAAGAGTTCAGCTTTGTCAGGAGAAGAAACGGCAACTGAGCCGTCGGAATGGAAAAGAAGAGGGAAAGAAGAAGTAAAGTTGTTGGAGAGGTTCTTAGTGGATGCCAGAGGGAGTGAGAAGAATTAGAATTTGATAGGTTTTCATAATTTTGTCTGATGAAGGAATTTTTGGCGAGTCGAAGAACAGATTTTGCACGATTCCAGGAGTTGGGTGGCGACGGTACCTTCTGAAAGACTCCTCTCTGTTCCGAATAGCATTAGAACAAGTAAAGTTAAGCCAAGGTTTTTTTTTTTTCATTCGTCGGAGGAATAGAATATGGAATGTACCCCTCCATGCCCGATAGAATCACCTCCGTGATGCGCTCAGCATACTCGGAAGGATCTCGGCCACGAAGCTGTAATCATTCCACGGGAAATCAGAGAAGTACTGCCTAAGGGCCTCCCAGTCATCGGCGCCAAAGTGCCAAGGCGTCTCCTCTTGGGAGGATCCAAAGGCCGAATTGAACGATAGGACAGGAAACAGATATAATAAGATTGTGGTCGGAGGAACCCAAAAGAGAAAAAGTTTGACACGAGTAAGAAGGAGGAGGAGAGGAGAAATAAATCCAGAATGTTGGGCCTATCTCCAAGGCGATCGGGGATACGAGTAGAGTGCTGTACAATGTGTTCTAGGTCATTTAGGATGGAAAAGTTGTAAGCTAGTTCACCAGGGATTTTAGTGAAATGAGAGGACAGCCAAAGGTGGTGGTGAAGATTGAGATCTCGTTAAATGAAGATTTCAGCAAAAGGAGAGTAGGATAGAATGTATTCCACTTTGGAAGTGAGGTAGTCAAAACATTTGGATAGTCCGTAGAATTAGGAGAAAGGTAAACAGCGCAGATGTATTTAGTTTCAGAGTGACATGTAAGCCGTAGCCAGAGGGTTCGGGAATACGAGAACAAGTTAGGTTATTGCGTACATATAAGCAACATCCACCTTTGGAGTGAAATTGAGCCCAGTAGAGCCTAAAGCTCAAGGGCCTAATTAAATAGTCCAGCTTCACAATTATTTATGTCATTGTAAATTGTAAGACTAATGTATTTATTTTATTATTAATAAAGGTTATTCTACAAAGCTGGGCACTTGCGGTTTTTTTTGCGGTACTGCGGTACTACCACACTACCAAACCGGTACCGCATAACGCAGTACCGCAAAAAATGCGGTAGCGGTACTGCTGTACTTTCAGCGATCCTTTGCGGTACTGCGTTATGCGGTACCGGTTTGGTAGTGCGGTAGTACCGCAGTACCGCAAAAAAAACCGCAAGTGCCCAGCTTTGGAACTTATTCAATTAAAAAAAAAAAAGTATGGAGAAAGGGTGCTTTCCTGTTAACGGGAATACCCAACCGCCCGCCACCAAACTGTTTATGTATTTTTGCTCTCGTCATTTTCGTTTAAACTAACGAAAATATCACAACTTAACCTAACCAATCATCAAGGGCGTACAGTTGACCTAACCTGGCACTCAATTGACCTAACCGGGCATTGAATTAACCTAACAGGTTAATATAACGGAAAATGCCCGGTTAGGTCAACTGTACGCCTTTGATAACACTGGGGAACAAATTTCAAATTTTTGTCTATTGAATTAGATTTGACAGTTACTTCTAGGTAATTTGGGTGCGCTGAGCACGAATTTTTACTCGGTTTTGCTCTATCAGGTCCTGATTTTGCTCAACACCCCTCCTCTTTCGTCGTATTCATAAAAAGGTTTTTTTCTCAATACTCGCTGTCTTTTTGCAGTTACACATTATGCAACTAGGTTTTTATCTAGGTATTTGTACCTATTGTTATGGTATTGTTGTATTATGTATATTTTTATATGTAACACCCTAAAAATATTTTTAATTTTGTCATTTTTAACCCATTTTAATATTAGTAAATTAAGCTAAAAATATCATAGAATTCTAAAATTTTCTCGAGCGTTCCTGTTCTCTGTAGAGTATTCTAGAGGGACAACTAAATATATAAAAGCGACTCGTTTCCAGAGTTAATCAGTCAATTCAATCAGTCAGTCAGTTGAGTTAGTTAATTAAGTTTGGGCATTAACATAATTTTGAATTGGCATATGATTTAGTGAGTAATTTTGTCATCGTGATTTAATATAGTTGATTTAATTAGACGTAATTTATATTGTACCTACTCATCCGTGTTTCTAGTTTAATTTCATAGATTGTAAGTACCTATTTCATAATAAGTACCTATTTAAACTAATTTTTGTGTTTATATTTCAGATTTTCTTAAATTTATATGAATTAAGGGCTTTAAATACCTTTACAAATTGGCAGAACAATCAAGCAATATGTCATCAAGCACTAGAAAGTTCAAATGCAAAAACAACCCTGATTCCTTCTGTTATATATGTGGAAATTTTACACTTCAACATCAACGAGCAAATATAACTGACTTCGTAAAAAGAGCTTACTTAGCTTATTTTGGCATAAAACTGGGGGACCAAGATAAATCGTGGGCTCCACATAAAGCCTGCACTATATGCATTGAAAGACTGCGACATTGGACGAAGGGTTCGGATTCAAAAATACCTTTTGGAGTTCCGATGGTAAGTTTATGATTTCATAAAACTACGTAATTTAATCACTAGTATACTGTAACTTACCTAAATGTAATTGTAACTTAGGTACATAAACAAAAATTTACAGAAAATGTTTATAAGAATCTCAAATATTGCATAAGGTTGAAACACATAGAAATGTTAAATGTTTGGGTGATAACTTTTGATAAAATTCATAAAAACAAGTCTCTCGTCGCTTTTGTTAACGCTTTACAATTTTTTTTCCATATCAGGTGTGGCGAGAGCCTACTAACCACGAGACCGATTGCTACCTTTGCTTTGTCAAGACTTCGGGCTTCACTAAGAAAAATAAACATTGTATCGAGTACCCAAATTTCGACACCGCGATACGACCTGTGCTACATTCAAATGAGATCCCCATTCCAAAATTTAAGGGTCTGCCAACTCAAGAATTAGTTGAAGATGTTCCTGAAAATATTGTTATGCACTTTGAGGAGTCAGACACCGATTTTGACCCCAGCGTATTTGAAAGTCAAAACGATCCGCAAAAGTTTAACCAGGCCGAGTTGAATGATCTTGTAAGGGATCTAAATTTGCCAAAAAAGGCTGCGGAAATTTTAGCTTCAAGACTTAAAGAGAAAAACTTGCTTACTTCAAACACATACATTTCATTTTACAGAAAAAGAGAAGAAGAACTTGTTAAATATTTTAGAACAGAGGATAGTTTAGTATATTGCTGCGACATAGTTGGTTTGTTAAAGAAGATGGGGGTTGAGTCTTACGATGCAAATGATTGGCGCTTGTTTTTAGACAGTTCGAAAAGAAGTCTTAAGTGTGTGTTGTTGCATAATGGCAATCTATACGGCTCGATACCGATTGGGCACTCAACAAAATTAAAAGAAAAGTATGAACATTAGGGTGGTCCAAATCCATAGGGGGAAATTTCAAAATTGTCTTAGATAGTCTTCACAAGTGTGGTTTTTGTCCATTTAGTGTCCACATGGTCTGTGCAAAATTGCAGCGTGATTGGTGAATATTTAGAGGTCGCCCCACTCTGAATATATATATTATATAATGTACTTTTTCTTCCGTAGGTCCGATGGCTCAAACTCGATCAATTCCAAAAGTTTGGCTTCTAGGGATGGCAACTGGAACTTTATCCACGTCAAGGCTCCCTACATGCCTTGACGCCCTCCTCTTGGGGCAATACCACCACATCAATCAAAAGCAAACCACCTCCGACAGTCTGAACCAGGCATGCCAGAGGGTGATTGAAGTCTGGACCCGAGCGCGGATCCCAACTCAACGGATCGACTCCTGTGTCCGTAAGCTTTCAAAGCTTTTAGACCGCTACAAAACACTCAAGAAGCACAGGACCAGGCAACGTGCCAGCGATAGAATGAATGAAGACATCTTCAAAGCGGACATCCAGGAACTGTTTGACATCGCAACCAGTGATGCCATGAGCACAATCGTCAACGTCGAGGACCGAAATTTCATGTCCATGCAGCGCAAGGACGTCAATTCTTGCAGCATGGCTGGCATTGATAAGGAAACGACTACACAAGAGGACAGAAAGCGATCCAGAATGGAGAAGGAAGCCAAGAGGAAGGCAAGGCATGAAGCAACACAGAAAGATTTGGAAGAAGCAGGAGTGTCATCAATTGATCTTTCCTCTTCTTCTTCTTCCCTTTTTTCGCAAGACGACGACGACTATAGACCATCGGTTCCGATTCCTTCTTCGTCTGAAGCTCCGGCACCAAAGCGTCCCAAGAACAAGGTTACGAACATTTTCCAATCTCCAGAAGTCATTGGAGCAATGGATCGCACCAATCTTTCTGACCGGAATGCTGTTTTCGTAACTGGAGCTGTATTACAGGCCGCGGGGAATGATCTGTCTGGGATGACGTGCTCTCGGAGCTCTATTCATCGCTACAGAGAAAGTGGGCGAGAACAGGCAGCTCGAGAAGACCTAGAATCATTCTCTCTAGAAGACCCTGTCCTTCTCCATTGGGACGGAAAGCTTCTCCCCGGCATTGAAGGGAAGAAGACGAATGTGCATCGGATAGCAATCCTTATAACATTCAATGGACAGGAGAAGCTGCTTGGTGTCCCAAAGATGAAACAAGGAACTGGAGAAGCACAGGCCCAGGCATGCCTTCAAACTATGAAATTATGGAACGTGGAACAGCATGTGAGAGGTCTCGTCTTCGATACCACTGCGTCAAACACGGGTTTACATCGCGGAGCCTGTGTCAGGATTGAAGAAGCATTGGGTCACGAGCTAGTTTGGATCGGTTGTCGACATCATATACTTGAAGTCGTACTTGCTGATGTCTTTGCCTCAATATTTGGCTCAACAGGAAGTCCTGAAACAGGCCTTTTTAAGCGATTTCAAAAGGAATGGCCATCTCTCTCCCACGAAGCATTTGTTTCAGCATCGGACAGCTTGTTCGAGAACCCTCAACTCCAAGAGATGAGAAAAGAGATGCTCACTTACTTACCTAACGCTCTTCAGGCAAGCCAACCTCGTGACGACTACAAGGAGTTCCTTGAACTATCTTTGCTCTTCCTGGGGGGAAAGACTGGTGGTCAACTCTTTATCCGAGCTCCGGGTCCCATGCACCACGCGAGATGGATGGCGAAGGCGATTTATGCGCTCAAAATCTACCTCTTTCACTATCAATTCAAGCTCACAGCACGCGAAGAACGAAACGTGACTCAGCTGGCTTTATTTGTCAGTCTGATTTACGTCAAGTACTGGCATGAAGCGCCAATGGGGACACAAGCTCCTCTCAATGATCTCAAAATGCTGCATCTTCTGGAAAAATATCCACACGGAGGAGCTGCACAAGCGGCGAAGACAGCTCTAAGACGCCACCTGTGGTACTTGTCGGAGCATCTGATTGGACTGGCCTTCTTCGATAATAGGATCGATCCTGATACCAAAAGGAGAATGGTTCAACACCTCCAACATCCCCAAAAGAATGGCTGCCCCCGACGAATCGACATGGCGGAAGCTGGTGTTGAAAATGATGTGGCATCCTTCGTCACGAAAAGGACATTGACCCTCTTTGATGCCTTGAAAGTTGGAGGTAAGGAGGAAGCGCGCCAGTTACTTCAAAAAGATCCACGGGAATGGCCAAATGACAACAACTACAGGGAACTTAGAGATCGCGCCTTAAAGATGAAAGTCGTCAATGATGCTGCCGAGCGAGGTATTGCTCTCGCACAACGCTACAATGACACTTTGACACGAAACGAGGACCAGAAGCAGTACCTCCTACAACTCGTAGCCGCCCACCGAAAACAGATACCAATACCATCCAAGGCGACTCTGATGCAGAAGAAATAATGAAGATACACCCATTATCATGTCCTATTGTCTTACTGTTTTCTTTCATATTCTTTGAGAACCCAAAAAAAATTTAGTTATTCAGTTGTCTATATATTTTCCCAAATTTTCAAAAAGGGGGCAAGTGGGGCGACCCCTAAATATTAACCGAATAACGTGAAACTTTGCACAAATACTGTCCACACCAAGAGGCATAAAACCAACCTTGTGGAGAGAACTTAGTCGATGCTTTAACTTTTTGGACCACCCTAATGAACATATAGAAAAGGTTTTAAATCTTATCAAATATAGGGAGCACGAGTGGATCATATGTGTTGGCTTAAAAATGGTTAATTTTCTGCTAGGACAACAAGGAGGGTATACTAAATATCCCTGCTTCCTTTGCTTATGGGACAGCAGAGCCAAGGAAGAACATTATTTCAAACAAATCTGGCCAGCACGAACATCACTTACTGTCGGAGAAAAAAACGTAATTAATCCACCTTTAGTGAGCAGAGATAAAATCATATTTCCTCCTCTGCATATAAAACTAGGCCTCATTAAACAATATGTAAAAGCTTTAGATACGAACGGCGAGTGTTTCAAATACATAACTTCAAAATTTCCAAGTTTAAGTTATGAAAAAATCAAGGCGGGAATTTTCGACGGTCCACAAATAAGAACAATGATTAAAGACAGCAATTTTCCTAATGTCATGAATGAACGCGAAAAAAATGGCTGGTTCTCATTCGTGGACTTGATAGAAAACTTTTTAGGCAATTATAGGGCAGATAACTACGAAGAAATCGTAAAAAAACTTTTAAGGGACTACAAAGAGTTAGGTTGCAATATGAGCATAAAAATGCATTTTTTGAATAGCCATCTTGACCAATTTCCAAGTAATTTAGGTGATGTAAGTGACGAACAAGGGGAGAGATTCCACCAAGATATCAAAATTATGGAGGAACGGTACCAAGGCCGCTGGGATTCCCACATGATGGCTGATTACTGCTGGTGCTTGAAAAGAGACCTGCCATCAACAGGCAAATACGCTAGAAAGTCTTACAAAAGAAAATTTTTGCCACAGTGAAAGCTTCATATCTGTTTGTTTTTTTATTTTAAGTCATTTCTATCGTTATAATGTAATTTTACTGTAGTTTGAACTGCTTGTATTCATGAAACTTGAAAAAAAAATTTAACACATGACTTAATTTTTAGTCCTAATTTGAAAAATCTAGAAAATGGCACATAGGCTGTCGACAAGAATCAGGACCTGATAGAGCGAAACCGAGTTGAAATTCGTATTCAGCGCACCCAAATTACCTAGAATCAAGTGTCAGATATCATTCAATAAAATACGTGTTGCCCAGTGTAATTGGTTAGGTTAAGTTGTGATATTTTCGTTAGTTTAAACGAAAATGACGAGAGCAAAAATAGATCATAAACAGTTTGGTAGTCCCGATAATACGTAAATATCGAATTTATTAATCATTTAAATGAAATTAATTAATATGTAACCGATAATCAGTTAGTAGGAGGCCAAAATGTCTTTGTCATCTAAAATCGCAGAAAAAACGTCGCTGCTTTCGGTACGTTGTCGCCACATGAATTCCGCAAGATACGAGTCCAGATGATGGCGGGCGGTTGGGTATTCCCGTTAACAGGAAAGCACCGGAGAAAGTAAGAGGGTACAGAAAAGGTGTTGCTGTCAGTCGTCTCAGACACCTGTGTTTCAGTGAGGAAGAGAAGGTAAAGTTTAGAGGAGGGGAGATGGTGTTCAGCAGATTGAAAATTTGAGGGAAGGCCACAAAAATGTTGCAGAAGTTTATGAAAAGGTAATCAAGCAGAGGCCCAGAACATCTCAAATGGGCGGAAGCAGTTCCAGCCCCGCTGCTCGGGTCTGCGTTCCTGGTATCAGCAGCGGGTGAGGCAGTAGTGGGGATATTTATGTTCCCCTCCCCAGGGGACTCGAAAGCTCGTGTAGTAGTTGCCATTTTTAATTTTTTTGATTCTGAAAAGGTTATGTATTGTGTAAGATGCATGTATATGCAGTGAAGAATAAGGAGAGAAGCGTGTTTGAGAGCATGCTGGACTGCTCACAGGGTAGATGAGACACGGAAAAAAGATCAACTCAGGAGGACAGTGACAGGAGAAACAAAAATTCCAGCACTCGCTATTTTCTGTTTAACGTCCCCCCAAGAGTACTTCCCTGGCCGATTGGTGTCTGGAATCTCCTCCTCCTATTACTTTACTCGCAATGACTTGATGACTCAATGACTTTCGATGATACAATAACTCCCAATGGTCATTAAAGACTCAGTGACTGACTCGTAATGACTTCCAATGACTAAATTACTCAATGATCATTGATGACCTATCTACCCTTGATAATCCACAATCATTCGATGACTCGCAATGACTTATAACAACCGTTGATACCTCGTAATGACCTTTGATGTCCCTCGATGACCTTTGAATGCACAATGACTCGCATTGACCATCGATTCATCTTCTTTCTTCCCTCATTGTTCACTTTCCACTCATTGGTTTCTACTTTTCGCCTTCCTTTGTTCACTTTCTTCCCCGGGTTTTAAACTTTTATAAGTATTAGAATTTTATTATCAGTTTTGAAATAAAGAAATGTTTGTAACTAATGCATGCCCAGTTACTTAATAGGTTTAGCGAAGAAATGAAGTTTGGAAAGAATACTAAACTCTAAAATTCAGAAAATATTCATAATTGGTTGTAAAATGCTACCGTTGTATTCCTCGCTTTTTTAAAATGACTTGCAGAAAATGTACTCCGACCAGCAAGTTCTTTCCATAGATTTTATTTCGGTTAGCTTTCCTACACAATTGTACTTAGGGACCTAATACAAAAATATGAACGAGTGAGTATAAATTTATTTTCAGGCTTGTAGAAGAAGTGGACTTACAATTGCCCTTTGTGACAGAGCAAGAATATTCCGCACCAGAGTTGGTTATCAAGAAACCCGAAGTAAATTTTAAAGAGAAAGTTGTAAGTCTCTCTAAAGGGGAATCTGTAGGACCCGTTTCATTCAAGAAAAGAAAGGGAGGCGATGAGCACAAGAAAAATGTCAGAAGAAGAATCGTTGATTGAGTTTCGATTCAACGTTTTCTTAATAAACGATTCCTTAACGCAGAAATTGTTTCCAAAATGTTTAAGCTCTCCTTCGATAAGTTACGTTCTCCCAAGCTACAAAACCTCCACTGTTAATCCTGAAAAATAGTGAAATAAGTAATTTTGTTATACAGTATATTCAATTTTTGCCAAGGAATGCCTTTGCCAGATTTATTACTTCGCTTAATTGAAGCTACATTCTCGAATGAAAACTAGTTTTCAAGTTTCTTATGCGGGACTTATTTGTACACGTACCCTTCCACAAATAAGTTCAAATCAGCAGAGAATATTAGACTAGAGACCCAACTCAATCTTCTCGCCATAAAGGATTGTAATACTACATGCATTATGAAGGAACCCTTTCCCATTCCCCATGGGGTAGGCACGACGCTTAAACTCGAGACTGAAAACGCGCAAAGATATTTCGGAATCGCCATCCATGACAAAGTTGGAGGTATGTTTCAGGTGGTGCGTCAGGGGTGACCAAAGTGTTTACAAACCGCTTGTGCCGCATCTACGGAAGCTCTATTTTTATTCATACTTTTAACATCAATTTTTAACGCGGACTCGTTTTTCGTACATGCAAAATAGTTTTTTCCAGACAAAGCTGAGGTTAAGTAGGATTGTTTTCAAATAAAAGTTAGGTTAGTTTAGATTAGGTTAAGTTAAGTCAGTTACTTTTCCGACAGAAGTGAAGTCAGTGAGGTTAAGTTAGATTAGTTTGGATTGCCGGCTCAAGTTGTTTTACGACAAAAATTAGGTCAGGTCAGGTCGGGTCACGTCACGTCCGGTTCTTTTCTGACAAAAGTGAGATAGGTTAGTTTCGGTAAGCTCGAGTTCTTTTCCGATAAAAGAGAGTTTACGTTAAGTTAGTTAAAATAAGATAAGCTCAAGTTTTTTTCAACTTTGTCAGTAAATGTAGCTGACAAATTACTGAGGGAGTCAACATCAGGTCGATCCCGAACCGTCGTTCAAAGACAGCAATCAAGCAAGTCGAGGGGGTTTTACTTTCGCAACAAGCATCGTGCGAAGTTATTGAGGAGCTGAAGAGAGTCATGGTCGTGTCCGTCGATTATTGACAAGGTGACGAATGTCATGATCGAAAAATATTTTCGACAACCTAACTTTCCTGGAAAATGATTTTCGACACCCTAACAACTTAGTCATTTTTGTCAGACTTCCTCCCCCCCCCCTTTTGTGTAACATTTTGGAGACCCCTCCCCTCTCTGGTGTAGGTAATGCGATAAATTTTAACCCCCCACCCCACCCAATTATATAACTAATTAATATTAAAGTGACTTAGGAAGGATAAGCATTAAAATAAATTTTATAAAAAATTTTATTTGGGAGAAAGTGAATTTATTTCTTGGCACCCAGCAAAATATTTTAATGGGGAAACTTAAATTTACTATAGGGTCCTGTATAGTTGAATAAGTAAATGCAATTAGTATAGTACAGTATTACTGAAATTCCAGTAACTACGTTTCGTATTGGCTTTTGTTGCTGAAATTTAACTTGGGCTAGTAGGAATGAACTTATTTCTTTCTTCTTCTGTAGCTTTTCCCGTCTCTATACGAACTTATATATATATGAACTTATATACAGTATAAATGAGTATATGGCATTGCTTATTCGTCTTGTTAATTCCCATTTCTTCCTCTGATCCCTATTTATTTCTTATTGATATATATTCCATATTGCAAACTATTGAAATTACTATGTATCAGATGTCAGATTTCAGACATCCGCGGATGCGGATGCCAAACTTTGACATTCGCGCGGATGCGGATGTTCATGCATAAATTTGTCAGCTTGATATGATAGTTTAAATTCATACTTAATTTACTGATTGACTTTGTTTTTGGTTAGTTATAAATATTAGATATTCGGTAATATTAGATATTATTATTTTGTAATTATAATTTTTTTACAACCCTTTTTTTGCACGAGGATGCGGAACGGGGACCCAACTAGTCTTGCATACCACCAACCACTTTCCCCAACAACCACCCTTTGGAAAGTAGTGTGCTTATGACATTGTTATGTATTGTAGCATGAACAATTAATTATACAAATACACAACAGACAAATTGTGCTTCAAAAATAGCAATTTAGTAAAATAGTACACATCCGCATCCGCGATGCGGATGTTGAATTTTGTGCGGATGCGACATACATCACTATTATGTAGTCCTCCATGGCTGAATAAGTAAATGCATGTAGTGTATCATTGAAATTCCAATACGTCGCGTGTTGTTTTGTTATCTGAATATTAAATGGGCCAAGAGAAATTAACATTGTTCTCTTGATTTTTACACTCGAACGTAATAGTGATGACCTTGATTTTTATTAGCTATGTGATTAAGAGACGCCTCTGAGTCATCCGTGGTAGTAGGTATTATCTTGAATTGGGAAACAGTCCACATAGCCAATGACCCGAGTTCTCCGGTAGGCGCCCTGCGCATCTTCACCTTTATCCTCATAAGGCTTTATAAGCTATATAAACGTGTATATATGTATATATATGGGAATGAACTCAGAATGGTCCCCTGAGTTTTTTATGATACACACAGACAGTGCATGGAACAAGGAACTCTTCTGGGATAATTAAATCCACTATAGTCCGAATAAGTAATGGTAAATGACAAATACCATAGTTTTTCTTTTTCATGATGCTAGCCCGACGTGGGCAACGGGTCACTCGCAAAGAGGTCCCATAAATATAGCTTCCCTCACCAGCTATCTGCAAAGCAGACAGGATCCAGCTTTGGGACATGGATTTAGGGTTTAAAGCACCTAGCCATGCTACATTTAGAACCTCAATATAAGCAAAAGACTCGCTGCCTTCACGTCAGATTGAATGCATCAAAGAAAAAGAAAAAGGGGGTAACTATTATATTTTTAGCCAAAAACCAAAACTTAAACCTCAACTGGCAGAATTGAGCGTCCACTTTTCAAGGCACGTAACATGTCCGTTTCAAGATGGGAATGAACTCAGAATGGTCCCCTGAGTTTTTTATGATACACACAGACAGTGCATGGAACAAGGAACTCTTCTGGGATAATTAAATCCACTATAGTCCGAATAAGTAATGGTAAATGACAAATACCATAGTTTTTCTTTTCATGATGCTAGCCCGACGTGGGCAACGGGTCACTCGCAAAGAGGTCCCATAAATATAGCTTCCCTCACCAGCTATCTGCAAAGCAGACAGGATCCAGCTTTGGGACATGGATCTAGGGTTTAAAGCACCTAGCCATGCTACATTTAGAACCTCAATATAAGCAAAAGGTCTTTTGCTTATATTGAGGTTCTAAATGTAGCATGGCTAGGTGCTTTAAACCCTAGATCCATGTCCCAAAGCTGGATCCTGTCTGCTTTGCAGATAGCTGGTGAGGGAAGCTATATTTATGGGACCTCTTTGCGAGTGACCCGTTGCCCACGTCGGGCTAGCATCATGAAAAAGAAAAACTATGGTATTTGTCATTTGCCATTACTTATTCGGACTATAGTGGATTTAATTATCCCAGAAGAGTTCCTTGTTCCATGCACTGTCTGTGTGTATTATATATATATATATATATATATATATACAGGGCGTCCCAAAAAAATGTATACACACTTTAAATAATTATAAAGGCAGTGTTTATTAAAATACATTTCATTTTCAAAATGTAATAGAATCTACAGACATTATTTAATTGTTTTGTCAACGCCTGTTTTCAAACTGACGTCCGTTCTGGTCCAGGCACTGCTGATAACGCGAAGCAATGGAATCGCAAACATTACGAAACACTTCGTTTGGTATTTGTGTGCATTCTCGTTCAATGGCTGCTCTCAATTCAGCGACTATTGCAGGTTTTATAGCGTAGACTTTGTCTTTTAAGTATCCCCATAAAAAAAAGTCTAGTGGTGTGAGGTCTGGTGAACGCGGAGGGTATTCTACGAAACCCCTTCGTCCAATCCACATCCACATCGTGCCAAGTACCACTCGCAATACTCCACTCTTCGGTCCGGATCATCTTCATTAATAGCATGGACTAATCTTGGAATGTAACTTTTCCATTGACAGCGCTTCAAAATGCGTTGGACAGACGATTCTGAAATTCCTACCTCACGACTCGCTTGCCGCACAGATTTTCTTGGACTTTGGTGATACGTTTCCAGTACTCTTTTTTGCTTTGTGGGGCTTGTCGATGTCCGTGGTCTTCCGGAACGCTTCTTGTGGACATTCTGAACAGTTCCATCGGCTTCAAACTTATCTCTAATTCGAGTGATGGTAAGTCGCGTTGGTGGATCTGTTTGAAACTCCCTCCTAAACTGTCTTTGCACTTCAACTGCGTTTTCACACTTCCAGTAGCATTTTAGAATGAATTTCCTTTGTTCAAAGCTTAGTCTGACTGCCATTATTAATTCTAATGGGTTTAACTTGGAAAGAAAGAAACATCAATTGAGCTATCAGCTGTTAAAGTGTGTGTACATTTTTTTGGGACGCCCTGTGTATATATATATATATATATATATATTATATATATATATATATATATATATATATATATATATATATACAGGGTGGGCGGAAAGTAGCTCCCTATTTGGATTGGTAAAAAAATATGTATATTATCCATTTATTTCAGAAGAAATAATATGAAAAGGTAGGCATACATGGTAGGTTTTCTCTAAAATTCAATGTGGGCTCCAACTCTTTCCACCAGCTTCTGGAGCCGCCCAGGAATGGCGTCCACTGACTTTAGCAGGAACTCCGGCGGGATGGAGGACATGACTTCCCGAATTCGGTCCTCCAGTTCTTCCAATGTCCTCGGTTTGGTGCGGTAGACTTCTTCCTTTACCCACCCCCAAAGAAAGAAGTCGCACGGTGTCAAGTCGGGGCTCCTGGCTGGCCATTAATGTGGACCACGACGACCCATCCAACGCCCAGGGAAGTGGGCATCCAGCCACTCACGGACAACAAGAGCGAAGTGCGGAGGGGCGCCATCTTGCATAAATATCAGATCGTCGATGTTCTCCCATGTGCTGACAACCGGCCAGACCTCGTTTCGCAACATAGCAAGGTACCGCTCAGCATTCATGGTGTTGCGCAGGAGGAACGGGCCCACAACCTGATCTGAGGTCATACCACACCACACCGTTACACTGAACCGATTCTGCCGTTTTTCAGCGGTAACCGTGCGACTTCTTTCTTTGGGGGTGGGTAAAGGAAGAAGTCTACCGCACCAAACCGAGGACATTGGAAGAACTGGAGGACCGAATTCGGGAAGTCATGTCCTCCATCCCGCCGGAGTTCCTGCTAAAGTCAGTGGACGCCATTCCTGGGCGGCTCCAGAAGCTGGTGGAAAGAGTTGGAGCCCACATTGAATTTTAGAGAAAACCTACCATGTATGCCTACCTTTTCATATTATTTTTTCTGAAATAAATGGATAATATACGTATTGTTTTACCAATCCAAAATAGGGAGCTACTTTCCGCCCACCCTGTATATATATTATTTATTTATTTATTTATTTTCATGCGGGTTGCTTCTAAAAAGCTTCAATTTAATATTCAAGAGAAATCCAATGACAAGGAGGAATGTAAATGCCATGAAAAGTCTTCTTTAATGCAACGTTTCGAGCAATATGCTCATCTTCAGGCTAAATAATAATAATATGAAATTAAAATCAATAAACAATTAAAACAAGACAAAACAGTTTCTATAAGACCAATTCTTAAAAACAAAATTTAAAAAGACAAAGAAGGTTAAATTCAAAGTTATTAAAATTTACATATAAAATTACAAGAAATTTAAAAAGCTATTTTTAAGTTACATATAGTAAATTTGAAATTAATACAATGGAATAACACTACTAACCCTTCATTGCTGGTTCCGAGGCACAAGTAATCTTAAAACAAAACACATGGAACATACTATGGGTTGGGTGGTTGGAGAGTTATAAATTGGGAAGGGGGAATTATAAAAAAATTTAAAGGGACAGCTGAGGAATCAACATTTAGAGAAGGGGTCAATGTTTTTATATAAAGAGATTCCAAAATTCTAAGTAAGTTGGGACAAGAGTTATACCCGAGAATTTTAAAATTATCTAAAGTGACATCAGTTTTACATTTAATACTATGTTCCCGGATACTAGAGGCTTCTTTTTTATTTAAAATTTTACCTGTTCGGCAACTTATTCCCATATGCGAATAAAATCTAGCCCTGAGAGAGCGCACGGTGCTGCCAGTGTAAGTACCAAGGAGACACCTTGGGCAAGTAAATAAATATACAACACCGCTACGCAACGAATCAGGAGTTCGATCCTTCGCTGAGAAAAAGCTACCTAAAGACGTTTTATTAATAAATATAATGTGAAAATCAGTATGATAAAACATTTTTTTTAACAACTTCGTAAATTTAAGTTTAAATTCTTTATTCATGGGACCCATTTCAGGTACCAAGAAATATTTTACATCTTTAGGCACTGAAATACAGGGAAGTTGAGGGCTATAAACATTATTTAAGAAAGATCTTATTAGTTTATCTCCATATTGAACAGGAAAACTATTATTGGTAAAATATAATCTTAAATTATTAAATTCATCGTTAAGTAAGGTAAAACGAAGTCAAATTATATCCTCTGAACAAGAGTGTTTTAATGCACGACATCTTATACAGGGTGGGCCGTAAGTTTCCATACATAGGAAAAATTAAACGTTTGTTTTTATGTTTCAGATACCCTAAGAATATGCGTTTGACGAAAGAGCAGCAAATTTTTACGTCAATGGAGAGGTTAATCGGCAAAACATACGTTATTGGAGTAATGCTAACCCTAACTGGCTGAGTCCGACGAAGATGCAAGGTGCCGGTAAAGTGATGGTGTGGGATATGGGGTGACAGAATTATTGGACCAATTTTTGTCAGTGGAAATCTTAATGCCGAAAGGTATCTTAACATGTTGCAAGAAGAGATTTTCCCATCCCTGCTAAACGAGGAAGGTAACTTCCCAGTTTACTTCCAGCAAGATGGAGCTCCACCTCATTATGGTCTTCACGTGCGTCGGTATTTGGATCAGCAGTTTCCGGATGCTTGGATTGGTCGGCGTGGTCCTGTGGAGTGGCCTCCCAGATCCCCAGATCTCACCCCCTTGATTTCTATCTTTGGGGGCACTTGAAGGCCATGGTGTATCAGGAAAAGATACGAGACATAAATCATCTAAAGGAACGTATCACCAACGCCATTACAAGCATAACGTCAACTGTGCTAATGCGTGTTCATCAACAGTGGGGAACACGTATTGAAATGTGTTTTCAAAACAATGGCAACCATGTAGAGCATATTATATAAATAAAAATGGTTGTCCATAAAAAAATGTTTATTTTTCCTATGTATGGAAACTTACGGCCCATCCTGTAATTAAAATCAGTAAAACTAAAAAAAATTCATGCCCAAACCGGTAAAAGTGGGTTTCCTGTAAACTGATGTAGTAATAGAATCCCCTTTTTTTCGAAATTAAAAGATCTAAAAAGGGAAGGGAGCCATTTTCCTCAGTTTCCATTGTATAAGTTATATTGGGGTGCAGAGAATTTAAGAAATTAAAAAATTGTTGCGCTTGTACAGCATTATCAAAGACAGCTATCGAGTCATCAACGAAGCGTCGGTAAAAAATTGGTTTACAATGGGTGGGAGATTGTCTAAAAATTATACTTTCTAAATGAGTCATAAAAAAATCAGCTGATAAAGGTCCGACGGGTGATCCCATCCCAACACCATCAATTTGTTGGTAAACCTTATTATTTCATTAGTTTTATTTATGTAATCAGATTTATTCAAAATAACAACTCCGTTACCCTTGTCCGGTCTAGTCACGACAATCTCCTGGTTCTTTGCCAAATTCTTAATAACCTGCAAGTCACTCTTCTTAAATATAAAAGATTTAAATTTAAGGTTTCTAAGTTTATGAAAAAATTCATGAGTTAAATTAGCAAACTGACACTTAAAATTATTAAAATCACCAACATGGGGAACATTTTTCAAGCCATTAAAAAAATTTTCAAAGTAAAGAAAAAACGAAGGCTTATATATTTGAAATAACGGAAGCTTAAATTGCAAGCCAAGTGAGAGTAAAAACTTTTCCCGAGGGGAGAGGGTGTAACTAGAAAAATTCGAAATTACTTTATCAGAATTGAAAAAATTAGGTGAATTCAGGCCCAGGGCCTTTAACTTACGTTCATGAGTTTCAGAAATGGTAGAATGAAACTATTCAAGATCACGTTGTACAAGAGAAATTATTAATAATAATCCAACAACGAAAGGGTATTTTTAAGAGTAATTATACTGTATGATGCTCAAGCGACTTATGCGAGTCTGAAATTTTGATTTTATAATTAATTTCATTATTTAACAAATATTCCAGAGAAGATTGATAAAATTCAGAGTCATACAGATTTTCTCGATAAAGTTTGAAATAAACGAATTTCGGGAAAACCCTACATGTACGACACATTTCAAGAAAATAACAGTCGAGTTTAGACTTGAGAAGCTTTCGTGAAGTCTTCCAAACATTTTCACATTATATTTATTAATAAAACGTCTTTAGGTAGCTTTTTCTCAGCGAAGGATCGAACTCCTGATTCGTTGCGTAGCGGTGTTGTATATTTATTTACTTGCCCAAGGTGTCTCCTTGGTACTTACATTGGCAGCACCGTGCGCTCTCTCAGGGCTAGATTTTATTCGCATATGGGAATAAGTTGCCGAACAGGTAAAATTTTAAATAAAAAAGAAGCCTCTAGTATCCGGGAACATAGTATTAGATGTAAAACTGATGTCACTTTAGATAATTTTAAAATTCTCGGGTATAACTCTTGTCCCAACTTACTTAGAATTTTGGAATCTCTTTATATAAAAACATTGACCCCTTCTCTAAATGTTGATTCCTCAGCTGTCCCTTTAAATTTTTTATAATTCCCCCTTCCCAATTTATAACTCTCCAATCACCCAACCCATAGTATGTTCTATGTGTTTTGTTTTAAGATTACTTGTCCCTCGGAACCAGCAATGAAGGGTTAGTAGTGTTATTCCATTGTATTAATTTCAAATTTACTATATGTAATTTAAAAATAGCTTTTTAAATTTCTTGTAATTTTATATGTAAATTTTAATAACTTTGAATTTAACCTTCTTTTAGTCTTTTTAAATTTTGTTTTTAAGAATTGGTCTTATAGAAACTGTTTTGTCTTGTTTTAATTGTTTATTGATTTTAATTTCATATTATTGTTATTTAGCCTGAAGATGAGCATATTGCTCGAAACGTTGCATTAAAGAAGACTTTTCATGGCATTTACATTCCTCCTTGTCATTGGATTTCTCTTGAATATTATATATATATATATATATATATATATAATCCCTGCTTTATAAATTTTACATCTGGTCGAAAATTGCGTGTGCAAAAAATTGTTCCCTTGAAATTGGATTAACCAGTCTGCTAATGCCTTCAAAATCTCTTTCGGTAACAACGGTAACTTGCCGAGGATTTAATCATTGGTGTGAAATGGTCTTATTTATTGGAAAAGAAAATTGTTTAAATCAAATATTTTTTTCTTATTCCTTTATAATTATTCATGTAATGAGAAAATACTAGACTTTATATAACTTATCCATTTGAAACAATATACCGGGTGATTACAAATGATCTAACTGATTTTAAACATTTGTTTTTGAAAAAACTAACAAAGCTACAGTGAAAGGCAAGATATACAAATAAAGAACTCGAAAAGTTTTATTTACGAGCTATTGAAGTTCAGTATGAGCTTTTGTGGCTCCTTTTGAGGCTACAACATTCCTGAATGAGCAACTGCCTGATCGTTGGATCGGGCCGTTGGGGGCCCATTGCTTGGCCGGCTCGTTCGCCCGCTCTAACCCACTTTGACTTCTTCCTCCAGGGCTATGCAAAAAAAATGAAGTTTTTGTTCCACCAGTGGCAACAACTTTGGAACATTTGAAGGAAAGGATATGCGAGGCTGTTAGAAAAGTTCAGTATAATATGCTACAAAATGTATGGAGGGAAACAGAATACCGCTTTGATGTATTATACAGGGTGATTAAAAAAAATGTTAACATTTATACGAGAAATAATTAGAGGTCATCCAATCAATATATAATTAACATTTTTTTGAACCACCCTGCTGTGGAGAAACCAGTGGTGGATGAATTGGATATCGATTCTGTAATTGATCGGTTGGCTAGTTCTTCCAGCGAATTGAGGAGGCTACTCCTGTAACAGAATCTCTGAATATATCTTGAATAATGATTATTTGATTTATAGATTTTAACTTTACAACGTGAAATAGTAGTACATTATAAGTTTAAATCTAAATATTAGCTTTAAATTTATAATAAAATGCATACATTTGTGTTTTATCAAAAATAATTATATGAAGTTTATAACTGACAATTAGAAAATTAAAGTGTAAGAATTTTAAGAGTTCAAACAGTTTAACGCAGATGCTTTAATTTTTTGTTTGCACCCAGTATTTTTTTTTTTTGATGTAGGAAGGAAGGGCCAAGGGCGAATGCCCGCAAAAGCGTCCCCCGCATAAAAGAAGAAAGCCAAAATCAAGGCCGGGGGTTTTGAGATGCCGAGACACTGTGCGTTTGAAAAATGGGAGGTCATAGACAGGAGGAAAGATGGATTGAGGAAGATTGTTCCAGAGTTGACCGGTTGAGTAGATAAAAGATTGAAAATACCGATTAACCCTCGCGTTAGAGAATTGGACAGAAAAGAAGTGAGAAAGTGTAGAAAGTCTGGTGCTGCGTGCTCTCCTTAAAGGAGGAGGCATGCAGCACTAGACTTTCTACAGTGTACACTTTCTCACTTGTGTCCAACTCTCTTTATTTGTAATGTTATATCTATATTCTAAAAATAGTTTTACCGAAATAAAAAATATTTTGTTGGCCCCAATGACAATACGTGTCCGCTGATGTTTTATGAGCCAGTCCGCCAGTTTTTCATCATTCCACATTTTAATCGGCTACACTAAAGCGGATAATTAAATAAGTGCATATTTTAAAGCAGATAAAAATTATTATGAATGCCTGAAAATTTTGTGTACAGGGTGTCCCAGAATTAACTATATTTCAATGAAATCGGACAGATTTAATAAAAACTGACATAATTTTGTGTTTATTACTAAATTATGATACAAAAACAAATAGATTTATAAATCATAAGTCAAAACTTTATTGAGAAGTTTCAACATGTGCACCGTCTGTATCTCTGTCTGCAAATTTCAAATCTATCAGCGCTGCGAAACACATTTTGAAGCATTTCAGGTGTTATCTCCCGCACTGCCAACTGGATGCGTTCTTTAAGTTCAGCTAAACTATTGAGCTTTTGGCGATAAACCTTTGTTTTTATGAAACCCCATGCAAAGAAATCCAGGGGTGTCAAATCCGGAGAACGCGGAGGCCAAGGTCGAGGTCCTCCACGTCCAATCCACCGATTCGGAAGGCGTCTGTTGAGGTATTCTCGAACAATTAGAGCATAATGACATGGTGCTCCATCTTGTTGAAACACAACATTATCAAGAATGCCATCATCAAGAAGCTGTGGTTCGAGAAACTGCTGAAGCATATCAAGGTAGACGGTACCTGTTACAGTTGCTCCCGCAAAGAAGAATGGGCCATAAATTTTGGATTTGGTCATTCCAAGCCACATGTTAACTTTTGGAGAGTCTCTCTGCCATTCTATGACTTCAGACGGTCTTTCATTGGACTAGATACGACAGTTGTGTCGATTGACTTTACCACACGTGTGGAAAGTCGCCTCATCACTGAATAAGATGTTATCCAATAAACTTTCATTTTCGATTTGATCCACAATTTCTGCACACCTTGCTGCTCGATTTGGATAATCCTCTTCATTTAGGGCATGCAGTACTTGAATGTGATAAGCCTTTTTCATCAGTGTCGAACGCAAGATTCTATGAACTGTTGTCTTGGATATGTTGAGTCTTCGACCGGCCTCCCGAACCGAAGTTGTTGGTTCATCCTCAAACAATTGTCGTACCTCTTCGGTACTGTTACGTGCTGTCCTTGGGCGTCCTCTTCCCACCTCGTCGTGTACGGATCCAGTTCTTTTAAATTTGTTCACAAGTTCACGAATCGCTTTGTCTGTAGGACCGGTTCTGTGGAATCTTGTAAATTTTTCTCTGATTTCATTATATTGCATTCCTTTGATACGGGATGTTACAACAAAGATGCGTTCTTGTGTATTCATTATTAATAGGGTTCTGAAAGAGAATGAAAATAAAACTATGAAAAAATTATGAAAATAAAATTTAGAAAAAAATTTAGAAATTTATACATTTTTAACACATTAAACATGATAAACATAAATAAAAGTGTGTTTTTAAAAAATTTGTCCGAGTTCATTGAAATAGATAGTTAATTCTGGGACACCCTGTATTTTAGCTGGATGTAGGTGAAAATAAATCAGTTTCCATGGTAAAGCAAAAATAATTTAAAGTAATTTAATAAGTTTTCTTTATTTTTTATTTTTTAATAATAAAAATGTTCATCAGAAAGTTCTTTTTGTGTTAAATTATTATTATTTATTATTATAATGTTTCACGCTTTTATTGTTGTAACGTGAATCTGTAGACACAATTTTACACACAAAAAGATGAAAAAGTGTTCAATCACTTCTTGCTCTCGCTCTCGCTCGAAGTAGAGACCTTTTTCATCTTTCATGAAGATGTTCAGGGTTTAACCATTGGCATTTGTTGTCACACTTTTAGGGGACCCGCTGGACTCCTCCTGGTGCGAGTGGTCCTTGGGGTTCGGATCCCCAAACCTACAAAAAGCTTGCTCTAAAACGGAGATCTCCGGTCAACCCAGGGGCCGTTCGCTCTTCTCCGTTCTTTCTTTTCCTTTTGATCGTTAATGAAAAACAAAGATGACAGCATAACCTCGTAGGAGCAGAAAGATTTCCGCTTCAAGTTTGTGAGAGGGTGGCGACGGATCCGTTACCTGTTGTTCTTTATAGAGCCTTGCATATCTTTCTGGGGCTATTTAAAATTTTGAAAAAAAAAAATATATATATATATATATATATACACATCCATACACACACCTTACCTTATGTTGTTTCGTGCGTTGGTCTCTCTTCACACGGAGGTCAAGCTGGTGGCCCTTCCTCTAGGTCTGGCTTGTTGGAGGAGCGAGTTGCTTTCTTCCGCTCTCCACCGTACATAGCCAGGCACGCCCGGCTCATCTGGTACCGTCCTGAGCCAGGCATCCAGTCTTCTCTTGAAGACTTCAACTTTGACCCCCGTTACGTTTCTGAGGTCCTTTCGAAGCGAGTTAAAAAGTCTTGGCCCCCTGACAACCAAGCTATTTTCCTTCAGAGTTGAGGAGGTCCTTTGTTGGGCCTTTAATTTGGGAACACTACACATTCTGCCTTTCCTATTTTTCAGTGTTGTTTGAATGGTAATTGGGTTTAGTTTTAGGTTTGGTACCAGTTTTTCGGTCATTTTCCATATGTAGATTATGGTGTACCTCTCTCTTCTTTCTAGGGAGTACAGATTTAGTTTACGTAGTCTTTTCCAGTAGTGAGTTCTTTGCAGCCATCAATCTTGGCTGTGAAATGTCTTTGCGTTTCTTCTCGTTTATTAGTTTCTTCCTTTTTATATGGGGACGTCAAAACTGAGCAGTATTCAAGTTTTGGTATAATCAGTGATTTTAGCAGGGGAATCATTACTGTCCTGTCCCTTCTCTTGAACGTTCTTAGTACCTGTCCAGCGATTCTTTTTGCTTTATTTATCGCTATCTGATTTTGTGTTTCGAATTTCGCATCATCTGTCGTTATTATCCCGAGATCGATCGCTTTCGTGCTTCTCTTAATTTCCTGTCTATCTGGAGCATAATATGCAGTCCGTTTAAGTTCTTTTCTACCATATCTCAGGAGCTGAAATTTCTCGGTGTTAAATGACATGTTGTCTTCTGACCATTTGTATATTTTGTTCGTGTCCCTCTGCAAGGCCTCCACGTCATGTACATCGCTGATTTTTCTGCTGATCTTTGTATCGTCTGCAAAGGATGTTACTATACTGTTGCTGTTTACTCCGCTGTCTGTTGGCATGATAATGAACAGGAGTGGGGCCAGTACTGTCCCTTGTGGTACTGAGCTGCGTACTTCCGATTCTGATGATGATATACCTTGAATTTTGACGACCTGCAGACGTTCTCTGAGGAAGTTGTAGATCCATTTTCCCACTTTTCCTGTTATTCCCATATATTTAATTTTATGTGCTATTATACCATGGTCACTATTATGCCATGTGCTATTAGACCCTTGCGTTTTACAGGTGCTCTTATTATTTATTCATGAGGTTTCCTAAAAGGAGCAAGCAAACCTGCGCTCGTGAACGAATGGAGACTTTCGCGACGCTGTTAAGATGCGGGCGGCGAGTAAGGCGTGGTTGTGCGTGAAAACTTTAACACTCTACTGCTCATGTCAAACAAATTTTAATTCTAAAGTACTTATTTTTAACTCTGAAAAGTAAAATGAGGTACCATTCCGTAGATCTCAAACAGCACACATCTTGCAAATTTGGACTAATAAGTTTAAGGGGAAATCCTGTATTCTGAACTATAGGATGGCCCTATAGGTACCACTCCATCGGGAGAACTCGGATGCAAATAAACTTTTGGTATATAATTATCGTATGGTGTCTAATACAGTATGTACTCTTCTCAAAATTTGATTAAAATCTATTAAGAGTGGAACTCTGTAGGTTTGTTAAATTAATGACCCTGTATCTACTACTTAAAACAGGTGGATTTTGAGAAAATGATCAGGATTTCGTATAGTACAGATAAATATTTAATGGCATTATAAATTTCGTTAAAATCCGCTGAATACTAAACGTGTTAACTTAATATGTTAAAAAAAAAAATTATATTTGTTCCCCATCCCCCGTCAGGAAGTTTTATCTTGTAAATTTGAACATGGGATTAACTTAATCGCCAAATTCTAAACGAGTTTCGTGGGAATTTATCGGAAAATAACAAGTTTTGAGAGTCATATCCTATCTTGTTTCCCCGAGGAACATCATCCGATCTGTACGTGTCGTGAAAAAGGTTTGGTATCAATCATTTGGGGGAGGAACATTGTAAACTGTGAAACGTAAGAAAAAATACATGGTCCTACGAGTCTTTTTCTCTTGCCGAATGTTCCTGGAAGTTCATAACAATGTTTGGCCTCTATTGAGAATCTTCAATTTGTAGTCATTTATTAGTTCGGCTATCCAGCGCCGTCTGAGAATTACTGCTATAGTTCTCTGTGATAAAACCACATTGTACCCCCCCCCCTACATACACAAGGAAAAAGAAAAATGATTCCAAGGCCTTTCGTGTATTTAGAAGTACACCTCGAGATGACAAAAATGTATACCTATGTGCAGCGGGACAGAAAAATAAAAAGATTAACACATGATTGACAAGAGATAATTAGAGGCAAAAGGTATTTTAACAGGATATTGCCAATTTTATACATTCCCGCACTCTTTTTCAAATTATTTTTTAAAATGGATAAATGCACATTCTAGAATATTTCTTTTAATTATATATTTGTTCTTAACGAGCGCTTTAGAACTATCCCACTTGATACTGATTACATCTCTACATATGGTTAAACAGTGTATTAGAATTATTTGCTGGTTTACACGAATACACGCAACCAACCGCATTATCCTGGTTATTCTTTATTAGGCGTGATTTAACAGTATTATTATACTTAAAGACTACATTGATACCAGTTGCTTTAAGTAAAGTCGGAAGATATTGAAAAGCAACATGGTAAGGTAGGCTAAGGATATTTTTACGCTCAAATTCCTTTACAGTTACACTATTATACAGACATGCCAACCCTCCTGTTTTAAACAGGAGAACAGGAGTCTCCTGGTTTTTTGTACCAAATTCAAAACTCCTGGCAGGAGTCAAAAATCTATTTTTTACCCAATTTCCTGATATTGAAAAAAATGAACTAGTTATGATGAAACCAGAAAGAAGAGTTTTGAGAGGTGACTTCAAGTGTATAAGAGTTATAAGATGATATGGGCATCAATACATTGTCAGACCTCATGGTCCAAACCGTACCGTGACACTCCAAAGCCAAGGACAGAAAAGTTATGGAGCACAATTCAGTAATTCTTTATTGTTGAAAGCTCAAGGTGCATTGTACAAGCATTTCAAGCAATGAATGATACCCTTATAATATCGTATTTAAAGTGTGCGAATAAAATTTATGAAGCTATACTCTCCTACTCTCCTGTGTTTTTCTAGCATAGGGGTTGGCATGTCTGTATTATAATACCTATTCTTGGCTTTCTTAAGGCAGTTATCTAGAAATGAAATAGGATAGCATAATTTAGTACCACTATTCATGATATTGCTTAACTCGGAATCTAAAAATTCAGGACTGACAACTCTCATCGCTATAAGAAACATAGCAGAGAAAATAGAAGATTTAATTGAGGGATGATGGTCAGAATAAAAATACACACACGAGTTATTATAAGTAGGCTTACGGAAAACTTCAAATTTGAGCTGATTCAAGCATCTCCGAATTTTTAGATTCAGAAAAGATAAGCGGTAAATCTCTAGGAGCGCTCCATTTTTCAATATTAAACATACACTCATAAAACATATACCATTTGAAAGCTCACATTTTTCTGAGTCTAAAAATGTAGTAATCCAAAAGTATCAATAAATAAAAAGGGTATTATTATAGTATTACACCCGTCTAACGTCCAGCAATTATTATATGTTCATTAAGTAGATTTTTTAATTCTAAGACACTTTCCTTCTATAGCGTTTCCGTCGCAAATGCTTCGTTTTCGAGATATAAACATAACCTGGCAAGGTATTTATTCATTTCTTCAGTTAAAGACAAGCGAAATCTACTCCACCAATTCTTTATTCAGGCAGCCAAGTTATACCCACCTCTCTCAGACCGGCAGCGACCCCTTACAACCCAGCAACTGTCTTCTGATGAGTCGGAAGACTAGGAAGAGCCTCAGCCTGCCCCTGCACGTGAATAAGGTAATTCCTGTTTTTCTTTTAGGTTAGGATAGGTTAGGTTAGGTCAGGTCAATTTTCAAGGTGAAATTTATGTTTTTCCTATGGTTTTTGATGTGTTTTGAACGAATCTGACCTTCAAAACCGTCGGAAATGACTCGTTTTCGATTGCCGGCTGGGGGGAGGGGGGGGGTATCTAAAAAATGAGTCATTTCCGACGGTTTTGAAGGTCAGATTCGTTCAAAACACATCAAAAACCATAGGAAATACATAAATTTCACCTCCAAAGGGAGACGGGTGTAACACTACAAATTTACCATAAAAAGTAACTAGGTTTAAATATAAAATCCTATACCGATAAATATGGCTCCGCTCCCGTACCCCCGAGACCTAAATTATACAAATGATAATGTAATAAGTTTAACATATTCATGTTAGGTTAGGTTAGCGTAACAATTACCAAAAATACCATCTTACAACACAGACTGAAGATTTATAACTTAGCCAACCTTTATAATGTAGTTAATGACGTCACGCGTCAAACAATTAATTAACTCGTTACTTTTTATTTGCTATTGATACTTTTGGATTACTACATTTTTAGACTCGGAAAAATGTAAGCTTTCAAATGGTATGTTTTATGAGTGCAGAGCTGGGCAATAAATACATTGAATGTATTTAAATACTAAATACTAAATACATGGGAGAAATGTATTTAAATACTAAATACTAAATACATTTTACGAATGTATTTAGATACTAAATACAAAATACATCAATTGTATTTAAATACATTTGTAAATACATTTTAAATACATACAAATTTTAACATATGCATTCACTAATTCACTAAGCCATGACACGCACACGATAAAGAAATCAACTGCTTTCGACTAAGAATGGCACACAACTGATTGAACTGACACGTTGAAACATGAACCATGCTGCACTACACTGTCGACGCGTCGTACTGTGCTAGTACAGAACGTGTATTAAACCAGTAAAAGTATTTACATTTTTATATTTTGAGTATTTAAATACTCATTAAAGTATTTAAATACATGAAAAACAATGTATTTATAAATACAGTTCTAAATACACAAATGTATTTAAATACGTATTTAAATACAAATGTATTTAAATACTGCCCAGCTCTGTATGAGTGTATGTTTAATATTGAAAAATGGAGTGCTCCTAGAGATTATCCAGATAAGCTTCCATCATTTTCTTTTTCAACCATGAACTTAATAGATGGGACTAAATTGTTGAGCCTACTAAGAAATAAGTCAAGATCCAAATTGCTAGGTCAAAGGCATAAAATATCATCTATATACCTGTACCAAACAAGGTTAAAATTAACAATAATTAACATTCGTCAGCCAGACTCTGTACTGAACGGACGCATTTCCTGAGCTCTCTGATATTGCCTCTACTTTTGCATATTGCTAATAATTTTACTTTTGGAAAGTTTTGAATTTTATATACTTGTGTTTATAATCACATTGTTATAGTTAAGTAATTGAATATTAGTGGTTTTTAGCGATTTAGAAGTTTTCATAGCGTGCCGGCTTAATTTAACTTAAACTTGTGATGGTTATAAACTAATTTTAACTGCGCGATGTCGTCGCAGAAAGCGTCGTGTGATAGGTGTGGGATAAACCGGTGGTATTCAGATTTTAAAGATTATAACGGCGGTCCTATGGCGATTACCGAGAGATCAGTTTGTTTCTTTTGCGAGTTAAGGGAAGAAATAGTTGACATAAAACGCAGGGTAACGGTTCAGAATAGGGGCGCCACCTCAATTTTTTTGTTTTTCCACCAAAACATGCCAAAACCATTGGTTTCCTGTTGTTTAGGATGAATGTGACCATCGCCATTACAGTAAATTATTGCTTGAAGTGATTTCACCCCCCAACCCCTCCTACAATCTGGGGGGACCACCGTGGGAACCGGGGGGTTTTGGGTGGGGGAACACAGCACAAGCAATAATTTACTGTAATAGCGATGGTCAGATTTATCCTAAACAACAGGAAACCAATGGTTTTAGCATGTTTTGGAGGAAAAAACGTCATGAAACATCAAAAACCATGAGAAAAACCTAGGTTTCATGGAAAGCCTAACCTAACTAACCTAAAAAATATAAAACCCTATACCGATCAATTTGTGATATATGACCTTTACTGGGGCTCCGTCCCCGTACCCCCGAGACCTAAATTATACAAATTGGACAGACTACACTTAAAGGGAGAACACCATGCGAGCTCTACTAGCGTCACCTCACATTCGGCACAGACCGAAGCCATTTTCAAACTGAAGTGAATGAACGATACGATAGTAGGTTTGCCAACTCAAAATTTCCTAGATTCATACCCAAAAATATGTTTTTCGTAATTTTCTAACTTCGTTTTTTTGACTATGCGATACATGCAATCAACGTATTTTAATGAGAGAAACAACTTTGTCTATGGTATTTTTCGAAATTTTGCTTAATTAAGTGGCGCCCGTATTCTGAACCATTACCGCCAAACCAATATTAACGTTGAAGACGTTAGTAATTTGAAGGGTGAGGTGCGTAACCTAGTTCCTAGTTTAGGTAGCTTATCGGGAAGGTTGGATAGAGTTGAGGAAGGGGTTAAGGTTGGTCCGAGATTAGTAGATGGGGAGGGATTTAGAGAAGTTAAGGGTGGAGCTAGGCCGCGTACGTTAGGTTTCGAACCCTTTCACCCATTTGGAAAGGGACGTGAATGAGGGGGAAACTATTTTAATTGGGGACTCTTTAGGGCGCCATATGGACAGAGTTCGTTGAACGGCATCCAACCAAGAGGAGGAGGGTCTGTCTCCCAGGGGCCATGGTTGACAGAGTTAGAGACGAAGTGGATAGGATTGACGTTGCCTCCCCTCACTCGATATTGGTGGCGATGGTAGGGGGCAACGACTCGTATAGGCCCGATACGAGAGTGCCTGACCTTTTGCAGAGATATAGGGGGTTAATTAGGTCCCTAAAGGTGAGGTCAGATAGGTCTTTAGTTCTAGGCACGGTTTTGGTCTTAGGATTACGTCTAAAACGATATTTTTGAATACTAAATTAGAAGAGATTTGTGCTGAGGAAAATGTACCCTTCGTAAAGCTGTGGTCAGAATTCAGTGATCCTAGCCTTTTTATAAAAGATGGGGTGCATTTTAATGAAATAGGTAATGCTAGGCTAGGTAGGTTGATTGACGAAAACGTGCGAAAGCTGTATAGGTCGAAGCCTTCTTTAAACGTTGTGGGTCCGGGGAACGCGGGCCCGACGTGAAAAATAGTTTAAAACGCCGGCCCGTGGTAAAAAATAACTTGAACGTCTTTTATTGTAATGCGCGTAGTATTAGAAATAAATTAAACGAATTTAAGGCGATAATTTATTCCGGCAACTACAATATAGTTGCTATCACTGAAACGTGGTTAAATACCGTGACTCGGGATTTGTTGGGGAACTTGATATACCGGGTTTTAAACTCTTTACTAATGATAGGTTACATAGGATTGGTGGCAGCGTTTTGCTGTACATTCGTAATTCCCTTAGGGCTATCGAGGTTAAGATAGATTTTCCGGCAGCAATTAATGCGATATGTGTTGAAGTTAGGGCGCGTAGTATTAGTTTTAATTTTGTTGTTTATAGACCTCCCGTTCAACCCCTCGATACTGATACTAGATTTTACTCACTTCTTGGTAACTTTATTGACAATCGGAATAGTATAATTGTCGGAGACTTTAACTGCCCTAATGTTAATTACGAGACTTTTACTGGTAATGAGGAGGGTTTGAGATTGATTGAGTTCATGGAAGATAATTTTCTACGACAGATGGTTACCGAACCAACGCTCGGTAACAATATTTTAGATTTGGTGATGACGAACGGCGAAAATATAGTCGAAGGTTTAGAAGTAGGCGAGAGTTTAGGATGTAGTGATCATCAAATTCTTAGGTTTAAGTTAGTGATAGAAAACACTAAGGATTGTAACGTAATAGAAGTCCCTGATTTTCGTAGGACTAATTTTGATAGTTTTGCGGATAGGATGATAGTAGTGGACTGGGATAACTTATTTATGGGTAATGACACAAATTTTCATTGGGAGGCGTTTAAAGAAAGTTTTATGAATATTGAAAGGGAGTTTATTACTCGTAGGCCCAAGTGCGCAAGAAATCATGGTAGGCCGAAGTGGTGGACAAGGGAAAGAGGCGAGTTCATAAACGAGCGGGATCTTTTCCGTTTGACTGCCGCCATTGAAACATAATTAAACTTTTTGTATTTTGTATTTTAACTGAAATGTCTTGATGATACAAAATAAGTTACTTTATAAAAAAGCTTTTCTTAATTTCCTTCAAATTTTGTTTCTTATAAACAATTTTAATTACTTTCAAGATCCATGCTTAATTTTTAAGTTTTAATCGTGTACTCAGAAAAATAAGGGGATCACCTGAAGATCAGGGCCTCCAGCCTTCTTTAGTTAGCTTTATAAGGCTAACTAACAAAAATATCACGACCTAACCTAACCAATCGTCAAGGTCGTACAGTTGACCTAACGATTGGTTAGGTTAGGTCGTGATATTTTCGTTAGTTAGCTTTATAAGGCTAAGTAAAGAAGGCTGGGGGCACTCACCTCTTATGTTTCAATGGCGGCAGTCAAACGGAAAAGATCCAACGAGCGTAACAGAGCGTATAGACTTAATAAGCAATGGCACGGCAGCTAACTTTAATAGATATATCGAGCTTAGACGTCAGGTTAAAAGATCAGTTAGGAATAGTAAACATAATCCAAAAAAGTCATTTGAATACGTCAATAATCGTAAGCCGATAAAAGATAACATAGGCCCTCTAGTGGATGTTAACGGCGCTTTGGTTTCTGACGCTCAGGCGATGGCGGGTATTTTCAATAACTTTTTTGCGACAGTTTTTATCGTAGAAGACATAAATAATGTCCTTGACGTGGACGATATCGTTCCATTTAGTAGCGAGACTATTTTGGATGAAATAACTGTTTACGACGGTGAGATTGCGCATTATATCGATAGGCTAAAAGTTAGCAAGGCTCCAGCCCCTGACGCTTTTTATCCCAGACATTTGAAAGACGTTATTGTAGGCCCCTTAACGGAGATTTTTAATCAGTCACTCGAAACGGGGATTATTCCTGAAGACTTCAAATTAGCCAACGTCACGCCCATTTTTAAAAAAGGCGACCGCACAGTAGCTAGCAATTATAGGTCCATTAGCTTAACGTCACTTGTCGGCAAACTTTTGGAATCTGTAGTTAGGGATCGTATCATCGATCACTTAGAAAGTCGAGATTTGATTAATAGTAGTCAGCATGGGTTTCGACGCCATAGGTCTTGTTTAACTAATTTGTTAGAATTTTATAACGAAATAGTGCGCTAATACGATAGGCATAGAGCGGCTGACGTTATTTATTTAGATTTTAAAAAGGCGTTCGATACAGTTCCGCATAGAAGATTAATTGCGAAGGTTAAAGCGCACGGTATACGCGGTCAGGTAGCTAACTGGTTAGAAGAATGGCTTCGTGCTAGGAGACAGAGGGTCGTTGTTAATGGTAGTGAATCGGGGTGGTTGGATGTAGGTAGCGGTGTCCCACAGGGTTCAGTGTTAGGTCCATTGCTATTCGTAATTTACATTAACGACATAGATGTAGGATTGACTAGTAACGTGTCAAAATTCGCGGACGATACTAAAATAGGCGGTAAGGTTGTTAACGAGGACGATAGGAATAGGCTCCAAGACGATGTATATAGGATTATGGAGTGGACGGATAAGTGGCAGATGCAATTTAACGTAGACAAATGTAAAGTTTTGCATATAGGTTCTCGTAACAATAATTACACGTGCACGATGGATGATAGAGAGTTAACGAACGTTGACGAGGAGTAGATTTAGGCGTACGCGTATCTAAAGATTTAAAAGTTAGGAACCAGTGCCTGGAGTCTTGCGCAAAAGCGAATAGGATGTTAGGCTTCATAGCGCGTAATTTCGAATTTAAATCGAAGGATGATATATTGCCCCTTTACAAGCCCCTAGTCAGGCCTCATTTAGAATATGCCGTTCAGTTTTGGTGCCCGTATTTGCGTGAGGATATTGATAGGTTAGAAAGGGTGCAGCGTCGTGCCACGAAACTAATTCTGTCATTGCGCAACAAGCCTTTTGAAGATAGAATTAAAGAGTTAGACTTGCATTCACTTGAAACTAGGAGATTAAGGGGGGAGCTTATTGAAGTTTTCAAAATCGTTAATAACATCGACAACGTAAATTTTGACAAATTGTTCAATTTCGATAATAGCAATACTCGTAATAACAAATTTAAGTTGCGTGGCAGACGTTTCATTACTAATATCGCTAAAAATTTCTTTACGTTTAAAGTAATTAACAAATGGAATAATCTTCCCGCGCCCGTCGTGAACTCTACCAGCGTTAATGTGTTTAAAAACCGTCTATTTAAAATGAAAAAACGATTGGCAACAGGAGCGCTGGGGGTCGTAATCGGGGATGAGTCTGTTGACGTCTAATGCCAGCTTGTGACATGCCAGCGTGTTATATGCCAGGAAAAAAAAATTAGACTAACACGAACTTAGTTGTAGCTTGTTGAGTAAATTAACCCAGTTTTTGGTTATTCTTTATACTTTTTTTTTCTTCTCTCCTTATTTGCATGTCTGTAACTCTGTTGCATGTCTGTAGTTTGCATGGTATGATAGTGTTTGAGTTAAGAATGTGTTGCATGGTTTATAATGCGTTCTTATTTTACTTCTTTTCGTCTTTCACGCCTTTCCAGCCTAGTGGGCTGCATCCTCTACCTCCCTATGGAGTGGAGGATCGGTCTGCAACAGCTGGAAGAATGTGTTGCTTTGAGTTAAGAATGTGTTGTTCTTGAGTTAAGAATGTATTGCATGGTTTGTAAGCGTTCTTATTTTACTTCTTTTCATCTTTCATCCCTTTCCGGCAGAGTGGGCTCTACCTCCCTATGGAGTAGAGGACCGTTCTGCAATCTTTCCTATTCTCTCCGACTATTTTTCTGACTTGTCGGCAGTGGCCGGCGGATGATGATGGTGAGTCTTTTTTTCTCTTTTTCTGAATGAATGTTAACCCACGAGTGATAGGTGTTGCTACTTACTTAACCACTTATTCTCTTCTCTTAATCCCCTACTCTTTCCTTTCTCTTGGGCTAACCTTAGAGTGGATCTTAGGGTCTTTGTTAGCCTTAGTTTTTGTAGATCTGTAGATTTGTAGTAGGCAAAATTCTGCTTTAAAAAAATTCCATATATAAGTTAGCTAATACCGGTGAGAGGGGATTTCCATCCAATCCAAACGACTTTTGCCTCTAATTAACTCTTTATTAATCATGAGCTAGTCTTTTTATTTTTCCGTCCCGTTTGTACATATGTATATATTTTTGTCATCTCGCATTCTCCCTTCATTCCCTGATGAGGTGTACTTCTGAATACACGAAAGGCCTTGGAATCATTTTTCTTTTTCCTTCTGGATTTGCATCATTCATTCATTTCATGTGTTTAATTGTGAAATTCATCCCATATTATATATATATATATATGTATATGTATCCCCCAACTGTGGCTACCTTGTCGTGGTGGGTGGGCTCCCGTGTTGACCCAGTGGGCTACGTCGGCGGGGGCTTATCCCCCGGAAGGATCACCCATGCCAGACAGGCTACTGGGGAGACCGGGCTAAGTGCCACAAAGTCTTTGGCTCTCAGTAAGGGGTCTCCAGTGCTGTCCTCCGGAGGTGACGTCCTTAGGGCGTCACTGTGTTGGATGCTTGGGTGTCCGGGCCGGTGGGATTGAGGGGACTGGGGTCTTTGCGCCATTTGGGGGCAAAGTTTTGCATCACGGGGCCCCGTTTTTAAACCGACGGTGTGTCCCCTGTGGACGAGATACCCCGCCCCCGGCGGTTTGCGCTCGGCCTCCCTTTCTCACCGGTAGGCAGTTTCTCGCGGCCCCTGAATCATTTTTTTTCTCAGTCTAATAACGTATGGATACTTCTACTTCTTGCCCTAGAACTTGGGTGGTGGGCGACCAGGCCCCCGAGTCCTCTTCCACTGGAAGACCACGTCGTGAGGGGGTCGCCCCTCTTCTGGCTACGGAGCACTCGCATTCTCCTCCCTCGTCACCGACCGCAACCTGTACCTCGACCGTGCCTTTGGACACACCTCCTCTAGAGCAGGGGTCCCACCCGAGCTCCCCTCAGCCAACTACGGACAAGAAAACAGGGTCCACGAAAGCCTCGCCCCGAAAACCAGGCCTCTCTCGCTCTCTGTATGCCCCTCTCACCCGTCATCGACCAGCCTCTCCACGTAGAGAGCCCCGTGACGGACGGGGAAGTTGGCGCCCACGTCCGTCCTACCGACCACTAGATGTCCCAGTCCACTTCGAACTAACAGCTTCCCTATTCCTACCCAGTATTCACAAATTTTTAGTTATTCGTCCTACTTCTGGGTCCCTACTGTCCAACTCTGAAAGGACATTTCAGGCGATCCACACACACAGCAACTCTAGCCGTTATGACGTCCGATCACAGAAGGACGGTTCTCTCCTTATAAAATCGCGAACAGCGGCAGAAACGAATGCCCTCCTCTCCCTCAGAGAAGTCCTCGGATGTTCGGTGTCCGTTTCCCCTCACCCTCGCCTGAACCAGAGTCAGGGCACTATCTTCGCTACCCGTTTATTGTTGATACCCGAGAACGAGTCTTTGGCTCTCAGTAAGGGGTCTCCAGTGCTGTCCTCCGGAGGTGACGTCCTTAGGGCGTCACTGTGTTGGATGCTTGGGTGTCCGGGCCGGTGGGATTGAGGGGACTGGGGTCTTTGCGCCATTTGGGGGCAAAGTTTTGCATCACGGGGCCCCGTTTTTAAACCGACGGTGTGTCCCCTGTGGACGAGATACCCCGCCCCCGGCGGTTTGCGCTCGGCCTCCCTTTCTCACCGGTAGGCAGTTTCTCGCGGCCCCTGAATTCATTTTTTTTCTCAGTCTAATAACGTATGGATACTTCTACTTCTTGCCCTAGAACTTGGGTGGTGGGCGACCAGGCCCCCGAGTCCTCTTCCACTGGAAGACCACGTCGTGAGGGGGTCGCCCCTCTTCTGGCTACGGAGCACTCGCATTCTCCTCCCTCGTCACCGACCGCAACCTGTACCTCGACCGTGCCTTTGGACACACCTCCTCTAGAGCAGGGGTCCCACCCGAGCTCCCCTCAGCCAACTACGGACAAGAAAACAGGGTCCACGAAAGCCTCGCCCCGAAAACCAGGCCTCTCTCGCTCTCTGTATGCCCCTCTCACCCGTCATCGACCAGCCTCTCCACGTAGAGAGCCCCGTGACGGACGGGGAAGTTGGCGCCCACGTCCGTCCTACCGACCACTAGATGTCCCAGTCCACTTCGAACTAACAGCTTCCCTATCCTACCCAGTATTCACAAATTTTTAGTTATTCGCCTACTTCTGGGTCCCTACTGTCCAACTCTGAAAGGACATTTCAGGCGATCCACACACGCAGCAACTCTAGCCGTTATGACGTCCGATCACAGAAGGACGGTTCTCTCCTTATAAAATCGCGAACAGCGGCAGAAACGAATGCCCTCCTCTCCCTCAGAGAAGTCCTCGGATGTTCGGTGTCCGTTTCCCCTCACCCTCGCCTGAACCAGAGTCAGGGCACTATCTTCGCTACCCGTTTATTGTTGATACCCGAGAACGAGTTATAAGAAGACCTCACACCACAGGGTATCATTAAGGTTCATAGATTCACATCTCGTCAAGGAGGTACCCCCTCCCCCACCCCGCGCCGCCTCCTCACATTCAACACCCTAGTCTCTCCCTGTCGTATTGTGTGGGGCGTGGGAGACCGCGCGTCATACGAGTTCTCGGTCCGCCCATACATTCCAGACTCGACCCGTTGCTTTAAGTGCAATAAGTTTGGGCACGTCAGTTCAGTATGCCGACAGCCACAACATGTGCGTACGTTGCGGGGATATCGCCCACCCAGAACGATGTCCCAACTCGCCTAAATGCTCAAACTGCGCCGGCACACATCCTTCGTCGTCTCGCGAATGTATCTTTTTTAAGTTTGAGAAGGAGGTACGGGCCCTGCGGGTGGCGCATTTCATCAGCCTCCGAGAGGCGCGAGACAGGGTGCGGAGTCGGGAGGCGAGGCCGGGCGTCTCTTATGCTGCAACCCTCGGCTCGCCGTCCGGATCTGCCACTCAAACCCCCATCGACTACTAATCCCCCTTCCCGATCAGGCCCCACACCGGACCCGCAGCCACCTGTCCCCCTACCATGCCCCCCAACGATGAATCTCCAAAGTTACAAACTTCCCAGAACTCTGGAATCGGGAATCGCGGTTCCCGTCTCCCAGGAACCCCGCTCACCGCACTCTGAGGACACACCCAAACCTAGCGACCGGGCTAAGTCAACGAGGCAGAGACGCCGGAGTGAGTCTCCGGACTCACCGACCATCCAACAAGCCTCTCTCTCTCCTCCTAAATCCAAGAAAAGAACTCGAGCACCTACACCCTTAACCTCGCCTAAGATGACCCACTCACCCATGAAGAAGTTGATAGTCGTTGCTGACGTGCACGAGCCGCCGCCTAGGGCGAGACACGAGGCAGATAACCCTACATCCGAGGATCCAGTGGACGCGGCACTGGCACGCCTACATGGTGTGACCAGAGTACCTTCGGCCGCACGCCCGAGCCTCATGGATCTACCCTTACCCCCTGGTGTCATCTTCTCCACCCCACCACGAGAACACCTTGGCTCGTCCCCCTGTACCTCCATTGAACCGGCCCCTCTCACCTCCGGCTCTTCCCTCATCAGCCACCCAGACATTGTCCTCTCCCCCACCCGCCCGGTTTTACTGGTAACCCCTGTCGTCACCCCGGGTGTCCCGGGAAACCGCAGACAAACAGGGGGGTGCCGATATGAACAACGGAACTCTCCCCCGTTGCATGTTCACTGAACCCTGCCTAGAGACTCCTCACCCTCTGAGGCCGCGACGGTCCCCGGGCTGCCGCGATCCACGCCTCCGGTCCCGTTAGGTCGACTCGGCCCCACACTGCCCACAGTTCCCGAAGAGGTTGACAGGTCAGCCGATTCCCTCCTTGGTGAACGGCAGGTGACCTGACAGGCCCCCGCCTTACCCCCCGCCATCATGAATAGATCTCCATCCGCAGTCTAACTCTCCAGCACCTTCATCCTCTCCACTTCTCCCTCGCCAAATAATGGATTCTCCAAAAGCGACGATCCTACAATGGAACTGTAGGGGAATCTTCGCAAATTACGAAGGCCTCAATTCCCTGATTGCCTCTGCTCGTCCGGTATGCGTCTGTCTCCAGGAGCTAATTCTGGGGACCAGATCAATGCCATGCCCCACCGGATATCCTAGCACTACCTCTCCGTCTCCTACCTGCACACGAAGGGGGACTTCCATCCTCGTCCACCGTACGGTCCCCTTTCACAACCTCCCTATCAGATCTTCGTTACAGGTGGTTGCTGCCAGGATTTTCCTGGACAAGCAATACACAGTCTGCTCGATCTACCTCCCCCCCAAGTTTCCCGCGATGACCTGGTTGAGGTTGTTCAACAACTCCCTAGGCCCTTCCTACTCTTGGGCAATTTCAATAGTCGCCACCCCCTGTCGGGTGGTACGACCTCCACTTTTGTGGCTCCGACCCTGATTGCCCTTATGGCTGAACTCTCCTTCAAGTGCCTCAACGACGGCTCTTCCACTCACTACCACTCTACCAGATGCATCCCGTCCTGTATCGATCTGTCATTCATCTCGACTGATGGCCTCCAGGACTTCACCTAGCAAGTGCTTCGGGATGACCACGGCAGTGACCACTTCCCTGTTTACCTCACACTAAATCGGCACGACCAGACCGTTCGGGTACCAGAGAAGTGGATAACGGCCAGAGCTAACTGGCCACTTTTCTGAAACAACACCTCCACACGTTGTACGACGGCCCACTTTCCATCCTCCGACGAATGCATTGCGTACTTTGAAGCGACTGTTGTCGCAGCAGCAAGCACCAGCATTCCACGATCCTCTGCCTATCCCCGAGCCCGACGGGTGCCCTGGTGGAACCCAGAGTGCGCGGAGGCCACCCAAGCCAGGAAGAGGGCTATCCGACGATTTTATCGCACGCGAACCCCTACCCATCGCATGGAGATGCAATGGGCCGGAGCCGTTGCTCGCCGTGCGATGAAGAAAGCGCGCCGAGTTTCCTGGCGTACGTTTGTATCAGTTATCACCTCCACACCATCGGCTACCATCTGGAAAAAGGTACGGAGTGTCGAGAGACGACATGCCCCCTCCCGACCCCCGAACTAATGACGGTCATCTCTGTGAACCTAGGTTGGTGGCGAATCTTCTGGCATCTACCTTTGCTGCCGTCTCCTCCACAGACAACCCCCACGCGCTGGCCCCTAACAAGAGCTGCTCACCATCCTTCGACAACTCCTACAATCGGCTGTTCACCATGCGAGAGCTACAGGCGGCACTCGCCTCTAGACGGTCTCCTTCCCCTGGCCCGGACGACATCCCCTACTGTATGATCCAACACCATCCTATGCTACTGTTCCTACTAGATCTCTACAACCGTATATGGATTGAGGGCACCTTCCCCTCTTGGTGGAGAGAGGCCCACGTCATACCAATCCCCAAACCCGGCAAAGCCCCCTTGACCCCACTAACTATAGACCAATCGCATTAACATGCCGTGCCTGTAAAAATCTTTGAGAAAATGATCGCCGCGCGACTCTCCTTTCTCCTTGAAAACAATGACTCCCTCCCGGCTACCCAGTCTGGCTTTCGACAGTTTCGCTCCATTACAGACCCCCTCCTACTCCTCAGCCGAGATATACAGAACGCCTTCAATAGGGGACAGTTTGTCCTGTCCACTTTCTTCGACATCCAGAAGGCCTACAACACCACCCATCGAAGTATAATCCTCAGTGAGCTCCAAAATTTGGGTTTCGTTGGAGCCCTGCCGACCTTCATCAGGGGCTTCCTCTCCTCCCAGACCTTTCAAGTACGGGTGGGTTCGGTCCTCTCTGACACCTTTGAGCAAGAGGACGGAGTCCCATAGGGAAGCATCCTCAGTGTCATATGCTTTTCAATAGTAATGAACACAGTAGCACAATCCCTTCCACCCACCGTCCGTTCCTCCATCTACGCAGACGACCTTGCAATATGGCTCGCGGCGGGCCCGTCGTCCAACGACAAATTAAACTCGCCATCCATCGGGTGGAGAGGTGGGCGACATCAGTTGGTTTCCGCCTATCTACCTCTAAAACCAAAAGCATGGTCTTCAGCAGAAGATCCACAGCCATACCTGCCCACTCGGTCACGCTATACGGCGAGCCCCTCCAGGTGGTGCCAACAGCGCGGTTTCTAGGCATGACCTTCGACCGACGGCTCAACTGGGTTCCCCACCTCAGGCACCTGAAACACACACTCCAGCGTCCCCTCGCTCTCCTAGACCACTTTTCCCACACCACGTGGGAGTGTTGTATACGGATCTGCCTCCAGCACCTCCCTCCGAATCTTGGACCCGGTACTTAACAGGGGCCTCCGCCTCTCCACCGGTACCTTTTGATCCTCCCCAGCTTCCAGCCTCCAAGCAGCATGTAACTACCTCCCTCTCACCCACCGACGGGGTCTGCTCGTCATGAGGACCTACCTTCACGCGCAGAGGTTGCCCTCGTCACTTCTGTGCGCGGCAATATTAGAACCTCCACCCCAGCGTCAAAGCTGGCATTTCATGGATCTTTCCAACATACCCCCTCTCTGTCACCCCCATCTCGTATCATATCCACCCTCCCTGGCTCCTCACCTCTATCAAGTTTTGCAAGGACTTATGTGCCCTGCCGAAACCTACCACGTCCGCTACAGTATACAAGTCGCTCTTCCAGGAACACGTAACCCGACACCTGAACGCTGTCCCCATCTACAGTATACGGATGGTTCCCGATCAAAGATTGGTGCGGCGGCCTTAGCGGTGATGGTGACCCAACCACTCTCTAGAGCCGTTCCCCTTCCCCGTCAGGCCTCTGTCTTTTCAGCTGAACTCTTCACTCTTCCGGAAGCCCTCGACATTATAAGCACCCACTCCGCCAACTCCTATGTCATATACTCAGATTCACAAAGCGCACTGCTCTCCCTTGAAAAATTTAACACCCCTCATCCACTGGTCTGCACCATCCAACAAATCTTCCACTCCTTAACGACATCACAACACAAGACGGTCACCTTCTGCTGGGTCCCGGCACATGTTGGTATCCGGGGTAATGAGAAGGCGGACCGTCAGGCGAAGTCCGCTTGCTCGCTGCCAGTTTCCACCCGGCCCCTCCCTTTCACGGATTTTTTTACCGACTCTCCGCTCCTACTTCCGTTCCAACTGGCAACGGGAATGGGACCAGGCTCTAAACAACAAACTCCAGCGGATAAAACCTCAGCTTGGATATTGGGCTTCCTCGTTCCATCGGTCCCGTCATAAGGAAGTGATTCTATCCCGTCTCCGCCTCGGGCACACACGTAGCACACACAGTCACCTCATGGCTAAATTGCCGGCCCCGCTCTGCCCTACCTGCCATATCCCCATCACCGTCGTCCACTTCCTGGTCGAATGCCAGAATCTGTCTGGCCTCCGCCACACCTGTTTCCCCTACCTGTCTCGTATCCCCACATCCGAACGCCTCCAGTCCATACTTGCCGAAGGCCTCCACTTCTCAGCGGAAGCAATTTCCTCGTACCTCACCCGCTCTCAACTACTTCACTGCATCTAAATTCATTACTCCCTGCCATATATCCAATAACTGAACCTTTTCATTCCCTCAGTCCAATACTTCCATCCCAGCGACACTACCCACCTTCTGTCTCGCTGAGATATGTACCACTCTAGGTGCGAATCGGATCGGCGTTAAAAAAAAAAAATATATATATATATATTATATTAGAGAGAGCGAGCGAGCTAGCTAGCTACAAGGACAAGAGGAAGTCTCAAAGTCCTTCCGGTCCTCTCTGAGAGGTTCCTGCTATTAAAAATTTTTGTTTTTCTTTCAACTATTCTAGCAGTAGTAAAAAACTGGAGTTACAAACTATCTATTTACCCATTGCAAATTAATGATTTTGTTCTTACACTTGTAAATAAAAATAAAATGTGCCAGTTTGGTTATATCGTTGGGCTTTATTTAGTAGATTTAGCTCTTTAAATAATGCACTAGTGTGATCAAGGAAATCAACATCAGATAATAACCTTATTGCTCACTTTTGGATGACAAAAATACCATTTAATGCGTTGTTAGCGGAGTTCCCCCAAACAAGGGTGCAGTACGTGAGGGGTGCCACGTTTTACGGTACCTAAGCGCCAAAATTAAAATTCGCCAGAAATCGCCTCCAAAGTTCAGCAATATTCTCGCAATAGTATCTCTGTTATTAATTGAGCTAGAACGTTCATTTTTGGCTAAATTAGAGTTGTTCTAAGTATGCTAATGAATATGTTGTTTTTTTTAAATAGATTTTCATATTTTATACTATATTTATTTTTTGATTTTCTTATTATGCCAAACTTTGAGTGAACTTTTGGCTGGCGATAGAGGAGAAAAAAGTAGTCCGCTTCATAAGGTTTTCAACCATACTTCGTGTCGTAAGGTAATTATAACCCAAACCACGCGATAGAGGAAGGGTGAAAATAGTGATATCCATCAAAAACACGTTTTGCCTGTGGTGGCGCTTAGGTATCTTAAGACGCGCGAACCCTCATGTTATATAAGGAAGAACAAGAGTATGATAAAGAGTCAATAAAACCTGTTCAGGGACTACATTTCTAAGTTTAAACATTATAGCAACGCTCCTTGAAATCTTTTTCGCGATATAATTTACATGATCACTCCATTGCAAATTCTTATCTAGCATTACACCAAGAAATTTTGTTACAGTACACTCCTTTATGGCGATTTCATTAACATTAAGTTCACCAAGATATACATTTCTTTTATTAGTAAAAATCATGAAATTTGTTTTACTGGTATTTAGCAAGAGTTTATTGGTGGTCAATCATTTCATTACACTGATGAATTCTGAATGAAATATATTCTTAGCTGTATCAACATCTTTGCGAGAGAGAGAGAGATTGTATCATCTGCAGACATGAAGTTCAGTATATCAGATGAACGTGGAAGGTCATTTATACAGTGCGTTCGAAAAGTCTCTCCGCAGTCAACCAACACTTAAAAAAAGGGTTTGACAAAAAGTGTAGACGATTTGCTGTGCCTGCAAAATGGTAGAAAACACTTTCAACACATGCTGTAAAATGAAAAGGTTATGTAATAAAATCACTAAATCATGGTTGAATGAAAACATTGTAGTTTTTCAATTTCCTATGCGTTTAACATAGCACTGCGGAGACACTTTTCGAACGCACTGTATACGTGTACGGGTGTCCCAGGAGGAAATGTCAAGAATGCACCACTTGACTCTTTGGGTATTTCTAAGTAGAAAGTATTATATCGACATGTGCCTGATTCCCAACCGTTACCGAGATACAGGCCTCTACATTTGGGTAACTAAAACATAATAAAAACCCGAGCTTAGATAATATTCAGTGACATTTAATGATACATTGGCAACTGTGCAGATCCTCACATTATTTATTTACATTATTTTTTTGTCTGGGGGTTCTTGTTTATCAGCGGGGTAAGCCCGAAACTAGGGAGCAGTTGGTTGCACGTATACAGGATGCGTTCATAAACCTCAGAAATGAACTTCCGCGTTTTCCTTGGCAAGACTCGATGGATCGGAGGCTCGCCGCGTGCGTTGAAGGAGGGGGGGGGTCACTTTGAAACCATTCTGCAATAAGTGCAATAGTGTATTGTATGAGAATAAAAACCCACTCTAATAGACAGAGTTTATTTCCACGACAGTTTCGACGCCCACTGGCATCCTCCTCGGGTGGATACAGAAACACAAATGAAACAAAACAAGAGGGAAAAACAGTTCAGGGATCGACCGTTAAGAAATTCGCACCTAGGTTGGATTCCATTCTCTCGAGACAGGAGGGGCATTTTCATTAAGTACATTCGCACAAATTTTAAAACTATCTTCCTGTTCTAAACATACAGATTCTATTATTTTTACATAATTATTACATTTATAATTAAATTTATTACATTTAATATTGCATAATTATTAATTACAGAAATTATAAATTTATTATTACATTGGTTATTACATTGTTGTTTATTATACAGAAATTATAAACCGAAAAACGAATGAAAAAAGGCGATTAGGAAATAATCCAGAGACCATTGAGAAATTCGCACCTAGGTTAGATATCGTTCTCCCGAAACCAGAAGGGCATTTTATTACAGGGTCAGCTTATAACTACATTTCCACAAATTAAAAATATCTTCTTGTTCTATACATACAGATCCTAATGTTTTGACATAATTAATGCATATATTTATTTCCACATTAATTACTTCCATTATTACATTTACTAAAAGCGAGTAAGGAAACATTCCAATCCAGAGACATTTAAGAAATTCACACTTAGGTTCGAACACGTTCCCACGACTCCGTAAGGGATTTATTGACCAAGAATCTCATTAAAGGGTCTAACTTATAAGTACCTTCGCACAAATTAAAATTATCTACTTTTTCTATACACACAGATTCTATTATTTTTCTTTTGACATAATTATTACATTTATAAAGTACCTTACTTGATTCCCAATCTATAGCATGATTATTTTGGCTAGCGTGATAAAAAATGGCATTATTAGTATTACAACTTCTGAAGGCATATTTGTGTTCTTTGATACGGGTTTCAATATTTCTTCCAGTTTCTCCCACGTATACTAAATCACAACTTTTACAGGGAATGCTGTAGACACAGGCTTGTTCCTCTTTTGCAACGTTATTCCTAACCAATTTACTTTTCACGGTAGACGAATATTTGAACGCCAAAGCAAACTTAAATTCTTTCGTCAACGGTTTTACTCTTTCTAAGCCAGAAAATCTTTTTATGCCCCTCGGGAACCTTCAGTTAACCAAAAACAATATGTGAGTTTGCCTTACATTGCCGGCTTAGAAAGAGTAAAACCGTTGACGAAAGAATTTAAGTTTGCTTTGGCGTTCAAATATTCGTCTACCGTGAAAAGTAAATTGGTTAGGAATAACGTTGCAAAAGAGGAACAAGCCTGTGTCTACAGCATTCCCTGTAAAAGTTGTGATTTAGTATACGTGGGAGAAACTGGAAGAAATATTGAAACCCGTATCAAAGAACACAAATATGCCTTCAGAAGTTGTAATACTAATAATGCCATTTTTTATCACGCTAGCCAAAATAATCATGCTATAGATTGGGAATCAAGTAAGGTACTTTATAAATGTAATAATTATGTCAAAAGAAAATAATAGAATCTGTGTGTATAGAAAAAGTAGATAATTTTAATTTGTGCGAAGGTACTTATAAGTTAGACCCTTTAATGAGATTCTTGGTCAATAAATCCCTTACGGAGTCGTGGGAACGTGTTCGAACCTAAGTGTGAATTTCTTAAATGTCTCTGGATTGGAATGTTTCCTTACTCGCTTTTAGTAAATGTAATAATGGAAGTAATTAATGTGGAAATAAATATTGCAGTAATTATGTCAAAACATTAGGATCTGTATGTATAGAACAAGAAGATATTTTTAATTTGTGGAAATGTAGTTATAAGCTGGCCCTGTAATAAAATGCCCTTCTGGTTTCGGAGAACGATATCTAACCTAGGTGCGAATTTCTCAATGGTCTCTGGATTATTTCCTAATCGCCTTTTTTCATTCGTTTTTCGGTTTATAATTTTTGTATAATAAACAACAATGTAATAACCAATGTAATAATAAATTTATAATTTCTGTAATTAATAATTATGCAATATTAAATGTAATAAATTTAATTATAAATGTAATAATTATGTAAAAATAATAGAATCTGTATGTTTAGAACAGGAAGATAGTTTTAAATTTGTGCGAATGTACTTAATGAAAATGCCCCTCCTGTCTCGAGAGAATGGAATCCAACCTAGGTGCGAATTTCTTAACGGTCGATCCCTGAACTGTTTTTCCCTCTTGTTTTGTTTCATTTGTGTTTCTGTATCCACCCGAGGAGGATGCCAGTGGGCGTCGAAACTGTCGTGGAAATAAACTCTGTCTATTAGAGTGGGTTTTTATTCTCATATTTTGACCTTCACGTAAAAAAGTGAAGTTTTTTGCAGTGTATTGTATGTTTGTACTTTTTGTAAACCACAAGTGTCATTAAATAGTATCTAAGATCGCCTTTTTATTATGTTTTAATTACCCAAATGTAGAGGCCTGTATTTCGGTAACGGTTGGGAATCAGACCCATATCGATATAATACTTTCTACTTAGAAATACCCAGTGTGTGAAATGGTGCAATCTTGACATTTCCTCCTGGGACACCCTATAATAAAAATAAGTGGATCCAGAACTGAGCCCCGTGGCACACCATGTTTGACAAGCGCTTTAGTTGAGCAAACCTTATTTACTGATACATGATGATATCTATTGGACAAATAACTTTTAAACCAATCACTGATTGCTCCTCTAAAGCCATAACAATAAAATTTATTAAGTAGAATATTATGGTCTATTACATCAGATACCTTACTCAAATCCATAAATATTGATATCATTATTTCTTTGTTCTCCTTAGCTATATTTACATTTTCCCATAAGATTTAAAGTAGCCATTTCCGTTGTTTTATTATTACAGAAGCCATATTGATTTTGAGATAAATTGTAGGATTCTAAATATCACTGCATTCTACTTTTTACAATTTTTTCAAAAACTTTGTTGAACATAGATAATGCACACACCAGCCAGTAATTTGTTGCTAGTGTAGGATCACACCCTTTAAAAATGGGTTATACAACCAGTTTTTAGCATTGGAAATACTTTGATAATTTTAGCCAGTCACATATGAACTTTATTTTTAATTTTTTTAATTTACCATTATTATTCTGGACCTCAGTAGAGGTAGCAGGAACAAAAGAAAATGAACTTAGTGGGGTGGGCAGCATATATTCTAGAGGTGGGTGATCAATATTTATTAATTGTGCGCGAAGCTTATCCGCTATTGAAGTAAAATGTGCATTTAAGTAGTCTGCAATAGCAGTATCATCAGTAATTTCTTTATCATCAACATTTAATTTCTGTATTGAATTTTTCTTAATTTGTTTTCCAAGATTGTTTATGGTTGTCCAAGTGTTTTTCCATGTCTCCTTTATGTTTGGAAAATTGATTATAATACGTAGTTATATTTTGCAATTTTGATTATTTTAGTTAATTTGTTTCTGTATCAAGTATATTGTATTTTAGGAATTTTGCTCTGCAATTGCAATTTGAATAATTTCTCTGTTCTTTATTGAAGTGATAATTCCTGGAGTGATCCATGGATTCGCGACACTTTTGGGCGAAACTGTTTTTCTCCTTAAAGGAAAGCAAATATTAAAAATATGGAATAAGGTGTCACAGAAGAACTGAAACATATGATCTGGGTCATTTAAAGCCTTAGTTTAATAAGTAAATACAATAAAGACTAAATAAAATATATTATGAATAATTAATAACACGTGGTAATTTAGTTAAGGCGGCAAGAAACACTTTTAAAACTACTTTGAATGAAACCACTTATTCACTTGTAACACTGGACACACTATAAAACGTCTTTTCACAAGGGAAGACAGATCACTTCTGATCAGTTGGACTATTATAAATTTCCTGGACAGTAAAATTCTTTACTTAGCTAACTATATTTATTTTATGTATTTTAAATTAAATAAAAGAGATTGAAATATAAATAAAATGCACGAAATACAAGTATAAAAAAACTGCCTTTTTGTCACGTTAAATGTGAGGGGGCAAGTTTAAGCGTTTTTAGATCATATCTAAGCGAGTCAGAAATATGACTATCACATATTACAAGTGAACAAATTTTAATATTAATTTAAGAACCCAAGTCCTACACGTTACCTTTCTAGGTAATGTGGCAAAGCAAGCACGCGCGCGCCACACGCACAATTAATATTTGTTTGCATTATACTTCATATTTAAAAAAAAAAAAATTGGTTTTGCACACTAGATCAAACATAACGAGCCAATTAAAATTAAGTACAAAAGACCACTTCCATCGCAATACTTGAAGCATCTATAATTTTGGAAAAAGGTTCAGAGAAAAACTTCCTGAAGGCATAAAAAAAAAATTGACGAGGTGGTTTTCAATGTTTTTATTAGTGTCGCGCCCAAACAAAAACATTAAAAAAACCAGATTACTACAAACCAGTAATTTTTTACACATTTCAGAAAGTTTCCAAGTGAGCATTTTTCCTGGAACTGTGCCAGTTTCACTGCCAACTGTCCGTAGATTAGCGATTAAAAGTTTTCCTATAAGCGAAATAGTAACACTGAGGTCTGGAGTTCGAATCCCGATAATGCTGATGCTACTCCAATAAACGAGGAGTTAGAGCAATGGGCCACATTAATTGGCATGAAACAGTTTCCGGCCCTCCTCAATCATTACTATTATTGGTTCCAATAGTTGGGATACATTAGAACGTAAGTAGGTGTGGCACAGTATTTCCCTACACGAGTAACCTATTGTAAAAATAAATACAAGAACATTTAAAATGGTAAAAAAAAACAAATATCAAATTCATATCCTTTATTTTGCAGGTGTGGTAGTGGGTTTAGTAGTGGGCTTGGCAGCAGGTTTGGTTGTAGGCTTTGAAGTGGTAGGCTTGGTAGTAGGCTTTGAAATGGTAGGCTTGGTAGTAGGCTTTGAAATGGTAGGCTTGGTAGTAGGCTTTGAAATGGTAGGCTTGGTAGTAGGCTTTGAAATGGTAGGCTTGATGGTAGGCTTTGAAGTGGTAGGTTTGGTAGTAAGTTTGGTTATAGTAGGCTTAGTAGTGGTAGGTTTGGTTGTGGGTTTAGTGATGGGTGTGATAATGGACTTCTCAATTGTTCTAGGTTTTGGCTTCCTATCAATGAAATTCATTCCTCTCTTGTTATGCTTCCTTGCATACCTTAAATTTCTAAGGAATTTTGGATCAACATACTGAAACAAAAAGAAAAATCATCACGTTAATGCTACAATTCAGGAACTTCAATAACTTTAAAAATTAAAGTGTACGTTTACTTCACAGAACATGTCACAATAAAGTCACTATAAATTTTTGGTTTCTTGTAATTTTCATTTCCTGCAAGTTTCAGAACTTTAATGTAAAACAACGATTTAACGGAAATTTTTAAGTCAGCGAGTGACTAGCGTCATCCCCAATAGGTTAGCTAATGTTGGCAAAGTAACAAGTTCCTATTCCTATCTCACAATTCTGTAGTTAGAATACTTAAAATATATAAATTGCTACTACTAAATTTGAAGTACCTGAAACACCAAAGAGAACTTTTATGAATTTTGATGCAACTATGAAATTACGAAAACTACAGGCTTAATTAAAAGTGTGGAACCATGGAAACCTTTTACTTTCATTCAGTAATTTACAATTCAGTTTCACATAATTTACAATATACTTTCGATGTGTGATCTCCCCACTATCAACTAGTTAAGTGGAACATGTTTCAAGACTTCAGATTTTATGGTTTGACATTCTTAGAGGGTATGCTCTCGCACTGTTAATATTACTAATCTTCAGAGTATACATGGGCCTTCAAGTAGCCCTGCAAATAAAAAGCAGAGGTGTAAGGTCTGGGAATAGTGGAGTTGGCCTCCACTGATCCTTACCGACCAATCCAGTATTCAGAAAACTGGTTGTTCAACCATTTTCGTACGCATTTCCCGTAGTGTGGTGGTGGTGGTGGTGGTGGTGGTGGTGGTGGTGTCACTTCCTGGTGAAACCACTTTGGAAATGCTCCTTCTTCATTAGGTAAGGATGGAAAGAGTTCCTGAATCACGAAGATAATTTTGTGGGGCAATGTGGTCTTTCAGGACCAGTGGAGGCATGCAAAATACCACACCAGACTGTTACTTTGCCACCACCCTGCATATTTACAGGTTCCATCCAATGTGGAATTTCTGTAAACCAATGATAATGATTTTGCTCGTTTACTTCTCCATTGATACTGTGATATGAAAGAAAGCTTCATCAATGAATAGGACTTTACTGGGGAATTCCGGGTCACCATCAATCTGTTTTAGTGACTTCACAGAATTATAAGCAGCCATCAGGATCATCCTCACTCATCTGCAAAATTTGGAATTTGTAGGCATGCTACTTCATCTCTTAATAGGATGATGCTGTTTTGAATTATCCCAGTCTCTTATAACATTTTAGTGGTAGATTTTTGCTTGGGATTACACAAAACTATGCTAACACAGCAGTGCCTGTTTCTTTATCCATCACCATTCAGGGGTTTCCAGTCCACATTTGTCAAAATCACTGCCAATTTCTCTGAACTTAGACACTAACTTCACTCTAGCACTCTGGGAGTTATGGACTTACAGTCTGGATGATTACTGTTAAATCTCTCAAACATGCATTACACTTCCACTTCTATACAAAACTACGATTGATTTGGAGCTATTTCCTGGAAAAAAAAATTCTATGGTTTCAGACTTCAATAACTGTAAAAGATGGTTAACACAAATGGCACGCACGCAAAGCAGCACAACCTATTATTCAGATCTGTAAAATTCTTCAAAATTTCCGAGACCTACTAATGTTTGGAGTGGCTTAACTACCCCCATTACTACTAAGGTCATACGACAAAGGGGACCTACAACTTTAAGTGGAATCTGAACACCACGGGCACTCACATCATCTGAAAAACACAAAGAATGACCTAATGGGAAGCAGCATTATGACACAGCAATGAAGTAGTTTAATAATTTAATGAAATAGAACTTGGTCTATCAGTAAACAAAACAATGAAAATTTTCAAGTGATATAGATCGCAATTCTGAACAATGATAGACTTCAAAGTTTTCAGTTTATATCTAGTTTCACAAGTTCGATAATGAGTGAATCTGGCAGGAAAACAATTTAAGTGTTTATATCAAAGATTCAGTAATTCATATTCCCTAAAATTAAAAATCAATACTTTTGAATTAAATCGTAAATGTTATATTTTAACTTACAATTTTAATCTTTTATAAAGTTTTACATTTTAAAACTTTAAGATGTATGCATGTGCCTGCATAACAAATTTAAGAGAGCTATCTCATTCTTAAGAATGAATAGCTGATAGTTGTTTAAGTTTAAAAATACTGTATTGGACTATGCAAGCAGAAAATATATACTGTAGATACATCACAAAAATAAAAGGCCAATTTAAGCTATTTGTTCCTGCAATAGATGCACATTTTATAGCGTAAAAAATGTTATTTATACACAAAAAAATACAAAAAATTTTCACACATCGGATTTACTGTCAATAAAGTACTTACACCTTTCATTGAGGTATGCCTATGTTTTTTGGGTTTCCTAATTCCATTCCTATGGGAAGAAAAACAAAATTTATTAATAATGGTCATGACACACAAATAATTGGAGGAGGAATCAACAAACAAGCAAGGGTCATAAATGTATGTAAGAAGTATACCTGTGAGCTTTTCTGTTCTGATTGTGATTAGTATGATTCTTTGATTTTGCCATGATTTATTCTCCCCTGAAATACAAAAATAGTGGCTTGATAGATTAATATAGCAAAGCAAAATACTACATAACATTAGGGTCATTCTCTGTCAGATCAACCAGTGCCTAACACCCTCATCTCTCAGATTTTGCTGAAATTTGGTTTATAGGGAGTTTGTGGGCCCTGAATCCATTTCTGAAATTATAAGGTCAATCCGACCAACGGTTCAAGAGATATGACCTCGGGAAATTTGAGGTCACTTGCGAGGTCACTAACATTTGGCGACCCATAACTTGGGTAATAATGGTCACAATTATATAAAAGTATATATATTTAGAATCAGAAAACGACAAGGAATCCAAATATGCAAGTTTTAGAACTCTAGGTTGAAAAATAAAAAAGTTACACTGTAACCAAAATTTGAGGTCATGATTTGACCTCTTGGGTATCAAATGAGAATTTTTTTTTAAATGTAAAAAATGAAGGCATAGGCATTGGCTATTAGAATCAGCAAAAAAAGTTTGTTTGTTAGTATTTTTCATGTAACTAACATATAAGTGAACACCATATTCATAAGTTGTGCGTCAATTCTACCTATTTTTTCACACTTAAGCTCATAATTTGACCTATAGAAATTAAAATTACATTTTTTTATAGATATAAAAACAAAGGCAAAAAATGTAAAATTGTATTTCACTGCTAATCTACTGGCAATAATAGTTATAATAGTGAAAGGGGAAGACCTACTTAGAGGATTCATGTGCTAGCCTAATACAATTTTTGCATGCTCGATGCTCTCATCAATTTCTTTTTATGGAAAAATGTATTGAATTCTGCTGCCTCCTCTTAGGGTAGGACAACTCATTACAGTTAATATATGATGTCCTGGCACTGCACATGAATCCTTGTTTGATGGATAATAATATGCACTTGATCCTGATGACCCAGAGGGATGTAGAAAGTTCACAGTGAAATCATCAAACTCTTCACAATATTCCTCCACAATTCCATACCAAACTTGCATGTCATAAATGCAGCCAACATACTCTCCTGGTTTGACACATTTTAGGTTACCAAGCATTGCAGGTTCATTAGTAAAATGACTTTTCCTTATTCTTTTCTTTTCTCCAATGCCACTTGAAATGGGATACACCATCAGTTCTTCCTTGTTTAGGGGAACAAATCTATGATATTTCTGAGTTCCAGGAATAGCCCTACTATCCTTGAATCGATGTTCCAACCGTTCTTCTGCATCTTTCAAATCAGCTGTAGTTACAAAGAAAAAATTTATCTTCTTGCTCAAGTTTTCTTCACAAAACTGAAACACGTGTTCTGGTGTAAGAATTTGCCTCTCTGTAGTTCTCTGCAAACTGGCACGAGCAGTAGCTCTTTTCACTGTTCCTCCAATCCCATCACATGCATTTTTGCCATGGGATGTAGCAAAGAAGTGCCATTCACAAGACAGACCAAAATCCTCTTCATTGTAACAGAGATTTGTGAAGTTGTATCTGTTCTTATATTGGCCAGCACATCCATCTGAGAAATAGTGCACCTTCTTCAATTGTGGGCATCTGAATTTAACATATGTCATAAGCTTCAATATGAATGAGTAAACCATTATAGTGTTGTGTTTTAGTGATGCAGATAAGAAACAGACACTAAAATGGCTAAGTTCCTGGTCTGCAGATGATCTATAATAGATGACAAAAGGGTGAACTGTACACTGTGAATTGTCCCAGTGAAACCCTTGGGCAGCATCCTGGACAATGAAAGAATAATTCTCAGAGAAATCACCTACTATAACTACCTCGCTCTGAGGTGGTAGTGTTTCTTTCAACTGCTTGAAGTACTGTGATTGTTGCTGAGCAACAAAGTGATGACGAACCATGCAGGATATTTTCATGCTTAGGGATGATAAGTATTCATGAAGTGGCTCCACCTTATCAACCATTGTACAATGGTCAACAGTCACCCATTGCTTGTAAGATATTTCATTTGGAGCTGATTTCACACTGTCAAGTAACTCAAGAAAATCCAGGACACCCTCTTCTCTTGGGCAATCATTGCAAAGTTGCATCATGCAAGTCTCTCTTTCTGTACTGCAGACACTGTAATCCATAAGATCCTTGTATGAAAGACCTCTTTCTCCCAATGCAGCCAGCTGCAATTTTGGATTTTGATGGTATGTGCAGACACAGACAGAATGAGTCCCACCACTACCGGCAAACACACAATATGATGGCCATAATTTTGCAAATGTGGAAAATCCTATTTTGGGATTCTTTTCATCATTTTTATATAGTTCAAACATCTCTCTTAAATTCCCGAGGACCAATCGTTTTTGCACCTTCATTGCACCTTCAGCACTGATAACTTTCACGCAATCCTTTTGGCCAGGACACATACGACTAACCTCTTCTGACTCATAGAATCTTCTAACTATATCTTTGTGTTCTTCAGATATCACTTTTCCTTTGCTCATTAGTGGAATCTTCGGAAGGATTCCATGTTCTGATTTAAGTGAACGGCTTCTTTTCACCATGTTTGTTGTAGTTTGAAAGAAACTAGCTGTTTTTTCAATTGTGTATGGTGAGTGTCAATATTTGTAGTTTGTGATGGTGACATTTGCTCTCCAGGAATGACTGTTTCAATTCATTCATTAATTTGTCTAGATGTTTTTCAGACTTAGTTTCAGGTTTTGAAGTATCACTTACCTCCTCGGTAATTTGAACACCATAACTGAGTTCTAGCCTCTCCTTCAGGTGTTTCTGAGCAGATGATAGCTACCACGAGCCTTGCGCTTTTTCTGGCTTAATGACAGCCCTTCTGAAAAGAACAGAAAAAAAGGTTTCACACACCTGAATATTAGTAATTAAATATTAATTATAGTACCTTAAATGCTATATAATTGGCTATATAGTAGATCAAACAGACCTTGTAGTAAAGTATATTATATTAATTTATTACTTACTTTTTTTAACTGGTGTTTGGTCCAGAAATGCTAGAACTGGTTCAACTGAAGTTGAAGGATTTTCCTTTATCAAGCAATCACTGTCATTGTCCAGATCTTGAATTGAAGAGATGTTACTCAAGCCACTGATAGTACAGGGTGGGCCGTAAGTTTCCATACATAGGAAAAATAAACATTTTTTTATGGACAACCATTTTTATTTATATAATATGCTCTACATGGTTGCCATTGTTTTGAAAACATTTCAATACGTGTTCCCCACTGTTGATGAACACGCATTAGCACAGTTGACATTATGCTTGTAATGGCGTTGGTGATACGTTCCTTTAGATGATTTATGTCTCGTATCTTTTCCTGATACACCATGGCCTTCAAGTGCCCCAAAGATAGAAATCAAGGGGGGTGAGATCTGGGGATCTGGGAGGCCACTCCACAGGACCACGCCGACCAATCCAAGCATCCGGAACTGCTGATCCAAATACCGACGCACGTGAAGACCATAATGAGGTGGAGCTCCATCTTGCTGGAAGTAAACTGGGAAGTTACCTTCCTCATTTAGCAGGGATGGGAAAATCTCTTCTTGCAACATGTTAAGATACCTTTCGGCATTAAGATTTCCACTGACAAAAATTAGTCCAATAATTCTGTCACCCCATATCCCGGCCCACACCATCACTTTACTGGCACCTTGCATCTTCGTCGGACTCAGCCAGTTAGGGTTAGCATTACTCCAATAACGTATGTTTTGCGATTAACCTCTCCATTGACGTAAAAATTTGCTTCATCAGTAAACAAGATCTTACAAACGCATATTCTTAGGGTATCTGAAACATAAAAACAAAGTTTAAATTTTCCTATGTATGGAAACTTACAGGCCCACCCTGTAGATGATTCATTTGAATCCTGCTGAGACTCGTTGTTTTCAGTGGTACTAAGTATAGTGGGGTTTTTCATTATCAGTGTCCAGCAGTTCACACACAACAATGAGTCTTTTTTCACTCTTCCAGCACATTTTTCAACAAGTACATCAGTCACTTTTCTAAGATTGATTGTTATGCGTTTCTTGTGTTTTTGAATAGGGTCCTGGCAGTATTTCAAGTGCCGAACCATTGTATTTTGATCTGTAAAGATATAGGATTTACAATTAGGTAATATATATTTTTTAGAAAATATATAGCTATACACACTTAATATTTTAGGCCTTGATAGTCTCTGAGGCTCATTAAAACACCATACCCACCAGCCACCCACAGTGCTGGCTGGAACTGTACTAACCTGTAGACAAGGAATTTTGCAACTATCTGTGTTGATTCTGCACTTAGACAAGTAGCAACATGTTTCAACAGGTTTGTTTAGGCTACATGTGAGCTTAGTCTTCCCCTTTCACTATTATAACTATTATTGCCAGTGTAGATTAGCAGTGAAATACAATTTTTATTAAATTCTTGGAGCTTGAGGTCAAATTGATAGCTAAGATATAAAAATTCCTTGAAATGACAAGCAATTTATAAATATGGTGTTCACTTATAAGTTAGTTACATGAAAAGTACCAACATAAACAAACTTTTTATGATTGTTTCTATTAGTCAAGAACTCTGACTTTGTTTTTTATATCTATAAAAAATGTAATTTTAATTTCTATAGGTCAAATTATGAGCTTAAGTGTGAAAAAATAGGTAGAATTGACGCACAACTTATGAATATGGTGTTCACTTATATGTTAGTTACATGAAAAATACTAACAAACAAACTTTTTTTTGCTGATTCTAATAGCCAATGCCTATGCCTTCATTTTTTACATTTAAAAAAAAATTCTCATTTGATACCCCAGAGGTCAATCGTGACCTCAAATTTTGGTTACAGTGTAACTTTTTTATTTTTCAACCTAGAGTTCTAAAACTTGCATATTTGGATTCCTTGTCGTTTTCCGATTCTAAATATATATACTTTTATATAATTATGACAATTATTACCCAAGTTATGGCTCGCCAAATGTTAGTAACCTCGCGAGTACCTCAAATTGCCCGAGGTCATATCTCTTGAACCGTTGGTCGGATTGACCTTATAATTTCAGAAATGGACTCAGGGCTCACAAACTCCCTATAAACCAAATTTCAGCAAAATATGAGAGATGAGGGTGTTAATTTCAATTTTTTTGGTTGATCTGACAGAGAATGACCCATTACTCAACTGCATGGAATTGAAAGAGCCAGTTTTCAACAACAACCACCTAGCACATCATGAAGGTAATTCCAGGACAGATCATGATCATGCAGTGCTTAACACCACACCCCTTCCAATTTTCCTATAATTTTTTTATAGCATTGTCTATACCAAAAAACCCAAAATCTCAGGTTTCAGATTGATCAGACTTGCCGTTCAAAAGTTATGGCCCTTCCAACTTTAGGGGGTTCTCAGGGACCCCCAAATTTCAAATTACCATATCTTAGCCCTTAATTGAGATAGAAGAATGATTCAAATTGCATTTGAAAGGTGATTTGTCAAATATTAAACGAGTACAGACATGGACAGAAGCTTAGTTGAGGAGTAAAAAAGTTGACAATCTGTATTATTAAAGGGGGGGGGGGGTTACCCTAATATTGTAAAATTCTCGGGAATAATCTTTATGAGAATATTCGAGAATTTTCTTCAGAATATTCTCTGAACCAAGAATTTTTGAGAATTTTCTTTTTTAGAACATCTGAGGGGTTTTTCAACTATTCCGATACAACTTAACTTCAGTTCCTGTCAAAATGGAGAAATTCTAAGTCAGAAGTGAATGATAGGATGAGTGAAGCAATAAATAAATTAACTAATGCAAAAATTTATTGTATCATTGTATAAAGAATGTATTTCAATTCAAAGTACAGTATTTACCAGGGATGGCAATGATTAAATCAAAATGATTTGATCACCCGATTAGATCAATTGATTTATGAAAAAAAAAATCATGATTTTTTTTTTTTTCAAAATTATATAGAAATTAATAAAATATATCAGACAAAACACTTTAGAAACAAATAAAAATATCCCTTGTAATAATTAAGTGTTCAATTTCAGTTTTTCAGTATAATAGCTTTTTTATGAAAAAAATTGACTTTTTATTTGATTTTTTTCAAAATTATACAGAAATTAATAAAATATATCTCACAAGACACTTTGGGAAATAAAAAAATATCCCTTGTAATTGTGTGTTCAATTTCAGTATCATAGCTTTTTTATAAAATCATTTTTTTTTTTTAATAATTTGATTTTTTCAAAATTATATATAGAAATTAATAAAATACATCACACAGAACAGTTTAGAAAGAAAAAATATCCCTTGTAATGAAGTATTCAATTTCAGTTTTTCAGTATAATAGCTCTTTTATGAAAAAAAAAAAAATTTATTTGATTTTTTCAAAATTATATAGAAATTAATTATCAGTTACCCTAGTATTTACTCTGATTCTGACTCATCAATCATTGCCTCATCATCGCTTCTTTGTCTATTTCTTCTTCCTCCTCCTGATGTTGTTGTTCTTTTTCTTGATCTTTGCATTCTTCCGTATACTTCTCTGGAACATGAGACTTTTCTGGGCTATCCCCATGTGTTAAAAGTTTACTTGATACTTGCTCTTGCTATACACAACCACAATTAACCAAGGAAAGAATTTGTCACCCTTTATATACTATTTTCTCCCAATTCCGGAGTATTCTAGAATGTTCTGGAGTCGTCTAGAATATTCTCACATATTCTACAAAGTTCAATAAGGTTCTGAAATATTCTAGAATTCTCTAAAAAGCTGCAAAACAATCTAAGTGTTTTAAAACTAAGAAAAAAGAAAATTCTTGAATATTCTCAGCAAATAATATTTTGGAGAATAATCTCAGAATATTCTTGGAGAATGAGAAAATTCTCTCCTCACATCACTAGTTTACCTCCCACCTCAATGGATTTTTTTAAAAATTTTTGTAGATGACTGGGTCAAATATGTACCATTCCCAAAACACGCACTTATAACTTAACCCTACGAAAAATTTCGTCGTTAAGGGGTTAAGAAACTGCTGTGTATTTAGGTGTAAAGTGTGTGTGTTGAGATTTGAATAGTGATAACTTCACTGACAAAAATTATATTTTCATTTTCATAATGGTTTGTCACCTGCATTTAATTTAATTTTTTTCCTGAAAAGTATGCTGCCTTATATGTAACTACAAGTACTTATTTAATTGTAAATTTGTTTCAAGAAAGAAAAATGAATTATTAGCAATTGAGTACTAGAAAGAACACACACACACTTAAACTTGTATGACAATAACTTAAAAGTACAAGCATCAACTGGGTGAGTATAATATACTGTACTAAAAACTTTTATGGCTCCACTAATTTGATCTCTTTTGGATGGAAAGAGTACCATATTAAGAGCCCCTATATTGGATATAGAGACAATCACTAGACACAGGAGAAATCTCGGACATCCTGAAGAGCGTGAACATAGTCCCAATATATAAAGGAGGAGATCAATCCAAAGTCAAAAACTATAGGCCAGTGTTGCTTACATGTCATCTCACTAAAATATTTGAAAGAATAATTAGACAGAATCTATGACTTTCTGGAAACTCTGAAAAAATTAAATGATAAACATGGGTTTCAGTCAGGCAGATCATGCCTATCACAACTAATGGAACACAACAACAACATTATTGATGGACTGGAAAGTAATAAAAACTATGATGTAATATACACAGACTTTGCCAAAGCATTCAACAAGTGTGACCATGGAATCATAATACATAAACTGAAATATATGGGAATAACAGGAAAAGTAGGGAAATGGATATACAATTTCCTTAGTGAGTGGTGGCAAGTCATTACATTACAAGGAGTATCTTCATCAGAATCAGAGGTCCTCAGCTCAGTACCACAAGGAACAGTAGCTCCACTACTCTTCATAATCATGTTAACTGACATAGATGAGGACTAGGGTGTTTCATGGCAGTGTGGTTGATGGATAAAGTGGAAGGAAGTTCAATCCACATTGATGCCCCTGTTCCTTTTGTCAAGGAAACTCGTCTGAACAGGTTTCAACCAGATCAGAACACATTTAGGGGTCCCGAGATTTGCACTTCAGATTGCTTAGGGGTCATTCCATGTCAACTCAGCCACAAAATGGCACTTTTTGCACTCACCCCTTTCAATTTTGCTCATACTTGGCACAATAGCAGATATACATGCCAAACTTAAATTCCCAAATTATTAGAGCTGACTGACCTTTGGTTACTGAGATACAAGGTCACAAAGTTGTGACATTTTGACCTTTTTTGCGTTAAATGACTATTTTCAAAATGGTGTAACTAAAAAACTATTAAAGCTAGAGCATTGATTTTGGTCTCATTTTAAAGCTCTTTAGTAGCCCCTTGTCTATTGTCTCTTGTTAAATATCTCTACTATGAAAAATAAAAAAATCCCTTCAAAAGTTGACCTTTGACCTTAAATAAAAAAAAAATACCTTCTAAAAAATTCAATTTTTTTACATTAATACCTTGAGTCATGTACAACAAAATCCCAAGAAGCTGTAAGTGGCTGATAACTAGTTCAATGTATAAAAAATAAATGAAGTTTGCATCATTCTTCAATTTTAGATTTTTTTTGTCAGTTCATTTATTTAAAAGTTCTGTTCTGATATAGTGTCAGTGAAGACTTAGTTCAACTTAACATTATTAGTTCAAAAACCTTTTTGTGACCTGTGCCAAAAGAAGTCTTTTAAAAGACAACCAGGGTTAAACCCCTTGACAGCCCCAAATCTACTGGAGTAGCGCTGATCCAAAGGCCCAACTAGTATATAAGTACTGTCAACTTTACAGAGTTGACTCCTGACTTCAAGTTAATTTATTTTTACTAAATACATGTATAAAAATTTATTTAATAATTCATTAATTAATGCAAAAAACTTCACTTTTTTACGTGAAGGTCAAAATATGAGAATAAAAACCCACTCTAATAGACAGAGTTTATTTCCACGACAGTTTCGACGCCCACTGGCATCCTCCTCAGGTGGAAATAAACTCTGTCTATTAGAGTGGGTTTTTATTCTCAAATTCATTAATTGTTCATTGTTTTCTTTTCAGGATTTTCTGTGCGCTTTTGTGATTTCAGAGTACAAACATGGAACATTTAAAACTGAAACAGAAGTGTGCTGATCCTTTGCTGCATCACAAAGGTCAGAGTTTGAGAATTGTACCACAGGAACTTGTAAATAAGTTTCCCAATCTGCACTTAACACTACATCACAGACTTTGTAAGCAGTGTAGAGAACATCTTGAGTCCTTGCCTGAGAAAGGAATAGGCACTTTGAATTCAGACATAAATGATGATTCTTCTTGTAGTAGTGAACCACCTGAAGATCTTGAGAAAATTGAAAATGTTGACAATAGTGATGCATCAACTTCAGAGCAAAACCATGAGATGTGTACTTTGAATGCTTCTTTTGTTTCAATTGGTGAATCACCCATAAAAAAGAGAAAGCTTGTAGAGCAAAAGTCATATGGAGCTAAAAAACTAAGCAAGGTGACAGAGACAGTTAAGAGAAGAATGGAAACAGTTGCAGGAAAAGAGATTTCTGACTCACAATTTAAGGAGCCATCTGGAGATGTAGACTGTTTAGAAATAATAAATCAACTCGAGGAAAAATTCAAAAATGAAAATACTAAAAGAAGTGATAAAATAAAAATCCTCACTGTATTGCCCAAAAGTTGGAGCATTAGGAAAATTGCTTCAGAATTTAACACAACAAAGCATACAGCATCTATTGCTAAAAAAATAGTTGAAGAAAAAGGTGTCCTTTCAGACCCAAATCCAAAGGGTGGGAAAAGAATTAAACAGGATACTGTTGACGCTATTAAAGCATTTTATCTTTCAGAAGACATCAGTAGAACAATACCAGGAAAGAAAGACTATTGGAGTATCATTGACAATGAAAGAGGAAGGATACATTTGCAAAAGCATCTTTTACTTTGCAATTTAAAAGAAGCCTATCATATTTTCAAAGAAAGAAATCCTTTGGTTAAGGTGGGCAGTGGCAGTTCCTCATATGGGCAATATGGGCAGCCGCACAGGGCGGCATTTGTGGAGGGGCGGCATGAGCGCCTGCAAAAAAATAAAAATAAAAATAAGAATAAATAAATAAATAAAGAAATAAATAAAAATAGTTTATTTATGGCAGTTGTGCAATTTAATTTGTATTTTTCCTGTTCATAGTATCATAATTACATTCTCTTAAGTGAGTTATTCTATTTACGTGATGAAGGATTTGTAAAATTCAGAAATTTGAGTCTTTGTTTTGGTTCTGAAGTTCCAACAATTAGTCCAATAAAAAGTTATTTTGTGGGGATTCGAATGTGTGTGTGTTGGCGAATGGGGGGGGGGGGGGGGGGGGGGGGGCTGAAGGTGAGGTTCGCCTAGGGCGTCATGTAAGCTAGGACCGCCACTGAAGGTGGGATTCAGTAAATTTGCAGAATTGCGTCCAAAGCAGTGTGTTATTGCTGGAGCAACAGGAACTCACTCAGTGTGTGTCTGTACAATTCATCAGAATGCCAAACTTATGTTTGTAGGAGCTGAATTAGAAAAACTAACTGCAACTGATGACACACCTATTAAGAATGTACGTCATTGTGTTGCCTTTATGGAATGCAATCCTGCCTCACAGAAATGCTGCCTCAGACAATGTGAACAATGTGGAGATCCATCAGATTTAAAAAACAGACTACTGGACATATTTACAAACAACTTCATTGATATCATAAATTTTAAAAAGTGGACCAATACAGATCGGTCAAATCTTGAATCAGTAGAACTGAATACAGATGAATATATTGACCAATTCTGTAACCAACTGAAAGAATACCAGATACATGACTTCAAGACAAAGATGCAAGCAACTTATTACCGTGAAACAAAAATGTCTTTGAAAGATGGTGAGGTCCTTGCTGTGTGTGATTTTGCTGAAAATTATTCCTTTATTCTTCAAGATGAGGTTCAGAGCTTTCACTGGAACAATGAGATGGCTACTCTACATCCATTTGTTATTTACTATAAAAAGGAAGATGAGATTGCTCACCTTAGCTTTGTTATTATTTCAGAGTGTAACATCCATAACACAGTTGCTGTACATTTGTTTCAAAAGCATCTGATAAAATTCCTAAAAGATAATATCTCATCCATCGGTTCCATCCACAAAATAATTTACTTTTCAGATGGGTGTGCAGGACAGTATAAGAACTGCAAAAACTTTTTGAATCTTTGCCATCACAGAGATGATTTTGGAATTGAGGCAGAATGGAATTTTTTTTGCAACAAGTCATGGAAAGGGACCCTGTGATGGTGTTGGAGGCACAGTTAAGAGATTAGCTGCAAAAGCTAGTCTACAACGACCTTATGATGAACAGATCCTTACTGCAGAATAGTTATATACATTTGCAAGTGAAAATATTGTAAATATAAAATGTCATTTTTCAACCAATAAAGAGCATGAAGAGGAAAGCCAACTTCTCCAAGAAAGACACTCATCTGCAAGGACTATTGCTGGTACACAGAAATTACACCATTTACAGCCAGTTTCATTGACTTCTCTTAAGGTTAAACATTATTCATTATCAGATTATTCAAATATTGAGAAAGTTACTGAAAAGGAAGAAGTTGTGACTGAGGAGAAAATACATGGTTTTGTTACTGCTGCATATGATGGCCATTGGTGGGTGGCATATGTGCTGGAAAAGATACCAGAGAATAGAGAAGTAAAAGTCACATTCCTTCATCCTCATGGCCCAAACCCATCATCTGTGTATCCTGGTCGACCAGATGAATTAATCTTACCATATTCAGATATTCTAACACAAGTTGAGGCATCTACTACTAATGGACGAACATACAGGATTTGCAAAGAAGTTACTTTGAAGGCATCCAAAGCTTTGGCAGATCTACAGCACAGAAAAGTAAGAATTCAAAATTAAAATGGTCATGTAACTATATATACACTGCATACATTTTAAGTTGTGATAAATGGATATCAATGAGCACTATACCTATATATGTTGTATGTACATTTTAATATGTTACTTGTATTTGTTAATTAGGTAGCTATCTAGGTATACATTAAAAATTGTTTTCTCTTCTAGAAATCACAATAAATTGGGTGGCCCACAAGAATCTTGTCAACTACTGAAAACCATCATATACATGCACAACATACTCTTACTCTCTGGCGACATTAAGACTAATCCAGGCCCCACTACAACTTACACATGTCACCATACACAAAGACATAGACACAATAGCACCATGAGACACATACAGAAGTATAATATTAACATATTACAGTACAACGTAGATGGCCTCACAAACAAAATCATGCAGCTTAGGGAATTCGTACACAAACAAAACATTCACATAGCACTTATACAAGAAACAAAACTAAAACGCACACACAAAACACCCACCATCCCTGACTTCACGGCGATCCGTCAAGATCGTACTGGGGGTAACGGGGGTGGACTCATCACTTACATACGTAAAAGCATTAGCTACACTGATGCTACCCAAAACATTACAAACACAATCCAAGCAGATAACACGATAGAAATACAGGCAGTTAACATTAAAACACGCGCAAAACACAACACCACACTAATCAACATTTACATCCCACCAGATAGTTCACCTCAGGTGCCAGCCAATTACAATCCACAGTTACACAATCTTGCCTCTCTCACTAATGTCATCTTAGGAGGAGACTTCAACGCCAAAGACACTAGTTGGTACCTGCACAACCAAAACAACACCAGAGGCGCCAACATAGCCACACAACTAAACAGCCTCTTCATTCTTAACAATACAGAAGAACATACACACATACCACATCAAGCAGGATACTCAAACTCCTCCCCAGACATAACGTTCTGTTCCCCCTCACTAGCAACACATACACAATGGAGAACAGAAAAACAACTGTCATCAGACCACCTGCCCATCATCATTACAACACATTCTACACTCTGCCCCAACAGCCTTAGGCACACTTACAGAAATTACAAGAAAGCTGATTGGGAACAGTTCAAAATACAGACTGAGGAACAATTCACCACATTAAACAGCACACCCATCATAAACATCGATACAACACTCAAGACATTTAATCAGATTATCAATAATGCAAACAAATACATACCCAAGGGCAACATTAGGAAATACAACCCAAATTACACTAGAGAAATAGCCCACCTCATAAGGCAACGTAACAACCTCAAATATAACACACAAACACCACACACAGAAGCCATAAAACAGCAGATACAACAGCTCAACACAGAAATAAACAACAAACTCAAAGAAAAACAAACAGAAACATTCAGGGAATTCATAACAACACTAAACCACTCCACAGATACATACAGGCTATACAAGACTATAAACAGCATTACCCACTCTAACAGCGGCATTCACACCTCACACGCGGCTATCTGTCGCAGCCAAAATAATATCCCAACATACACACAACAAGCTAACATTCTAGTTAATCACTACGCAAAGATAAGTCACTTAAACAGAGACAACAACCAGAAACAGACAGACAAACAGCCAGACACAAGAAAACCTACAGACTCGACATGACCATTACACCCTTCAATACAGACCAGACCACCAAGATCATCAAAAACATTAAAATTCGAAGGCTACTGGACCAGACAACATATCTAACATACACCTTAAACACTTGGGCCCACAAGGAATATTAGCTCTCACAAATATCAGCACATATTCATACCAACACTGTATTATTCCTGACATATGGAAACAAGGTAAAATTATTACACTACTCAAACCAAACAAAAATCCAACAGAACCAGCTTCCTATAGACCCATTACTTTACTATGCACACCTTCCAAAGTAACAGAAAGACTAATCTTACAAATCACCAACCCACACATACCACTATCGCCTACTCAACATGGATTCAGACCTCACCACTCAACCACGACATTACTCACTAACCTGACGCAGCACATCATGGATGGCATCAACTCCAGAAGACCAGCTCAACGTACACTATTAGCAACAATAGACATTAGTAAAGCATTTGATGCTATCCCACGCTTCCCTCTCATAAACAAAATACTCAACACAAACATGCACAATAACACCAAAAGGTGGCTGAGCAACTATCTCTCAGGAAGATACTCACATGTCACATTTAATGGCAAGTCATCCAAAAACAAGCTTTTTCCGAACGGGTCCCTCAAGGCTCTGTTCTCTCACCAACACTCTTCAACTTATACATGCATGACATTCCAACACCCATAGATAACAAGCTTACCTTATCATCATATGCAGATGATATCACTCTAACATCCACCCACAACAACATCGACACCGCTACAAATAACCTACAAACATACATAAACAGTATACAAGACTGGCTCACACACAATAGACTCAAAGTAGCGCCCACAAAATCAACCATCACCTTGCTTACAAGCAACACAAAAGAACACCAGGTAATTCCAAGCTTACACTAAACAACATCAACATTCCACACACTCACAGAACCAAAATACTTGGTGTCACATACAACACATCATTATCTTTTGCAAACCACATTCAGGACATTAAAACCAAATGTACGTCAAGACTTAACACGCTTAGGGTACTAACAGGCACAAACTTTGGACACCAGCAGGAAACAACATCACTCATATACAAACAATATATTCGCTCAGTTATGGACTATGCTAGCCCATGCTGGGCACCCATTATCTCAAACACACACATAAACACCTTACAAACAATACAAAACAACGCACTTCGTATCATTACAGGATGCACTCAAACAACACCAATAGAACACCTGCACACAGAAACAAAAATACTAAAAGTTAGGGAACATTTAGACATGAGGGGAACACAATTCATGGCAGCAGCGACAACTAACCCACAACACCCTTGCCACTACATGTACAATCATGCACCAACACCTCGCACCATTAAGGTAACACCAGAGAGATATTATAACGAAATACTCCATTCCATACCACGCCCCACAGACATCACACAGTACAGAAAACACACACACACACCTAACCCACAAAGCACTGACACGACTCGGTCCGAATGCGGTCCTAGGTGCGAAGCCGCCGCCCATTAACAGGTCAGAGATCAGCCTGAGCAGATCGGATCGAGTTAACTTAGCACGATTCCGATGTGGACATCACCCAAACTTACGGACATATAAACACAGACTAGACAACTCCATAGACGACACCTGCCACCTGTGCCAAGACACACCACAAACAATTGAACACATTATGACGGACTGTACCGCTCTAGCACAACAACGAACACAACACAACATCACTAGTGCGCTGAACCTCTGGTCCACTCCGGAGAGGGCGATCGGTTACCTGCGTGCCGCCGGCTTGCTCGATCAGGGTGGGCTGATCGGCTAAACAACAACAACAACATACAGGTGAGGTGGGTAAAGAACAAATATTTAAAAATAAGCATTTGCTTGTTTGTAGAAGGCTGCAGATAGTATGTAGATATGGGTTGTATTTGTAAGAGATTGAGCTGACCTTAGACAAAAATGGTTACTGACATACAAGGTCACAAAGTCATGACTTTGACAATTTTTGTATAAAATGACTTTTTCAAAATGTTGCTTGAATTCATTATTTTTTATACATTGAACTAGTTATCAGCCACTTACAGCTTCTTGGGATTTTGTTGTACATGACTCAAGGTATTAATGTAAAAAATTGAATTTTTTAGAAGGTATTTTTTTTTTATTCAAGGTCAAAGGTCAACTTTTGAAGGGATTTTTTTATTTTTCACAGTAGAGATATTTAACAAGAGACAATAAACAAGGGGCTACTAAAGAGCTTTAAAATGAGACCAAAATCAATGCTCTAGCTTTAATAGTTTTTTAGTTACACCATTTTGAAAAGTCATTTAACGCAAAAAAGGTCAAAATGTCACAACTTTGTGACCTTGTATCTCAGTAACCAAAGGTCAGTCAGCTCTAATAATTTGGGAATTTAAGTTTGGCATGTATATCTGCTATTGTGCCAAGTATGATCAAAATTGAAAGGGGTGAGTGTTTTAGGTGGCTGACTTGACATGGAATGACCCTTAGGTATTTCTAATTTCAGCTGTTCTAGTGTTAGTCGACTGCCTTGCTTCCTGATGGAAGGGTGCACTGCTCTCTGTCCTTCGTGTCAGTTGTCGAGTTTTGTCCTCATTGTGTCTACCATTGCGTATTTATACTCTTTTCTAATTTATATATTTCCTCATTGCAGATAAACATGGCAACTTGAAGCAAGAAAGAGGGTTGGCTCATCAGACACCTGAATAAGGAGATCCTGGGTAGCTGCCTGCCGATGAAGTTGCAAGTCTTGCAAAAGTGCTTCTTCCATCAAAAACAGGAAAACCTAGGATGGAGAAAATGTCTGAACCTCTGTTTGGATGCTGTGATGGTGTTCTGGAAAAGAGCAAGGATCCCTACTATGAGGCGGGACAGCACCCTACAGAAAATGGAAGCTCTGCTCCAGCATTACGACAAGTTGGTGAAAAGCAGGAACAGATCTGAGGAGAGCTGTCGTGTTGCGGAGGACATGTTCAAGGTGGTACTCAAGAACGAAATCCTTGATATTGGTCATTCCAATGCCCTTTCTATGATGACAAACGAGGAAGACAAGCTCTTCTACAAGAGTCAGCAGGAGGACCCAACAGAGAGCAGTATGGGATTGGCAGACATGAAGCTGGCCCAAATGGAGAGTAGGAAAAGGTGTCGAGAGGAACAGCAGGAGGAGAGACGACACCGGGAATTCAAGCGGGCCAAGATGGTTACAGAAGCTGCTACTCTTGAAGACAGCTCCTCATCCTCAGCATCGCCATCTGCGGAAGATGATCCCTCCTTGGCAGCCTCCACATCTGCTTCATGTCCTTCTCCGAGGAAGCGGTCAAGGAACCTCATCACTCAGGATGTGGCTGTCACGTACGACTGGATGAACATTTCTTATCATGATGCAGCGATGTCCTACACCATCGTCGCGCAATCCTTGGGGCACGATTTGAACGAGGTATCCATCTCCTCTTCCACAATGTATCGTGCTCGCCAGTCACTTCGGAAGCAAGCAGCAGAGGCGTATCACGAGGGAGAATTCTGTCCTGAGGAGCCCTTGGTGTTGCACTGGGATGGGAAAATGCTGCCTGAAATCACGTGACTGATCTATGGACCGGATTGCTGTGCTGGTCACCGGGAATGGCCAGGAAAAGCTGCTTGGAGTTCCGAAAGTTCCAGCTGGCACGGGAGCGGAGATGGCACGCGTCTGCATTGATCTTGTGCGGGAACACGACCTGTCCGAATGAATCAAGGGGTTATCATTCGACACAACAGCATCGAACACCAGGATTCATGTGGGAGCCTGCATCAAGATTGAGGAGCGTCTCAGGAAGCAACTTCTTTACCTAGCATGCAGGCACCATATGTACGAAATCGTCCTGGCCCAAGTCTTCCAGTCTTCGATGGGCACCACCTCTGGGCCCCGAGACTGGGATCTTCAAAAGATTCCAAGAGCAGTGGGGTTTCATCGACTGATCTCTTATCACCACTGCTATTGATTCAGATAGCTGCAGCATCGCTGGACCTCCTCAGGGTCTCAAGGACCAAACTATCCTTGTCGTGAGGGAAGCTCTGGCTTCTGGTCAGCCACGGGATGACTACCAAGAACTTCAACTGGTTATCCTCTTTCTCAGGGAAGAGACTGTTGCCAATGTGCCACTGCGGAAGCCAGGAGCATACCACCATGCGCGGTGGATGGCAAAAGGAGGGTTCCAGCACAGGTGAAGCAAAAAATTTTCATTTTCACACCCGACCATCTCAGATCTTGCTTATTTTTTGTGTATAAGGTAAGTTTGTGCAAGAAAGCCAGCTGTGAAAGTTTCAGCTTTCTACGACCATTACTTCACGAGTTATGAAGGTCAGAAAAATCAAGGTTAAGGTCAAAATAGCTCACGGTTGGCATCTTTGGATGCACCTCACACATTCACTAATTATCGTAACCATATGAAACTATCTTTTTGGACTCAGAATGAGCTGTAGAATCCAAAAATGCAACGAAATCAGCAATAGGAGAACAAATAAAAATGTTCACCCTTTTTCAAGGAACGAATTGACCTTTTGACCTTGAAGTTCACACATTTTGGGGAAACATTTCTTTACACAAAATGAAGTTCCATCATTGCACTTTTAATATAAACAATAAAAATGTATCTTATTCACAAACTATACTGTCTTAAAGAATTTTTCAAATTGGCTATTTTTCAAATTTCTGGCAAAATTGCCATATGTACCATTAGGCCTGTTCAAAAATCAACTTTTTCTTATTTTCATAGGTTTCTGTACATTTTCCCATGCTTTTTGACCTGAAAAAGCCGAAAATCACAACTATTTTGACCTAGGATATTGGGAAGCATTGCCACATGGAGCTTTAATTTTTCTGCCTTGAAATCGGCCAAAGCGCCAATTCCGGGGTCCCTTGAATTATGTTTTGCACTTTAACTTTTGATCTAAACAAGATAGAGCAACAAATTAGGTATCAAATGAAAGAGCATAAAATTAATAAATAATAATATAATAATTATCTATCATTTTTCAGGAAACAACAAACTCACAGAATCTAGAAAACTATCTACAAGTTACAACTTCACAATGGCATTAAGCAAGGAGCTGAGGGAGCTCCGTGGGCGCACAGTTGATATCTCAGAACCTCCACGTACTGTCCACAGGCAGGTGTCAACTGGGCCATCTACCAGATCTCTCACTGAAACTTTCCTGTTGGATACCCTTCAGCTTTTATCAGTGGTTCCCAGCTTCCCACCAACAGACAGGCATTCCAGTATTTCCTTAATCTTCAGAATTTACCGGAAAATGCAGGAGGCCCATGGTTCAAGACCTTGCATATGAAACAGTTGAATCTATCATCCCATCTGGCAGATGGCTAGGATCAAGACAATGACCAAGTACAACGCAATGAAGCTCTTCATGAAAACTACATGAGAAACATCATGCTCTGGTGAAAAGCAAAGGAAGAGCAAGTAACCCTGGAGGAAAAAGAGGAGCATTTGTGCTGGAATTAGACAGCCTGTTCAATATAGGAGCTCCAGATGCAATCCAGGAAATACAGAACAGACTGTTATCCAGAGAGAAGAAAGATGAGGATATCAGGTTCTATGAAGACCAAAAACTGAGAGGAAAGGTCATATGTCTGGTCATGACAAATTTTTGAGACAAGATCCCTGCAGCAAGCAGCGAGGAATGAAAGACTGCAGCATAGACAAGAACAAGGTAAAAACTAATTACTTTGAACGTTACAAAAGTTTTAAGTTTTACTCCATTGCGATATTTAGCATGTACTTAACAATTACTGTCTTAACATGTTGTACTATTTTACAGCTGCAGCAGAACGAGGCAATTGTTCATGTGGATGACATTACCTGGGGTGACTCAAGGGTCATTCCATGTCAAGTCAGCCACCTAAAACACACACCCCTTTCAATTTTGCTCATACTTGGCACAATAGCAGATATACATGCCAAACGTAAATTCCCAAATTATTAGAGCTGACTGACCTTTGGTTACTGAGATACAAGGTCACAAAGTTGTGACATTTTGACCTTTTTTGCGTTAAATGACTATTTTCAAAATGGTGTAACTAAAAAACTATTAAAGCTAGAGCATTGATTTTGGTCTCATTTAAAGCTCTTAGTAGCCCCTTGTTTATTGTCTCTTGTTAAATATCTCTACTGTGAAAAATAAAAAAAATCCCTTCAAAAGTTGACCTTTGACCTTGAATAAAAAAAAAATTACCTTCTCCTAAAAAATTCAATTTTTTAACATTAATACCTTGAGTCATGTAAAACAAAATCCCAAGAAGCTGTAAGTGACTGATAACTAGTTCAATGTATAAAAAATAATGAATTCAAGCAACATTTTAAAAAAAGTAATTTTATACAAAAATTGTCAAAAAGTCATGACTTTGTGACCTTGTATGTCAGTAACCATTTTTGTCTAAGGTCAGCTCAATCTCTTACAAATACAACCCATATCTACATACTATCTGCAGCCTTCTACAAACAAGCAAATACTTATTTTTAAATATTTGTTCTTTACCCACCTCACCTGTATGTTATGCATGTATGTGATGGTTTTCAGTAGTTGACAAGATTCTTGTGGGCCACCCAATTTATTGTGATTTCTAGAAGAGAAAACAATTTTCAATAGAACTAAGCAGAACATGAAACTACAGACAATTTTTTGTGATATAGTAACTTCAAGTAAGTTGTTATAACAAACATATTTTGTCCCCTCCAAGATATTTTAAGACAATGTACCAGGTGTCCAAGAATTATCTGTACAATTTTTGGCTGTTATTAAAAGTCAACCATGAAGTATAGAAATTCCAGTATTGTCCCATTTTACAGAAAATCTCTAAGTTTTTTCTGATACCAAGTTCTGACAAGTGTTTTAGAAATATACACGGGTGACAGACATTGATGATTTAAAAGCAAGAATCACAGCTGCTATTGAGCGAATTGATGTGGATATGCTGCAGCGTACATGGCAACATTTGGAGTATCGATTGGATGTTTTGCGAATCACTAATGGTGCACATATCAAATGTTTGTAACAACTTTACTTTAATAAAAGAAACTTTTGAAAATACAGATTCTAAATAATCTTGTTTAAGAATTTGGTTAATATTCGTTTTAATGCTTTGTTCATTTTCGATAGAAGGAGACATTCTATGACAATTTAACATATAAATTCATATTCAGGACACCTTGAAACCTCAGGGAAACTGATAAAAATCAAGGAAATGTAATAATTATTTTTTATGGGAAAAAAAAAAAAAAAATTTAAATTTAGACGTAAAAAGCAGCCATTATAGGCCATTGACCGAGTATTTAGCTTTTAACGAACGTTGCCCTCTCCAGTTTTATGGGGAGACATCTCGTGGCAAAATTAGGAAACATAGGTCAAAACAACCAATTAAAAATCGTTTTTGTTTCACGTGACCTTATCCGACCAATAAGAGACGTACATTTTGAATCTCTCATAATGCATACTCATTTAAGAATGCTTTTTCAGTCTGGTTTTCATTTTGGTTTGCGGAGGTTGTGATTGCCTAGGTTTTTGGTACCTTGGAACGCAGTTCCAAAAAACTACTGTTGTTTGCGGTTCCTCAGAGAGACGCAACAACTCTTGTTCGCCTGATCCAGCAACATATTAGGCCTGGGACTACAATCTATTCCGACGAGTGGCGTGCGTATTCTCAACTTGGAAATCTAGGCTACATTCACCGGACAGTCAACCATTCACAGCGGTTCGTGGAAGACACCGTTCATATTCAAAATATTGAGCGTTGTTGGAAAGACGTGAAAAGCTGGATATTATGGTCTGGCAACAAAACCCAATCAGTTTAGGTTAGGTTAGGTCTGTTTAGGTTAGGTTAGGTTTGTTTAGGTTAGGTTAGGTCTGTTTAGGTTAGGTTAGGTCTGTTTAGGTTAGGTTAGGTTTGTTTAGGTTAGGTTAGGTCTGTTTAGGTTAGGTTAGGTCTGTTTAGGTTAGGTTAGGTTTGTTTAGGTTAGGTCTGTTTAGGTTAGGTTTGTTTAGGTTAGGTTAGGTCTGTTTAGGTTAGGTTAGGTCTGTTTAGGTTAGGTTTGAACCAAAACACATTTTTCTGGTGTTTTTTGGTGTGATTTGCTCAAATCTGAACTTCGTTTCTTTAGGAAATAAGCCATTTTTGAGAAATTTTCAATTTTAAAATTTCTCAAAAAGGCTCATTTCCCAAAGAAACGAAGTTCAGATTTGAACAAATCACACCACAAAACACCAGGAAAATGTGTTTTGGTTCAGAAAGGAGGAAAAGCACTAAAACGAATAATTACCAAGAATTTTACAGGTGTTATCAAGAATTTTATTAAAAGATGAAATTGTACAGATAATGTTCGGACTAGGGTTTCTTTACCGGGATCCCGGTAAATTTTTAGCTAATTTAAATTTCCCGGGAAATTCTCCCTGTCCCGGGAAATCCTAGGATATTGCAATCACTCTTTCTGAAGAAATTCAAACTGAAGATGACGAACATAATGACAATATAGATGAAGATGGAGAAGATTTCAATCATAGTATTGATTTTGAAAGTGTTTTGTGTGAGCGCTTTGATGAGGATCCGTTCGAGATAGATATTTCATTTGGATCGCACGACACTGTAGGTAAAGAAATCAACGTGTCTCAAATCATCAATAAAGTCAGAAAAATAGCAAAAAAATTTCGCAAATCACCTTTAAAGAATAACATCTTACAAGGATATGTTCAACAGGAACAAGGAAAAAGTTTGCATCTATTGCTGGATTCCAAAACCAGATGGAATAGTCTTTTAGCCATGCTGGAGCGATTTATCAAAATAAGGTCATCAGTATCGAAAGCTCTCATCAACTGCAATAAAGATATGGACAATTTTGACCTTGACAAACAAGAAGTTGCTGTAATTCGTGACATTGTGGCATCGCTGGAGCCATTAAAAGTTGGAGCAGAAAAGCTGGGCAACAGAGAATCGACTTTACTTTCATCAGAAGGTGTTTTTTTCTTTCATTTTGAACGAACTAAATCAACTAAACACACCTTTTTCAAAAAAACTAAAGGAGTCGTTCATTTGACGCATAACAGAGAGAAGAAATGAGAACTTGACTGGCCTCATACAATACCTCAATAGTGGAAAGAATTATAAAAAGGTCGCAACTTTCGCAAGTGACAGAAGTTTGCCAGCCTTACCAACCAAGTCTATGTTAATTTCATCAGCAAAGCAGATGTTAGATCGCCTTTTTGGAGTACCTGCTGATTCTACCTCTAGTGAGACAGATGAAGATAATGATGTGCAAGAATCAGCTGTCCCTCAGTCATCTTCGATGACTCTAGCTGAAAGGCTTGATGCAGCTATTAAAGCAGCCGAGGTAGAGAAATCAAGAACACTAGACAGCAAAGCAAGCGCTGCAAAACACCTTAAAAAGGAACTAGAGATCTTCGAGGCTACGGGCGAAAAAACGCAGAACATCTCTCTTCTCTTGAATGCATTAAAGATTCCACCCACATCAATAGAATCGGAAAGGGCATTCTCAGCAGCAGGACTTTTCGTGACTAAAATGAGAACAAGATTGAGTGATCGAAGTATTGACCATCTTTGTTTTTTGAAATCTTACTATAAAAATTCAGTGATAATTTTTTTAGTTGAATTCATTGAAGTTCTTTGCAATTTGAAGGTAATTTTTATTTTTTCTTTAAATTTTCTAAGCAATTCAAAGGCAATTTTTTTTTTGTTGTATTCATTAAGTTTTCAATAAAACGGAGCAATTTTTTTATTTGTGAAAATTTTCTATGTAATTCAAAAGTATTTTTTTTAATACATATTTTTCACAGCAATATTATTTTATTTTGCCCATCATGGAGATTGCAGAACTTATTAAATGACTATAAAAAAAAATAAAAAATAATTATACCCCCTCTTTTCTAGGTTAATTTATTTTATAATATATTTTAAATATAATTAATTATATCCCGGATTCCCGGGATCCCGGGGGATCCCGGGAAGGGAATCATTTTTATCCCGGAATCCCGGGATAAGCAAAAGGCCGGGAAATGGGAAACCCTAGTTCGGACACACTGGAATTTCTAAAAAACTTGTCAAAACTTGGTATCAGAAAAAACTTAATGAGATTCTCTGTAAAATGGGACAGCACTGGAATTTCTACACTTCATGGTTGACTTTTAATAACAGCCAAAAATTGTACAGATAATTCTCGGACACCCTGTATATTATTTCGTAGGTTTTTCTTGCCTTAATGTAAGAGAATAAAATGTCAAATACTTAAATCAGTAAGTAGAAGTGTTTTATTTTGACGTGGAAGTGGTTTTAATAGAATTTACTTAAATTTGTTATTTTTGGTTTTTGGCCGTTTTTTAACCGCGTTTTTTAACCCATTTGTGGCACTGTGCAACGGTTTAAATTTAAAAAAATATGTAATCCGAATGAGCTCCACATAAATATTATCCGAATGATTGGGGGTACAACTTCGCCTAAGAATGCAGGGCAAATCAAATTAATACCTACAATTATAAATGAAGTAAGAAAAATAACCAAGATAAAAAATACAACAAACTCGAAATATGAAGAATCCATGTATCATTAAGTCACACTATTAAAGCTTCTGATGAAATAATACTTACAAGATATAAATTACAAACTACAAAACGCACAACCTAGCAAGAGTTTGTAAACAACTTCAGAGAGGATATTCATATTCAAGTGAAGGCATTTATGCGCAAACTACAATATTAGAGACTTTTCTTATGACGTTTAAACTTTTGTTTTAATTTCTTCAACTGGGTTTTTTTTTTTTTTAATACGTTTAAAGCCTTACCTTATTATTCTAAAAACAAATTACTGAAATTAGTAGTATAAAACTTAGCAAAAAACTTTAACCATAAATATATTTATTGTTACCAGTAGTGGATTTATGGATTTGCCGTCCCAAGACCGTTTACTATGAATATATGCCGCCCTAGGTATGGAGAAAAAAGTCATATTTAAAAAAAAACATTTATTTCAACTTAAAAACAAATTTGCAAACTCACAATTTTTAAAGAAACGCATATATATTCATTTTAAGAACAAAACTTAAAAATATAAAAAAAATTTAGTATATAAATAAATTCAAATCGGTTGTTTTCTTCTCACTTTTTTATATTCTTTTATACAAACAAACCAACAAACACTTTATTTCAGACTCAACAGGTACAAACATTATACAGGTGGTCCATAGAAGATAAGAGAGTTGTCTGGAGACTGGGGCACTGACTAAGTAGGCCAGTGAATCACTATGCATAATGAACAGGGCCGGATTTACTTGCTTGTGAGCCCTAGGCCAAACCTTATCAGTGCCCCCCCCCAAAAAAAAAATATTTTATATATATATATATATATCGTAATATTGTAATGTAAAAAAAAAAAGAATTAAATTAGTTTTATATCATGTACAACTTATTCTTACACAAAGGAATAATGGAAAAAAATACAGTCAAATTGAAGCATAATAAATTTTGCAATAAGAATTACAACATAATGTAATACATTACACATTAATAATTTTTAATCAAATTAGTTCCATATCAGGTACATCAAAGTAAATCAAGTTCCATATCATGTACATCTTACACATAGGAATAATGGAAAAATACAATGAAACTGAAGCATAATAAATTTTGCAAGCACAACTATGTGAAGTTCAAAATGACTTTTTCCTGCTTTTTTCTATGGCAAATTTGTCAATGATACTGTTTGTGTCAAGGGATTGTAGGAGGTCCCCAGTGGGCCCCCAGTTACTGGTGGGCCCTAGGCCAATGGCCTATGTTGCCTATTGGAAAATCCGGCCCTGATAATGAACATACAATTGCCTACGCCACTGCTTCCAGATTTGAGATTTCTAAAATATATCGGAGACCAGTCCACTAACCATGGCTTCTTTTATCATATTGACTGACTCATCAAGCCTAGTGATAAATCTAAATACAAAATTGCGAATGACACTCAGTGTTAGAAAATCTAGAAGAGGAAGAGCCATTGTTGTCCCAAGGCGATATGATGACTAAGCTGATGCAACATTGCTTGTATATATTAAGTTAAGGTATATATGTATCCATCTCATAATTGTAAGGTTAGTGAAAAATTCACTTAATTTAGAACTAGCATTTTTGGGTTCTTGTGGCATCATTTTTTGGGGGCACTGCGCGTCTTTCCTACTGGTTTGTTGAATGCGGCACTTACAGGACGTGGTCTTATAGAGAGCTCACTTGCAATTCAGTTTGGTTGTTTAGATACAAGATTGTTGCATTGTGCAATGGTGCCGGTTGTGTTGTTGTTGCAAGGTTTAGAAAGAAGACCATAAATAGTGCCCCTTTTGTTTTTTATCTTAATTTTATGCAACTGAGGCCTAAGGTAGTCCCACATCGAGTCAGCAACCCTGAGGTTGTGTGTATTGTTAATGATATGTTAATTTATCACGTACATTTGTTTCAATTAGGGTTTCATTTTCTCCTTTGTGTGCGTGCGTATGTACAATCCTAAGCTCCGTCCAGTGTAAGCTCAATCAAAGGGTCACGTGACTCCTGCTATTACCTGGGCATATATCTACCCCTGCGTGCTCAGTTGACCTCTGCAAGCCCTGGAGCTCAGATGTGCATTTTCTCACGTACATGAAAAATAGTGATGGCTACTTTTGATATTGCGTGTTCGACGTTTATGAAGTGGTATTTGGTAAAGTCGGAAGATGTGATGGATACTGAAAGACAACCTACCCCCCCCCCCCTCTCCTTTGAGACTTTTAAGGCTACATTGAATCGTGCGAAGGAACAAGATGTTCAAATACTCTATGGATATTCTGGCATGAGTATTGCCGGATTTCGCGGCACAAACGATGTAATGAACTACGTTGTAGGGCTAAACTGTATAAAAGCGTACATATACCATGAGGTGAAAGAAACAACGCGTGCAGAAGAGAAGCAACGGATATGGATAATGAGTCTTGTTGATGAGTGATGTGACAGGCGGTATTATGTCATGTTGCATCATACCGAGTACGCGTACCCTGCGGCTGAGAATGTAAACCTTGTCATCATGGACAAGCGAAAGTACTTTTACCACTACATTCATATATATCATGACGAGGTTCGCAGTGAGGTTGTGGCTAAAGGCCTGTGTGAGTTTTTAATAGAGTTTAGAGACGAGTATCGATTGTTAAACAAAAAGAATAAATACGGTCACATGTTTCTCTCAAATAGTGCACCAGATTGTTAATGTATGGAGAACGTCTAGTGCGCATAAAAAATTAAAACTGAAATTACCCCATGTGTCGGAAAATTGCCCAGTATAATGGGTACAAGTACTCGCATGATTCATGCTAGAACAAATCCGTACACGATTCAACAGCTTATGGTGTGACTAGCTCCCCCCGTCGAGTCGATCCGCCCACCCGTGGCTCATAGTCATCTCAGAGCTTGAACCGACTGGACGTGCACGTCTCGAATACGATGAAACTTCCTTTGAGAAGCATTCTCAATACCGTGTACGATGTGTCTATGACGAAGTCATTCGCGTGTTCAGGCGTGAAACCGGTGCCAGTAACTATATACTTGAAACGACTTGTAGACAAGCAGACTCTGGTAAACGTAGTGTTATTTATTTAAGTGTTGAGGAGATGAATAGAGTCTTCGTGACAGTTGAGAAGTGGGGTGAGGACCGTTATAAAATACTTGCTGGTGTACGTACAAGAAGAGAAAAGACTAGTGATGTCCGCTCATATGCCATTGTTTTTACATTGTGTATAAATAACGATCAGCCATGCATTGATATACGACTGATGTGGAAGAATACATCTGATAATAACGTTCTTGTCCCCATGCGAAACCGATTCATCCTCGACAGAATGTTTGAAATCGTCTGATTCCGCAAGCTGAAGCCTATATTAGACGCGCGTGTTACGGATATGATTTATTTTGACACGGTTCTTGAATACACATACACCGCTCTGCTCGACCGGTTTATCGAATGTAGGAATGAACAAGGCGAGAATGGTCTAGAGCTGGATGCTTATTTAAAAGGTTTAGACGCTTCGAAATATCATGAACTTTGGTACAAAGGACTTGAGCGGTACAGGGCAGAGCTCGTCTACACTGTTCACCCTGAAGAATTGTACCTCTATATAATGAGCAGCTGCCCTATGCTTTTTCGTTAGAGAGTTATGAATATGTAGGTCTTTAAAGGACCTTTTTATATTTAATTGATTACGGTAATTTTAGCGTCGGGATTTTAGATGCCTATATGTTAATGAAAAGAAATTGTCCCCCCTTAATTTTGCTGGGTCCTTGGTTTGCTTCGATGTAGGGCGTTACGATCATTTTCGGTGTAGGGCCGCCACGATGGAGTTACGCGACGAATTTGGCTTGATGTAATTAATATAGGCAGTCACAATATAAACACTTTTAGGCATAGGCCTAGCCTTTTATGAGTATTAAGTTTATTATAAGGAATTCACTCAGAACTTGAGGGAAGACAAAAGCACATCTTCCCGTTTTAAAGCGTTCGCTGCACATAAACAGCCCCGAGGCTACTCCTTTGATATATCTTCATATTTTAGTATAAATTGCTGATTTGGCAAAGGTTGTTGACGCTTTCTCTCTTGTATTTTACATGGGTTAGCAAATATTTTGTTCACGTGAAATAAATGAATGTTTCTCATGGTTATGCAGACCCGACGCCTACATACGGTTTCTATGTATGTATGGCAATCATTTCATTCCCATTAGGCTATGTCGCCAATCCCGAGCCAATTTTGTATAGATATTTAATTCAATTAATTAATAATTTATATTTAATTATGAAATAAAGGTATCACATACGATACCATGTAAGCGCGTATAGTTTTTCCATATACTGGGGGGGGGGGCCGGAGAAAAATTTGTATGTTATAGATTAAATTTTTTGACAAACTGTGTAAAACATGGAAAAAATGGATCAAAAGAATGAAGTAGAAATTTAGGAAGAGAGAGGTTACTCAAGACCTATTTAAATATGAAAGTTCAAGAGGCCAACTTCTCAAGTTTAGTTAAAGTTATGTCAATCAGTTTGACTCCCTTTAGGTATAGGAAATTTATGGAATTAAAGTAAAGTTATTAAATATTTTAACTTTGCTCAATTTGTGTAAGGTTTATAAGTCACCAGTCTTAATTTTTTCTTGTAAAAGTTTTCTGGCTTTCAAAGCAGTCTTTCTTTGAGGCCTGTCTGGTTTAATTTGAGTTACATCAGGTACATTGAGAGATTCCTCTCCAATAGTATCCTGATCCATCCTTTGGGGTAATGGTTCTAATTTAGCCCCACACTCCAAAGGATATAGTAATGTGATATCTCTGGTGGTTTCACCAGTTGCTGTTTTCAGTTTTACAACCCTGGTAACTTCGTCTTCACCAGTTTTGAGTTCCAAGACCTTTCCCATTGACCATTGTTGTCTTGGTGTCTTGTCATGTATCAACACAATGTCTCCAATTTTGACTGAATCATTCCAATTTTGTTTTGTTAATTGTTTATGTCTTTCTCTAAGACTTGTTAAGTATTCTTCTCTCCATTTTGTTATAAATTGAGTTTTGATTTGTGTCAAATGTTGGTATTTTGTGTTGAGTTCTTTGTGTCCTATTTCCAAAGCTGGACACAAACCGTTAATCCGTTAATCGTTAATTAACGAAGTTAACTTTTTCGTTAACGATTTAACTTTTAAGTTAACTTTGAAAATCATTATCGGACTAATTAACTTCCGTTACATTTAACTTCCGTTAACTCAAGTCCGTTAACCCAAAAAATTCATAAATAAACGTTTAAAAGTTTCTATTATTTTCAGTGTTGAGCAGGTGCGCAATTAATCCGCCACTGTTAATAGTGATGAACGAATTTCCATTTCCGCAGTGCAAAATCAGGCGATATATTTGTTTCCGTCGCCACAATTTGTGTCTTACCAAATATGGTAGTTATTTATGGCATTGGTTTGAGCAAAACATGGTCGACTGTAAAATCAGGCGGAAAGATTTGCCATTTGAGTTGAATGTTTCAACTTCTTTCAAGAAATATCACGAGCATTTTAAGGCACTTTGAATAATATATACGGTATGTAACAATTACAACAAATAACTACATTCGTTTCATTTGCAGTCTGTCTCTTGCGCAACATGTTTGTGCTAGTGAATATTTAAAAATAATCGTTGTCAAGTAAGTCATGTATATTTATAATATGTCTGTGAGTACCTTATTAGTAGTCTCCTTGATACATTTCAAGAACCATAAAACTGATCAGGTAAGATTTCAATTCTCATGTCACTTTGATGACATAAATTAAGTCAATTGATGTCTTACAATGGGAGTGTTTTCACCTTAACCCTTTATGTCCTGGCGGTACTTCTAGGTACCACATCTTTAAAATCTCCATAATTATTTTTCTACCCGGTTGATCCTGCCGGTACTTTCAAGTCCCAATGTGAATTAGTTTCTTTATGAGATAATAGATGGAGAACGAGAAGAAGAGGGAAAATTAAATTATATATATTGTGTTTTTCATTTTTTTTATAATAAAAGTTAACGTTAACGGTTTATCGGTAACTTCCGTTACATGTTTAACGAATTAACGGATTAACGGTTAACGAAGTTAACTTTTTGGTTAACGGATTAGCGGTTAACGAAGTTAACTTTTTGGTTAACGGTGCCCACCACTGCCTATTTCCCAATCTGGATCCTCTGTACTGTTATGTTCAGATTCTGGTAACATGTTTACTGTTTCTCCCTTAATTAGGTGGTTAGGTGTGAGAGGTTCTGGCTCATTAATACCATCTCCCACATAAGTTAATGGTCTGTTGTTGACAACATTTTCAATTTCTGACAGAATAGTCATGAGTTCAAAAAGTTGTAGATGTTTGGTCCCAATAGTCTTTTTAAGGCAGTTCTTTACAGTCTGTATGTTTCTTTCCCAAATGGAACCATACCATGGTGTATTAACAGGAATGTACTTCCAGGTTATATTGTGTTTGATTAAATGAGTTTGTACTGTTTCACTGTCACAAATCTGATGAATAATTCTTTCACCAGATTTGAAGTATGTGGCATTGTCTGACCATATAGTTTTGGGTACAGAATTGTGTGCACAAAATCGTCTGAAAGCAGCAATAAAAGCTTCTGCTGTCAGATCTTCTACTATGTCTAGACATATGGCACGTGTGGCAGCACAGGTGAAGAGTACAATGTACACTTTGTATTCCTTGAATCCATTTTGTCTCCAAAACTCACATTTACCGCTCCAGTGTAGTCAATACCCGTGGTTTCAAATGGCCGAGTAAATGTTACTCGTTCCACGGTAGGTCTGGAGGGCTTGGGGTCTTAAAGGGTCGTGAATGGATACGTTTACAAGGAATGCATGTGTTTAAAATTTTCTTTGTTTCAGTTCTACCCTTTGGTAGCCAGTAAGTTTTTCTCAGCTCCGTCAGGGTTTGTGGGACCCCCATGTGGTGTATTTTGTTGTGGGTATCCCTGATGATGAGATTTGTGAAGTGATTTCCTCGGAAGAAGAATTGGGTGCTTAGAGTTGTAAGTCAAAGTTGACTTGTTAAGCCTTCCTTTACACCTTATCAGACCCTCTGTATCCAGGTACAGATTTAGATCCATGACAAGTGAAGGAATTCCTTTGTTTAATGTGTTACTGGACCTAAGATACTTCAACTCCTTGTCAAATTCTGAAGCTTGTATCTGTTTGAGCCAGTGTTTTGTTGCAGTTTCTGTTAAGTTAGAAAAGGCCTTCTGAGGACAGTGTTTGAGAAGGTAGCTATTGACAAACTTGCAGCAATAGACTGTAATTCTCAAGAGTTTGTTGAGGTCTGAATAATGTGATAGTCAAATATAGGTTTGTCCTCAGTGATCTTTTCAGTTGTTGTAGAGTTGAGTGTGAGGTTAACTACTTTGGCTGGCCAAAGATCCTCACATGTTAGCCATTCGGCCCTTCATACCATATTTTATTTGTTTTCAACAGTTTGTAAGAGAGCCCTCTTGTCAAAAAGTCTGCAGGATTCTCTTTTGTTTTATGTACCTAAATTTGATACCAAGGTGTGTTTGCAGTTTTGATTTCTGTTAGTCTGTTTTTCACAAATATGTTTTTGCAAGAAGTTGTATCTGTGTTGGTCACCCATGTTAGACAAATTTGACTGTCTGTCCATAAGTAAATGTTGTTATGTCAACTTCTTTATACACTTGTGAGAAAGTCTGCTGTTTTAACTCCCAATGAGACAGCTAATAATTCAAGTTGTGGTACAGTTTTCTTTTGGTTTAAGGGTGCCACTTTTGCCTTGAATAAACCAAGTTACTTTCATTTTCACTTGTTAAATAGGCACAACACCCGTAAGCTTGTGTGCTGGCATCTGTAAAAATGTGTAGTGTTTGAGATTTCAATCTGTAGCCAGCACATCTTGGTACGTAGATGTCTTGAACTTTGTTTAAGTCTGTGGCTAATTTTTTCCAATGAAGTTGGTCTTCCACTGAAAGTGGTTCATCCCAATCAATTTTCTTTTTCCATAAGTCTTGCAAAAGGATTTTGGATCTTATGGTTGCTGGTAAATATAATCCAATGGGGTCAAAAATTTTGGATGATTCTGAAAGCACTTGTCTTTTGTATTGGCATTTGGATTTAAGTTATAACTCTTTGTGCAAAGAGTGTCATCGTGTTCGGAATTCTGTTTTAAAAACCAAAGCATTCCAAGTGTTTTTGTGTAATTGTTTGGTTCAATGTTCCCATTTTGTCTTTTGTTATTTGTTCATTTAATTTGGGAATTAGAAACCCACTCTCTCAGTCCAAAATTTCCTTGCTTCATTATGGGTTGTGACATTTGGTAAATTTCAAGCAATTCCTCTTCAGTTACAGTGGAACCAATGAGGTTATCCACATAAAAGTTTTGTTTTAAAAACTGAACTGTTAAGTCTCTTGAAATAAGTTTAGGTGGTTTTTAATTGTTAAAGCAAGAATACTTGGAGAGCAATTTGCTCCAAAAATAATTACTTTAAATCTGTAGGTTTTGAAACCTTTGTTAAGGTCATGTGGATCATTAAACCACAAAAACCTGAGATGATTTTTATCATACTCAAGCTTCAAATTTATACAGAGGAATGCTTTTTCTATGTCACTTTGTACTGCATAATTGTCTAAACAGAAGCAAAGGAGAATTTTTACAAGATCTGAGACAAGGTTTGGGCCTTCCATGAGACAATCATTTAAACTAACAGAATTTGTGTCTTTTAAACTACAGTTGTATACTACTCTTAGTTTAGTTGTGGATGAGTCTTCTTTGTAAACTCCCCTGTGTGTTAAATAATGACAACCTCGTTTTTTAAAGGGTTCATCAGTAACTTCTTCAATGAAGCCCCTTTCTATTTGTTCCTTGAATACGTTGTTGTATTGTTCTAAAAGATTGTCATTTTTTAGTTTTCTGGACAAGGTGTTTTCCAAGGCAGCTCCACATAGTATTGATTGTCTCTGTGTTGTAATGTATCCTTAAATTGTTCTGTCATCAATTGGTCTTCATGTGTAATTGTACTGTCCTTTATGCCAACTGATTCTAATAGTCACAACTGCTGTAACCCTTCATCCAATGTGGAATCATTTTCATTCAAATGATGTGGGATTATGACAGTGTTTTTGTAGTTCGAGTTTGTCACATAGTCAGAAATTTGTGAATGTGGTGATTTTGTTTTGCATGAATTTTGTTCATGTTCTGTGTTTTCTGTGTCAGTAGTAAGATGGTGTTTAGTTATGTCACCCAAAGGTGCAATACCTGTGGGAGTTTGTATGGCTATTCCATCTCCAATTTTAATGATGCCTCTATGGACCAGATGAAGATAGTCAGCCCCCATGAGCATATGTATATCATCAACTACATCTGCATTAAGGGTTTTATCAGCTATCGTGTATTTGTTTTGAAGTTGTAGCAAAGCTTGTTTTAACCCAGCTATTTGTATTTTTTCTTGTTCTACTTTGTCCACAACAACAACCTTAAGGGTTTCAAATGTTCCATCAAGAGTTAAAGTTATATTTGCAGTTTTAAAACTGGCTTGTACTGGGTTTTTATTGATAAATGATGAAATAGAGAGATCTTCATTCCTTGTTGGTTCTGAAGTCCCAATTTTTCTATCAGTTGTTTGGTTACAAATGTTTGTTGTGAGCAGGTATCTAAAAGACACCTAACCTGTACTATTTGTCCCCTTTTGTTTTGGATTTCCAAGGTTGTGGTTGGTAAAAGAATTTTTGAATTGTGGTTAATGCTAGATGAACTGATATGCCCATTCATAGCATTCTGAGTTTGTTTCTGTTTGTTTTGGTTTGATTTGGGTGTTTGTTCATAATGTTTGTAAGTTTTTCCAATGTCTGTGTGTGTATTACACATGGGGGTAACATGGTCAAAACTGTTGCAAAACTTACAATTGTATTTCAAATTTGATTTGCAGTTTGCTTTGGTGCCCTGATCCAGTGCATTTTTTGCATAAGTTTAGTTGTTCACAACGTTTTGACCTTGCTGTAAAGTCTGTGTATTTGGGACAATTTGTAGAATATGTTCACTGCTAAAACAAAATTTGCATGGTGTGGATTATACTCAAAGTAGTTACATTAAAGTTTTGCAGAGTAGGTCTTTGAGTCTTTTTCTGTCACTTTATTTTCTGCAAATTGAGTTTTGCGGTTGTGTTTTGATGTAACTGGTAAGTGTTGAAATCTTTTGTTAGGTTTTTGGTTTTCTGCATTGTTGTTTTTTTCTTGTGTGTTAAATTTTGGGAGTGTGTAACTTGATTTGTAAAGTGCAAGTACAGTTGGGAAATCTTCTCTTAGCTTATTAAGGCTAGGGTATATGTCAGTTGTCCTCTGATGAAATATCTCTTTGACTTTAGAAGGGAGCTTTTCAAAAACAACAGCTTGAATGATCCAAGCTGTTTCTGCAATGTTTAAATTATTGTTTTTAAGTTGTCCCATGAGACATTCAAACTCACAGTAAAAGTCAAAGAGGTCACCATAGTTGTCTTTTGGGGTTCGCATGTTCATTACTTTAAGAGCCAAATCATGTATAATTTCATCCTTATTCATGTAATTTCTGTTAAGTAATTCTATTGCTACAGAATAAGAAGTACCTATGGCTGGTAGTGATTCCACTAATCTTAAGGCAGGGCCTTTCAGATAGTTCACTAAATAACTAAATTTATCAACATCTGTAATGTAGTTTTTATTACCTATAAGGCTATGAAATTTTTCAATAAAAGATTGAAATTTGGCTCTGTCACCCTCAAAAGTGGGTACTGCAAGTGTAGGCAATTTTGATTTTAGTTCATTGCCCTCAGCCACATTGGGAGGCTAAATGAAGCATTTCTATAGCTTCTAAGAAGCTTTCATTTGTGTCTTGTTTTTTGCACTCATCAAGTTGGTTTTGAATTTCAGAAATATAGTTGTTAATTTTTGTAATGTAATTTTCATTGTCAAGTAGGATGGTAGATACTCATCATCTGTTAGTTCAATTGTGTCATCAATTTCTGTAATTATGTCCTCATCTAGTGTGAGAATTTCTTGTTTGTAACGAGTAATAGAATTTAATGTTGTTTCAAGATCATATCTTGTAGGTTCTTTTGTTTGTAATCATTGTACAGTTTGGTGATGACACCTTTACGTGCTGATTTTTTCCTTATTAATTTTTTGTAGTTTTGAGATGGTGCCATAGCACTAAGGTCTGTGTTTTGTTTCTTGGTCTGGGTTTTTTACCCTTTTTCCAAGTCTTCCATAATTGTTGTTAGTGTTAAAGTTCTGAGTTTAATTTTATGATGTTGAGCGAGTTAAATTATGTAATAAGTTTTTTATATAACCTGCGCCACAGGTTAAATTAAAAATTACAATGTTTTTAGTTAGGATAGGCCTTGAGTGTAAAGAGTAAGGCCTACTTTAAGAGGTAGGCCTATTATGTAAGGTAAAGTTAGGTGGGCCTACTAAATAGGCCTATTTGGGCCTATCAAGTAGGCTTATGTTGGGCCTACCAAGTAGGCTTATGTTTGGGCCTATTATTTTATAGGACCTCAAATGAGTTAAGCCTGTTAAATTAACAAGGCTTAGTTTTGAGTTTGAAGAGTAGGACCTATTAAATAGGCTTAATGTTGCGGGCCTATTTTTTTAGGACCTAAAATAAGTTATGCCTGTTAAATGAACACGCCTTTGTTTTTGGTTAGTGTAAAGGTAAAGGGATCGGTTCCCAGTTGCATAGGCCACCATATGAAAAAACTATAGTGGGGTTACGGTTGAAATTGGGGTTAGGCCTAATGAGCTAAGCCTAGCCACTGCGTGTCAGTGTAAATTTTAGAGGGGTTAGTTCCCCATACACAGGGTCACCATATGAAAAAAACTATATAGGGCTATGGGTTGATTGCCTGATACCCTCATCCGTTGGAAATTTCCAGCAGACTTCAGTGGAGGGTTACCGACAAAAGCCCTATGCTTTTTCGTTAGAGAGTTATGAATATGTAGGTCTTTAATTAAAGGACCTTTTTATATTTAATTGATTACGGTAATTTTAGCGTCGGGATTTTAGATGCCTATATGTTAATGAAAAGAAATTGTCCCACCTTAATTTTGCTGGGTCCTTGGTTTGCTTCGATGTAGGGCGTTACGATCATTTTCGGTGTAGGGCCGCCACGATGGAGTTACGCGACGAATTTGGCTTGATGTAATTAATATAGGCAGTCACAATATAAACACTTTTAGGCATAGGCCTAGCCTTTTATGAGTATTAAGTTTATTATAAGGAATTCACTCAGAACTTGAGGGAAGACAAAAGCACATCTTCCCTGTTTAAAGCGTTCGCTGCACATAAACAGCCCCGAGGCTACTCCTTTAATATATCTTCATATTTTAGTATAAATTGCTGATTTGGCAAAGGTTGTTGACTCTTTCTCTCTTGTATTTTACATGGGTTAGAAAATGGAAAATTTTGTTCACGTGAAATAAATTAATGTTTCTCGTGGTTATGCAGACCCGACGCCTACATACGGTTTCTATGTATGTATGGCAATCATTTCATTCCCATTAGGCTATGTCGCCAATCCCGAGCCAATTTTGTATAGATATTTAATTCAATTAATTAATAATTTATATTTAATTATGAAATAAAGGTATCACATACGATACCATGTTGTAAGCGCGTATAGTTTTTCCATACGACTTAGAAGATTATTTCAATTGCTGCTATGCGTTGTGAAGAAGCGTTCACGATTGAAAAGCTTGGGTCGGTAAGAAAAAACCCTCGATTGGAAAGGAGTGTTTATAAACTTGTATTTAATAATGATGTGGTGGCTGACGATGACCTCTTTGTGCGTGCTTTTTAATGTATTCTAGCCGTGTTTAAAGATAACTTGCCAGCCGAATGTAAAGTGGGCACAAAAATAGTACTGAACGCTATGAAGGCCATTTACATCGAGTATAGGTATCCCTATAACTTGAGCGGTGAAATAATGTTAAATCATATTTACTGCGTAGTGCAAAGCAATAATGATGTGACTGTAGACTCGATTACGTGCGAGTTTAGTGTTTTAGTTAAGCGCAGTAGAACATAAACGAATGTATTTTGATATACATTTATTTTCAATATATTTAATTATTTAATATAATTGTGTATATATATATTTTTTCCTGTACTGTTATATTGATGGTTATACTCCATCGTTTTGTATTATATTATTTTTTTTGATTACACATATATTCCACGTTCGTATTTCTTATGCTATTATTATTTTTTATTTTATTTTTTTGATCATATATTCCATCGTTTGTATAGGATTGTATATTTATTTTCTGTATATTTCGTGAAATTGATTCCAATAATTCATCTAAATAAACAGAATGATGTAATGGTGCTTTACTTAATCCTTTTGGTTGTATATATGTGAAAATGAACAATGAATAATTCCTATGTAATCCGTGTATTTATATAAATCCTCATGTTTACCTAATCCGTGTATTTATATAATCCTTATATGGATCCTTATATTCATTGTCTTCATACAGTACTTATGTTTGAGTAGTTTTTATGTTCGAATGTTCATTTTTACATGAGGAACCAAAGTCGCCTGATGCGAGTTTGGATAGAATTTCGATATTTTGCTTTCTATTTTTTTTTCAGTGTCACAACCATGCGACCTACCATTTCTATGGTTTAGTCGTATCCATATTTCCATTTTTCATTTGTTAGAGAATTTATTATAATTAATTATGGTTGTCTTGCATCTAACCCTCATCCCTAAATTTTATTAGATTATGTATGCACATTGCATATGGCATGATTGGAACCCTTAGTTGTACTTCTTTATTCGTTTACTTAATTCTTCCTCAAATGTACCCAATTCCTTAATATTTGCCGTATGTTTAATTAATAGTTTCGTTCACTCTTTGTCTCTAATTCGTTTCTTCTAATTTAAAGTTATAAAGTTATAAAGTTTCAGACCAACAAAAACCCTAAGATCCACTCATGGCTGGTCTACCTAACTGTGTTCGTAATCGTGTATTGTGTATGTCCTCCGTGGTGGCGGAGGGGACCTACAATTTTACGTGGGTTCCGAACCACAAGAACATAAGAAATTTATGTACCAACTGCTTGTACATTCGCAACGACCAATTTTTGCAAAACTAAATAAGTATCAATTAAAAACTAATTAATTATCGATTTAAAACTAAAGATAGAATCTCTGGATCCAGAGGATCAAGTCATAATAGACTACTATCAACAAATATGTTACACTCTATATCTATTTATAACGGACATGCAAATATATCAGATCCAAAGAATCCAGTCAATTTCATTACGGTATCCATCAATACTAGTACCTTGCCAACGAAAAATAAGTCACGGTCCATATCGATTGCGGACCAAGTCAAAATTTACAACCATATACATTACAATATATATACTTAGGAGGGAAGGTGTAGGTGTGGCTGTAAAGACTGTTCAGTAATGTGGAAATGTGTGTGCACCCATTTTGGGTCTCCCATTTAAAGGTGTTTGTGGGGCAAGTGAAGATCATGAGTTTTTCAATACCTCACAGTACTATGGGGGCCACCGCTCGGCAGAGGAATCTCTTTAAATGGGGTGTGTAAGGACAGAGAGTATCCCCTAACCCAAGATGCTGCCTCCCTATATCCCTATATGACTTGTACTGTACGTACGAATTAAATAACTACGGCATATTAATTATGAATTGACGTATGGCATAATTTGAATAACTATGACGTCATAAAGTAGCTTAATTCCCTTCACATTTTCCCGTCATTAATTTCTCTTCATCATATCTCTCGTATACAATGTATGGTAAATTCTTTAACATAATAATAAAAACTCTACACTCTATACGTCATTATTTATATGTTGTTCATTCAATACATCCATGTCCTTTCTTGACCTTTATCTTTTGTTAATTTTATTAATTATTCATTCAGCTACTTATTGTCAACCTATTGTGTGACCACCAATATGTGTACAATAGTTTATGCATTCGTACATGTCCACTGAGGACGTACATAATTACCTTACATGTAAGTACGTTCAAATGTATACTTTTTATTTTTTCTTAATTATTTAACCTCTCGCAGGATACTCGTGGATGCTGATACGAATATTCAGATTCCGATGACGTCGCCAAAAAAGCGAGCCTCAGAACCCAAAATCCTTCTTGCGGCTGCTACAAATTTATAACATAAGGTGTTATGTTGTATGTTATGTTATGTTATATTATGTTATGTTATATCATAAATGTCCGTGTACTTCCGTATCTTACTTCAGTATCAGATATGTCAATTAACAATTTGCTAGAATTGTAAGTAACTGTAATAATTTAATATGATGTATGATAATTAATGTACTTTAATGAAACTGTAATTGACGATAATAAGTGAATGTGAATTAATTCATAATTATAATCATAGTTGTAGTAAACGAAAATTACAATGTACTTAATAATGTACTTAGATTGTATTCAATGTACTACTCCGAAATTGTCACCATTTAGGAATGTATACTCGGCGATATTACGATTATTATTTTTTTTGTTATTTATTTTTTTTTCGTTTTATTTCGGAATCTTTCAAAATTCTGATCATGTGTTTAAAATTAGGCTTAACGTAGATCTCCATTAAACGGGGGGGGGGGAGAACTTAACCTTCAACTGCACTCCCCCAACATTTAGACTTATATGGTGCTTGTATTTGTAAAATAAGAGACACTCCTGTCTTAGCAGCCCTTCAGCGAGGAGTCAGAGCCCTCCTCGAGGAGGGCCTCCTCACTTTTAAATTCCGGCCTGAGCCATGGTCGAAAGAGGTCGAACCTCTCCCCCTGTAAAAGTCTAATCTAACTTAGAGGCTGAGCATTACCTGTACATTTTAGCAGTAAATTACAGTAAGAAAAAGTCTTTATCTTCTCCTTCGAGCCGTGCTCTCTTCAGAGAACTTAGTCTTAAATAGAGAAAATTAATTTCCCGATACGTTATAAGAATCGGGGAACCGTCAGAAAATTTAGTAAGTTTTCCCAGAATCTTCCGAGCCACTATAGAAGAACTCGGAGAGTAGTATAGACGAAACTACCGCGAGTAACAAATCCGTTGCTGCCTCCTAACCAGAGCTCCCGTCGACTTCGAACCAACCAAGGCCATAGACGGAGGGGTTAACATATATAAACGATATTATTATTTAATTATATGTATACCAAATGGCTGGTTACGCATTCTAAACCGACAGACGGATTTCTAAGCCAACTGTCAAGAATATCTGAATAGCGCAATTTGGCAGCTGAAAAGTTAATTAATATATACACATACACCTGCCTTCTTGGTCTTCTGAGTCAACTGGCTGGTTAAGCCAACTGGCGGATTTCTAAGCCAACTGTCAAAAATATATGCTTTAATTAAATAAATAGTGCACTCTAGCAACTTAACCCTAATACTGTACACCTGAACAAGCCATTTACGCCTTCTAAGTAAGATTAAGCCTTCTAAGCCAGCTGGCGGTCTGGCCAACTGGCTGATTAGGACCTTATAAGACAGTGGACGCCTTCTTAGGTTAAGGCTTAGATTAGGTTTCCCTTTTGGGGGGTGAGGCCATCCCAGCTTCTTCCCCCAGCTTGCTGGGGGAGTTCCCCTTCATTGCAGCTTGGGGGATAACCCCTCCCACTTGTTGCATAACACCCTCATTTGTTGCATAGCCCATTGCAACATTCTCCATACCTCCTTTGCAACATTGATCAACATTTGCAATTGCATTGCACTTGTCCATTTTGTGGTCATACTACTCACACCAGCCAATTTTTAAGGAAGTTTTATACAACTAATTTCAGTAATTATTATTATTTTACTTGCACTCTTGAACTTATAAGTTGAAGTATAATAATAGGCGAATCGCAACTTTTGGCCTCAGACACTTTTGTGATGATAAAATCATCATATAGTTGCAGAAGAAAGTACGCCAAAAAGAATGAACAAATTCCATTGGTCTGGAAATAGCTTTATGCTACACCTTCGCTTTAATTAATAGTTATGACTCGTTATCAATTACACATGTTTCCTTAAACAAACCGGGCCCTTTTCACACACACACACACACACACACACACACACACACACAAAAAAAAACAATTAAACATGGAAATAGGTAAAAGTATTTACACCCATCCCTCCTCTCATGCAGAGTAAACTAGAATTTATATTTAAAATTTCTCATCTAATGTACCAGCCAAATAATTGCAAACACGTAAACCTTTGCTTACACATACATTTCCTTTAACAATAAACAAATATAACTGCTAAGACATATAGTGATGTTTTGTTCCTTGGCACCCTTCCAGGACTGTATTTAAGGGAGTTGGGGAGCTCAATCCCCCAAAATGCCTCCCACATTTTATACTTAATAATAATAATAATAACAATAATAATAATAATATTATCATTATTATTATTATTATTATTATTAATATCACACACAACTCCAGAACATTAATATTGACAGGATTACCTTGTTAACCTCGTTGCTGTTCCGTGCGATGGTCTCTCTTTACACGAAGGCCAAGCTGGTGGCCCCGCCTCTAGGACTGGCTTGGTGGAGGAGTGAGTTGCTTTCTTGCATTATCCACCGTACAAAGCCAGGTACACCCGGCTCATCTGGTACCATCCTGAGCCAGGCATCTAGTCTTCTCTTGAAGACTTCAACTTTGACCCCTGTAACGTTTCTGAGGTCCTTTGGAAGCTGGTTAAAAAGTCTTGGCCCCCTGACAACCAAGCTATTTTCATTCAGTGTTGAGGAGGTTCCTTGTCGGGCCTTTAATTTGTGAACACTACACATTCTGCCTTTCCTATTTTCCAGAGTTGTCTGGATGGTAATTGGGTTTAGTTTGAGGTTTGGTACCAGTTTTTCGATAATTTTCCATATGTACAGGGCCGGACTTTCACCTGCTGAGGCCCTAAGCTATATGAAATTTGAGGCCCTTCCTGCTGAGGCCCTAAGCTATATGAAATTTGAGGCCCTTCTCTAAAAAAATTCGGGTAAAAAAATTTAAAATAATTATTACTATAATTATTATTTTTTATATTAATGTTAATGATAAAGAAAAAATAATATTCTCTTCCTCGTGTGCAGAACACTCCTCTATACTTACGTCGTTTCTATACGTTAATACTGCGCGTCATTGCAGTTAAATGTACATATTCACGATTTGCGAGGGTGCCCTCTCAAGGCATTGGTTTCTGCCCTATGTAGGAGAATTACAACTTCTGACTATCGTGGCTCCGTAGTGTAGTGGTTAGCACGTCTGACCGCAATCGGAAGATCCTGGGTTCGATTCCCGGGCGGGTGCCTTATTTTTCATTTGTTTGTTATTTCTCTTCCTCGTGTGCAGAACACTCCTCTATACTTACGTCGTTTCTATACGTTAATATACTGCGCGGTCATTGCAGTTAAATGTGTGTATATATATATATATATATATATATAATTTTTGATGAATTAGTGTTAAAGAATAAAAACTAATGATAAAATAAAAATATATTTAAAAAAATGAGGCCCCCGAGGGTGTGTGGCCCTAAGCTATAGCTTATTTAGCTTATAGGTAAGTCCAGCACTGCATATGTAGATTATGGTGTATCTCTCTCTTCTTCTTTCCAGGGAGTACAGATTTAGTTTACGTAGTCTTTCCCTGCAGTTGAGTACTTTGCAGCCATCAATCTTGGCTGTGAAATGTCTCTGCGTTTCTTCTAGTTTATTAGTTTCTTCCTTTTTATATGGGGACGTCAAAAGTGAGCAGTATTCAAGTTTTGGTATAATCAGTGTTTTTAGCAGGGGAATCATTGCTGTCCTGTCCCTTCTTTTGAACGTTCTTAGTACCTGTCCCACGACTCTTTTTGCTTTATTTATCGCTATCTGAATTTGTGTTTCGAATTTCGCATCATCGGTCATTATTACCCCCAGATCGATCGCTTTCGTGCTTCTCTGAATTTCTTGTCTATCTGGAGCATAATATGCAGTCTGTTTAAGTTTCTCTTTTCTACCATATGTCAAGAGCTGAAATTTTTCGATGTTAAATGAAATGTTGTTGTCTTCTGACCATTTGTAGATTCTGCCCCTCTGCAAGGCCTCCATTTCATTTACATCGCTGATTTTTCTGCTGATCTTTCTATCGTCTGCAAAGGATGTTACTATACTGTTGCTGTTTACTCCGCTGTCTATATCTGTTAGCATGATAATGATACTGTCCCTTGTGGTACTGAGCTGCGTACTTCCGATTCTAATGATGATATATCTTGAATTTTGACGACCTGTACACGTTCTCTGAGGAAGTTGTAGATCCATTTTCCCACTTTGCCTGTTATTCCCATATATTTCATTTTATGTGCTATTATACCGTGATCACATTTGTCGAAAGCTTTAGCTTTGGGACATGGATCTAGGGTTTCTATGGTATTTGTCATTTACCATTACTTATTCGGACTATAGTGGATTTAATTTTCCCAGAAGAGTTCCTTGTTCCATGCACGGTCTGTGTTTAACATATAAGTTTCTCAGGGAACCATTCTGAGTTTGTGTATATTAAACGGACGTGTTATGTGCCTTGAAAAGTGGACGCTCAATGTCCCGGTTGAGGTTTAAGTTTTGTTTTTTTTGGCTAAAAATACAATAGTTACCCCTTTTTCTTTGATTTATTCAATCCGACGTGAATGCAACGAGTCTTTTACTTATATAGAGGTTCTGAATGTAGTGGGACTAGGCTTGCTTTAAACCCTAGATCCATGTCCCAAAGCTGGATCCTGTCTGCTTTGCAGATAGCTGGTGAGGGAAGCTATATTTATGGGACCTCTTTGCGAGAGACCCGGTGCCTTCGTCGGGCTTGCATCATGAAAAAGAAAAACTATGGTATTTGTCATTTACCATTACTTATTCGGACTATAGTGGATTTAATTTTCCCAGAAGAGTTCCTTGTTCCATGCACGGTCTGTGTTTAACATATAAGTTTCTCAGGGAACCATTCTGAGTTTGTGTATATTAAACGGACGTGTTATGTGCCTTGAAAAGTGGACGCTCAATGTCCCGGTTGAGGTTTAAGTTTTGTTTTTTTTGGCTAAAAATACAATAGTTACCCCTTTTTCTTTGATTTATTCAATCCGACGTGAATGCAACGAGTCTTTTACTTATATAGAAGTTCTGAATGTAGTGGGACTAGGCTTGCTTTAAACCCTAGATCCATGTCCCAAAGCTGGATCCTGTCTGCTTTGCAGATAGCTGGTGAGGGAAGCTATATTTATGGGACCTCTTTGCGAGAGACCCGGTGCCCTCGTCGGGCTTGCATCATGAAAAAGAAAAACTATGGTATTTGTCATTTACCATTACTTATTCGGACTATAGTGGATTTAATTTTCCCAGAAGAGTTCCTTGTTCCATGCACGGTCTGTGTTTAACATATATATATATATATATATATATTTAGGGTGACAACTTCTTATAGGGATAAAATTTGAAATTAAAAAAATTTGCCGGCCATTTGTCCAATGCTGCCACCCTATGAGGAAACACCGTAGACGAAATCTCATGGAATTCGGAAAGCATTTAGGGGTGCCTCGAGTCACATGAATGAAACTGTCGCGCGGAAGAAATTTCAAGAATGAACGAGTTTCGACAACGCTTCAAAAACAAAAATGTTTCGAGAATGCAAGTGTATTATATAATTTAATAGAATTGTTTCCTTTATTTCATACTATAGATTATGCAAATCGATTAATTTATTTCATTAAATTAAAATTTTCATAAATAAATCGTTAAATAATATGATGTGTATCAATCTTTGGATGATCAGCTTTTGGTGCTTCAAGTTCATTTTGCATACGACTGCCTGACTGAAAACAACGCTTAGAAGTTCTCTCCCGATTCTTTTAAGATATCTAAGGTAATATTTTTTATTTTGATACATTGATTATATTATTATTGGAAATTGTTCTAGAAAAGTTTCATTAATTGTTGGCATAGTTTGATGTTTAAATGGAATGTGTCAGAAAAGGTATCAGCTATGAGCTTCGACACTACAGCTTCAAATACTGGTTACTTGTCTGGGGCATGCGTAATTTTGGAGCAGAAACTCGGCCGCCGACTCTTATACCTTGCATGTCGCCATCACATCCTAGAACTTGTCGTTGAGAAGGCGTACATGGAATGCATGGGACCATCATCTGGTCCAGATATCCTCCTATTCTCCCGCTTCAAAGAGACGTGGAATACAATTTGCCAAGATAAGTACAAGACCCTGTCAGACCTTCCATCGAGTCTGAATGAGAATCGAGAAGAACTGATCGCTTGCTGGAATCTATATCTGACAAAACATCAGCCGAGGGATGATTGCCGTGAATTCTTGGAGTTGTCGATTACAATCCTTGGAGGTAATTTACCTAACTTTAGGTTTCGGCGACCTGGAGCACTGCACCGAGCACGTTGGATGGCAAAAGTAATTTATTCATTAAAAATCCTGCTGCTTTCCCATCAGTTCAGACTTACAACTCGTGAAATGTCTGGCTTAAAACGATTTGTATTTTTTGCCCTGGAGTTATATGTCAGCGCGTGGTTCACGGCCAGCAGTCCTTCCATCTGCTCCCGCGAACGATTTGAAGCTTCTTCAAGACCTAGCAAAGTACCACGATGAAAAGATCTCAGCATCCTGCCTTAGTGTCCTCGGTCGTCACTTATGGTACCTCAGCGAGTACTTGATTGGTCTCGCACTCTTTGATAAAGGTATCAATGCAACGACGAAAAAGAATATCGCTCGATCAATCCTCGAAAAAGAAGCTGCTGAAGATCCTCCAAAGCGAGCCCCAATACCTGCTGTTTCTTCCATTTCAACAAAGCAGCTCTCGGACTTTGCCTCGAAAGGATCAAAGCTTCTCTTTGAACTTCTAAAAATTAATGATGGTTTCTTGTCCAAGGAACCAGAGACCAGGCACGTGCACAGGGGGGGGGGCTTGGGGTGCTTGAGCCCCTGCCCTTTTTCTTCTTCATATCAAAAGTGCCCTTTTAGTCAAAATTCATAAATATATTGATTCGACATAAATTTGAATTAATTAGTTATATTTTTATTTAGTTACTGCTACTTCAACAGATTTTCAAAACTGGAATTACTTTGATCTATGATTTTTTTATAAGAATAATAAACTTAACATACCGTTACTATTATTTTGTCAATCAGGGAGGGCGTCCCTAGTGGTAACACTGACTGCAGCTGTTCACTGTTGATTGCGTCTCTCGGGTATGTGGGTGTATTGTTTACTGTTTGTTTATTTTACGTTAACCTAAGCTAACTAGTGATTTCTCACTGATAATTATGGTAAGTTGGAATCCAAAGCAGTGTGACATTACTCCAAAAAATATTGTATGACATTACTCGTAAAGTTGGTAAAAACGTCCACGTCCCCTACTTAGTCTTAGGCCTACTAGGCTAGGCCCATCAGTACACCAGTGTGTCAAACGATGGATTTTGGGTTTTAGTACTGGCATGAATTTCATTAAATTAATAAATGATTTATTAAACAACATATAACCTTTTCATTTTTAATATGAAATTGATTTTTAAAAACAATACAATTTTCATTAAAAGTGAATAAAAATACCTAGATTATTTATTATAAAACGATGCCATTTTTCCGCAAGGACGACAATTACGGTAGATCCTTCTGCCCTTTATCCTGCTGATTGATACTTATAAAAGTTATAAGTAAAGTAACTATTTAGAAATTGCATGCTATTAAATATTGTGAATTTGGTTAACAAAAGCTTAATTAGGTCTACTGTCTAGATTAGATTAGATTAGGCCTAAGATAATAAAAGTGAAGGGAAATATATTTTTGAAGCAATTTTTTTTTTTTACTTTCAGAACTAAAAATGCCACGCAAGGAAAGGCTTAAGAAACGGAGAGATAAGGAACTGTAATTTATATGATGAGCAAGCTAAAAGTAAATATAAGTAAAATTGAATAATAATTGTAAATACACTCCAATATTTCAATATCTTCATATCTTTTGAAAATCTTGCAATAAAAACATGCCTTTTTACAACAAATTTTCATTTATTTTCTTTAATCAGCTTTATATACAAAAATAATGCATTGAATTTAATGGAATTTAAGAATATTTACCACATACAATTTTAAAATTTTTCTTTGTGTGTGTATACATATATATAGCCTATATGGCATTGCGGATTTCATTTTTAAAAATGTTAGGGGAGTGCCCTTTTTTCAACTGAGCCCCTGCCCTTCAGAAAGTCTGTGCACGTCACTGCCAGAGACCTGGCAGGACGACGAAGATTTCAAGACTGGTTTGACTATAGTTGAAGGACTAGAAGTCGTCAATGACATGGCAGAGAGGGGAATTGCCTTGATCCAGGCCTTCAATACAAAGATTACGAAGAATGAAGAACAGCGCCAACATCTCTTGTAGGTTGTTGAGGATCATAGGAAGTCTCAGCCTGGTACATTGAAAAAGGGGTATGGCTTGAGGAAAAGCAAGAATTAATGGGTGGTCTACAATTGAATGAAAGACACCCTGGAATATATTTAGTAAATATATTATTTACTTATTACGATTGGAGTACGCCTGCACTTAAACCTTATGAACTAAAACTAACGTTTATTTACATTAATTAAAAAAAATATTAATTTATTTTTACTAGGTAATGAATAATTAATTTTTGTTATAAGGAGAATTATTTACCTCACTTGAGACACCCTTAAATATTATCTGAATGACCTAATATTTACAGTACATTGTTTTCTCATGTAGTAGCAGCATTGAACAAATGGCCAATAAAAAACTCCAACTTTCGATTTTTATTGTCACCCTAATACATATATATATATATATACAGTGCCCGCGAAAAGTATCCGATCACCCTTGAAATTTGTATTTTTTACATAAAAAACAATGTTTAAATGTATACTAACCTTATATTAGTATTTTGTCATCTGTCCTTTGGTTTGGATGACTTGTTCTAGACGTTTTGGCATGGATTTAATCAAGTTTTGACAAACTTCCACTGATATTTCCTTGCACCATACCTTTTTGATGGCCTCTTGTAATTTTTCGACTGAGCCAGTGTCGTGGCATTCAACCTTATTTTTTATTATTAGCCACAGATTTTCTATCGGATTGAGATCTGGACTATTACCAGGCCAATCCAAAATATCAAATTTATTGTCAGTAATCCATTTTGTCACTATTTTGGCCCTGTGACATGGTGCACCATCATGCATGTATGTTTTTGTCCTTTGGATTGCCATTGCCATTGGAAGTTTATCCTGTAGCATTGCTAAATACCGTGCACCATTCATAGTTGTGTTCTTCGGAAGAAAATATAAGTTTCCACGCCCATAGTAACCGAAACAACCCCAAACCATCACACTTGGAGGGTGTTTCATTGTCTTTAGGGTGTATTTAGGGTCCATCCTATTTGAGCCAATAGGCCGGCGAACCTTTTTTGGACAACTTCTGAATGTCAAAAATGTCGACTCATCGCTAAATAAAACCTTCTTCCAGTCATCAACAGTCCAATGAATGTATTTTTACAAAATGCGACACGTTTTTTACGCATTTTTTCATTAATGAACGGTTTCTTAGCAGCATGGCGAGATGGTAATCCGAGTTCTTTTTGGAGCCGCTCCTGGATAGTTCGTTCAGAAACACCAGATAACAAATTATTCATATTAAATTTTATTTCTTTCGCAGTTATTGTTGGGTTTTTCAATACTAAACGTTTCATAAGTTTGTCTGTTCGCGAATTTGTTTTTCTCGGTCTGCCAGATCGTTTTTTAGGGACTGGCGTGGTTAGGCCACCATTGTTCTTAGCCCGTGAAACCCATAAATTAACGGTACTTTGGGATATGTTTAATTCCTTAGCTATCTGTCTCTGTGATTTCTCACATGCATGCAAAGCAACAATAGCACCTCGACAATCACTCTTAAGTTGTTTTTTAGCACACATTATATATAAATTTTATTTACACCACTTTCTGTAAAAAAAAAAAAATATCAAGAAATTTACACAAACAGTGAAATCTGACAAATTTGAGACACAGCCACCCGCAACGAAGGCTACCAGAACACTAATTTGAGAATGCGTTGGATAGCTCTCATATCAGCGAGCAACCTCAAAGTTACCAGATGTCGCTAGAACAAATAGAAAGTGAATTACGTGTCTCTGAAATCAAGGGAAAATATTGTATTTTCTTGAGTGATCGGATACTTTTCGCGGGCACTGTATATATATATATATATATATATATATATAACTTATATATGCAGTAAAATCACAGAACACGTGATCTTTTTACTAAGCAAACAACCACAGGGAAAAGGAAAAAGAAACACGAAATCCAAGCGTTTTCGTGATATATTCACATCTTCAGGGACAAGAAAGAAGATGTGAATATATCACGAAAACGATCGGATTTCGTGTTTGTTTTTCCGTTTCCCTGTGGTTGTTTGCTTATATATATATATATATATATATATATATATATATATATATATATATATATATACGGTATATATATTAGGACCCTGCGAATCACAATTTTATTTTCGAATCGAATCTCGAATCATATCCCAAACAATTCAAATCGAATCGAATCTCGAATCGAATCAACTTTATACATATAGATTAGAGTATTTCTACACACATTTAGTAATAAGCATAAAATTAATTAAATCTTCTTGAGATCAAAGGACAAAGTAATCCTTCTAAAAAAATTTATTAAGTATTTGATCATCAGGAGGAACAATGGTATTAAAGTATGATAAAAGTGTTATTGCACAAGAGATTGGTCTCAGTATATACTGTAGATTGAATTATAATCTAAGTAAACAGAACAGTGTTTATTTACGAAAGTGTTCTTCAAAACAACATCACTGATGTTGTTTACCGGACTTAATGTAGATTCGAAACTATCGAATCGGAGCCCAAGCTAACGAATCAAATCGAATCCTCTCTCCGATTCGAAATCAAATCGAATCTCGAAACTTCGCAGGCCCCTAATATATATATATATATATATATATATATATATACATACACAGGCCCTCTCAGAAGTCCAGAGAGGCCCGGGCCACTTCCAGCTTTTGAGGCTCATAGCTAAACCCAATTTTTAATTTCACTGCAAAACATTATATTCAAACCTGAAAGTTCCTAAATTTAAGGCCCCCATTAAGCTTGAGGTCCAGGCCAAATGGTCCTCCTAGCCCCCCTCCGATAGGCCCTGTATATATATTATATATATATATATATATAATATATATATATATCGTAAAGAACGACACTTGTATAGGAGAATATTCTGTGCAAGATGAGGAGAGAGAACGAAACAAATGAAAAAATGAGGTAACCACCCGGGAATCGAACCCGGGATCTTCCAATTGCCGGTCAGATATGATAACCATTACACCACAGGCCTCACTCGAACAAATGCCGTAATTCTCCTACATACGCGCAGAAACCAATGCCCCAAGGGGGCACCTGCCGCATGCCGTAACATTATATACATTTTAACCGCAAACACGCAGTATAATTAACGTAAAGAACGACGCTTGTATAGGAGAATATTCCGCGCAAAATGAGGAGAGAGAACGAAACAAATGAAAAAATGAGGTAACCACTTTCGCTTTGTTACCTCATTTTTTCATTTGTTTCGTTCTCTCTCCTCATCTTGCGCGGAATATTCTTCTATACAAGCGTCGTTCTTTACGTTAATTATACTGCGTGTTTGCAGTTAAAAAAAAATATATATATATATATATATATATATATATATATAATATATATATATATATATATATATATATACAGGGCGTCCCAAAAAAATGTATACACACTTTAACAGCTGATAGCTCAATTGATGTTTCTTTCTTTCCAAGTTAAACCCATTAGAATTAATAATGGCAGTCAGACTAAGCTTTGAACAAAGGAAATTCATTCTAAAATGCTACTGAAAGTGTGAAAACGCAGTTGAAGTGCAAAGACAGTTTAGGAGGGAGTTTCAAACAGATCCACCAACGCGACTTACCATCACTCGAATTAGAGATAAGTTTGAAGCCGATGGAACTGTTCAGAATGTCCACAAGAAGCGTTCCGGAAGACCACGGACATCGACAAGCCCCACAAAGCAAGAAAGAGTACTGGAAACGTATCACCAAAGTCCAAGAAAATCTGTGCGGCAAGCGAGTCGTGAGGTAGGAATTTCAGAATCGTCTGTCCAACGCATTTTGAAGCGCTGTCAATGGAAAAGTTACATTCCAAGATTAGTCCATGCTATTAATGAAGATGATCCGGACCGAAGAGTGGAGTATTGCGAGTGGTACTTGGCACGATGTGGATGTGGATTAGACGAAGGGGTTTCGTAGAATACCCTCCGCGTTCACCAGACCTCACACCACTAGACTTTTTTTTATGGGGACACTTAAAAGACAAAGTCTACGCTATAAAACCTGCAACAGTCGCTGAATTGAGAGCAGCCATTGAACGAGAATGCACACAAATACCAAACGAAATGTTTCGTGATGTTTGCGATTCCATTGCTTCGCGTTATCAGCAGTGCCTGGACCAGAACGGACGTCAGTTTGAAAACAGGCGTTGACAAAACAATTAAATAATGTCTGTAGATTCTATTACATTTTGAAAATGAAATGTATTTTAATAAACACTGCCTTTATAATTATTTAAAGTGTGTATACATTTTTTTGGGACGCCCTGTATATATATATGAAAATTATTTCACGAAAGTAACACGTGAAAAATATTTATGATGAATAAAACCACGAAGGAAAGGAAACACAAAAAGGTGCTCAAGCGCTTTCGTCTAATGCAGGAACACTGAAGTACATAAAAGGTTACGGCCTATATATAGGTTACAGAAAGAAAAAAATAAAATAAAATAAATAAATAACATACATACACACAAACACATATATATGTATATATATATATATATATATATATATATATATATATATATATATATACACACACACACACACACACACACACATATATATATATATATATATATATATATATGCAATAAACAGAGAAGTAAAAATAAAAATTAAAAATTAAAGGATTAACAACGAGGCATACAGATTTGTAAGGAAAAATATCGATTTTTAGCCCAAGATCAAATGAATTATAAAAATACAAATTTATACTGGAAATCTGCACGGGTTTTAACACTTTGCCTTTTATAGTCAAGTTTCGACATATATAAAAATAAAATGAAGATTAAAAGTTAATAAAGTAGCATACAAGTTTACCAAAGATTTAGCGTCCTACCCTTTTTATCTAAATCTGTTTTGAAGGAATTCAAAACAACAGGATCGAGTTGAAAAAGACCTTTGCTTATTTGAAGTTATTTGAAAGTTGGATAATGGCAGACTCAAGAATATTTCTATTAACAATGTTGCTAGAGTGAAATAAAACTAAAGCATTATTCCAATCAATACAGTGGGATAACTCTGACAAATGGACAAAAAGAGCACAGGACAACTGTCCTGTTCTAACGGAATATTGATGCTGTTTTATACGTGTGTGCAAATCCTTTCCCGTCTGACCTATGTAAAAGGAATCACATTGTTTACACCCAATTTTATAGATAATGCCTGAATTATTGGTAGGGCTATTTTTTACTATGATATTTTTCACAATATTGTTATATGAAAATACTACATTAATATCCAAAAGTTTAAGTACATTAGCAATACCTAAAAAGCCCGGGAAAAATGGAAGTACTAAAATATTTTTTGACAAAGTACGAGTGTTATTATTGACACGATAGAAAGTTCGTTTTGCCTTGTTGAGACAAGATTCCATAAACGCAGATGGATAACACAGATCACTTCCAATACCGTTGATTTTTTCCAATTCGGCATCAATGTATTCCGGACTGGCGATCCTAAGGGCGCGGAGAAACATTGATGAAAAAAATGGCCTTCTTAGTGGGGGTGTCATGTCCCGAGTAAAATTGTACGTAGGACAAATTGTTTGTTGTTTTCCGATAGATACTAAATTTAAAACGTGGGCTTTCCCTATGTACACGCACATCCAAAAATGGGATTGAATTGTCTTGTTCCACTTCTAAAGTAAACTTAATGGAGGGGACTTGATCATTTAACTGAAGGAGGAAGTTATCCAGGTCACGATTCATGTGCCAGATACACAAAATATCGTCGACGTACCGCAACCAAGGGATGCCAACCCCCAGGATTCTCGGAATGTAAGTAATTTCGAAAAACTCCATATAAATATTGGAGGAGGGGCGATAAGGGGTTGCCCATGGCCATCCCAAACACTTGTTGATAATACTCGTTATTGAAAGTGAATTTACAGTCTTTGACTCAATTCTTCCTCTTCTCTTAACCTTCTTGGCGTTTCCTTTTATCGTGATCTTTCTGGAAAGATCACGTATACACTCTTTCCAAATCAGCTTCTAAGAGGTTAGGTGTGCTGTACCGGCTCCGCAGTTTCTTCACCCCTACTCAGTTGCTGTCTCTGGACAAGGGTCTTATCCGCCCCTGTATTTTTTTTATGTTGGAAGGAGGGGATCGAGGGCGAACGCCCGCAAAAATACCTCCCCTTGGAAGAAGGAGAGAAACGAAATCAAGATCTCCGATGCTCTTAAAACAATACCTTTTTTTATTAATTTTGAAAATGTTGTGTAGTGTGTAAGATACATATCTGTGTAGTGGGGAATAGAAGGAGAAGCGTGTGTTTGAAAACAATCAAACAATCAAAGGCTTTTCGTCTCATCAATTCCCCGCCCTTTACTGACTGTCTTCAATCCCTCTCTCTTCGTCGCAATGTTGTCTCACTCTCTCTTTACTATCGCTATTATAATGGACACTGCTCTTCTGAAATCTCTAACTACATGCTGCCTCCTTTAAGGAGAGTACGCACAAGGGCGGATATAGGCATTTCAGTAAGGGGAAGGGGGTGTTCAAAGGAAGAAGGGCACCCGTAAAATAAAGAGGGCACAGTACTAAAATTTTTTTCTTAAAACAGACCACTAATGAGCGAGTGTAAGATCAATTGTATCGTTTTATTAGATCAGTCTCATTCAAATATGATATAACATAAAAATCTAATTTGGGTACAACAGTTATCACAGAAACTTTTTCAAACAATTACAAATGTCTTGCCAATTAGAAGAACTATCTCAATAAGATGAAGATAAAAATAATGATATGGCTGCACCAGTACTAAGGGCACCTATGAAAACCATTGCAACTACAAATTTGGAATTCGTCGCAGATATAATAAGGCCACCCTACGAGATTTCCGACAACTTTAATCCTTTACCAAGAAACTGAAAAAGGCTGAACTTGATCTTCGCTTCCTTTCGATTTGTAAAGCGTTGCACTGATGATGACCCTCAGTCGGGTTGAAACGTTTGCATTAAATGTTCGGAGCCATCGTCCTGGTCTTCTTATTTCTTATATATATATATATATATATATATATATATATGATGAATAAAACCACGAAGGAAAGGAAACACAAAAGGTGCTCAAGCGCTTTCGTCTAATGACATCCTCAGGAACACTGAAGTACATAAAAGGTTACGGCCTATATATAGGTTACAGAAAGAAAAAAAAAAGAAAATAAATAAATAAATAACATACACACACACACACATATATATATACTGTATATACATACATATCTACACACACACACACACACACACACACACACACACACACATATATATATATATATATATATATATATATATATATATATGCAATAAACAGAGAAGTAAAAATAAAAATTAAAAATTAAAGGATTAACAACGAGGCATACAGATTTGTAAGGAAAAATATCGATTTTTAGCACAAGATCAAATGAATTATAAAAATACAAATTTATACTGGAAATCTGCCCGGGTTTTAACACTTTGCCTTTTATAGTCAAGTTTCGATGTACTGTATATAAAAATAAAATGAAGATTAAAAGTTAATAAAGTAGCATACAAGTTTACCAAAGATTTAGCGTCCTACCCTTTTTATCTAAATCTGAGAGAGACACTTTCGCTTTGTGAAGCGGGTGAAGACGCGATGAATGGAATCATGGGCATAGGAGTCGATAGGACAAGAAGTGCAACTAATAGATCACTGACAAATAAAAGGAAAAGAGTAGATGACAGGACAGAGCCCTGTATGAAGATACAGATAGAAGGATAGAAACCGAAGGAGGGTAGTTTGGAAATTAAAAATTTGTGCCAGACTGCCAGACTCTATCAAAAGCTTTTGATATGTTAAGCGTAAAAGAAAAGTTTCACCGAAATCCCGAAAGGAGGAAGACCAAGAATCAGAAAGATATGCAAGAAGATTACCAGTGGAGCGTACCTAGCGGAACCCATGCTGATGATCTGAAAGAAGATAAGAGTAGATGAGGAGAGAGGTGTTTAAGAATCTTCCTATTAAAGATAGATTGAAAAACTGTCAGAAGGAAAGAAATCAAAGCAATTGGACGATAGTTGGAGGGTTGAGCACGGTCGCCCTTTATTGGGACAGACATTTCAGACATAATTAAGTGAGATGGAGGAGGAGATGGAGGAACAGCACCGAAATCGTCCAGGGTTGAGTTGGAGGCGAAAGTTTGAGCGAAGAGTTCAGCTTTGTCAGGAGAAGAGACAGCAACTGAGCCGTCGGAATGGAAAAGTGGAGGGAAAGAAGAAGTAAAGTTTTTGGAGAGGTCCTTGGCTTGATGCCAGAAGAAGCGAGAAGAATTAGAATTGGGTAGGTTTTCACACTTTTGTCTGATGAAGGAATTTTTGTCGAGTTGAAGGAAAGATTTTGCACGATTCCGGACGGAAATATAAGCTAAGTGAGAGACAAGAGTTGGATGGCGGCGGTACTTTCTGAAAGCCTCCTCTCTGTTGCAGATTTTTATAAACTTTATTTTTATAAACTTTATTATTTTTAATAAACTTTATTCAGTATGCAAATATATAGGACAGAAGAATTATAGCAACCAACTTACATTATAGCAACCAATTCAGTCTTGTACAGTTGCCCGCAAATGTAATGTTTTTCGCCTCACAGACGACTCCGTACATGTAGCAACGGCGCACTGATGATCAAGGCACCCCAACTGGGGGGAAGGTGGGATGGAGGGGGGACAACCGAGTCTAACAACATATAACACAGACATAAACTGTATATCTAAAGGACAATTGAATGTGCAGTCATTGACATAGAGGTAATTATATTGTAATGTCTGTGTTCATAAAGATAAACAATTAATATGATCGTGAACAGCGTTGAACTCTATGTAGTTTACTAGTCTTATACAGTAACTAGCGGAGAGACCCGGCGTTGCCCGGGTGATAGTTGAACGCTATATACCATATGTCCCACAAAAAAAGTACACCCAACTTTAGATTGTACTAACTCCTCCAAAAATTGAGATATTTTGGATCTGTTTGTTTCATTTAATATAGCAAATTATTCTTTGTTAACGTTCAAATTTATTCATGTTTAAACGATTTAGTGTTTAAGCATCTGCTTTTAACTGAAGGGTACAACAAAATGGATTGCGCAAAATTGGTCGATGAAAAAATAATGTGTGTGCTATCGATGTAATGAAAAGACAAATACATAATAATAGATACTTTAACATAATTTTAATAAGATACAAAGCAGATTTTTCTTTATTCCTTATTGCAAAAGTTATGCTTAGTTTCGTTTTATTTCAACATGACCGCCATTCCTATCGATACAAATCTGGAGTCGAGCTCTCATCTTCCCCATCACTCTTTTGATAAGATCTGGATTGTCTTTTAACAAATTGATTTCAGCTGTGATGCGAGTCCTCAAATCATCTAAATTGATAGGTTGTGATGCAAATACTCTATTTTTCAAATGACCCCATAAAAAGTAATCACACGGGGTCAAGTCATGGCTTCTGGGAGGCCATTCAATGTCATGGCCTGTAGCAATTACTCTTTGGTGGAAGACTTCCTGCAAGCGTTCCTTCACAATAACTCTCCTGTGAGCAGGAGCTCCGTCTTGCACCCACCAAATACGATTAAATCGGTTTCCATAAGTAATACGTATTTGTGGAAGGATTTCTCGGTCTATCATTTCTAGGTAAGCTTCACCATTTAGATTACCATCGTAAAAGACCGGGCCAATTACCGCTCCATTACCGCACAGTCCTACCCAGAGAGACAGTTTTTGTCTAGAGTTATTCTTTTCGTAGATATGATTGTCAGGTGGATGATTTTTTGGTGCATACTGACGGCAGATTTGTCTGTTCACTAGACCATTCATAAAACAGGCCGCCTCATCTCCAACCACTAATTGTTCCGTGAATCTTTCTGGTTTTTCAAGAAACCACTGGGCAAATCTTAGGCGGCGAGGTAGATCTCCTTCAATGAGTTGATGTCGAATTTCCATTCTGTATGGGTACAAATTCAAATCCTCACGAGCTATTCGATGAAATGACATGCGTGAGAGTTCTGTACCATTTCGCCTGGTGGACACTTTTGGATGTCTCTCTAATAAATGCCGAACATGCTGAATGTTCTCGTCTGTTCTTGCCGTCTTCGGATGGCCTGAACGTCCTTTGTTCAAATTGAGGACCGTTCCTTCTTCTTTGTATTTCCGAACATTCTTCAAAATTGTATGTTTTGTTGGAGAAGCTCTATCGGGAAATTGCAGTTCGAAGGTATTCTGAACTTGTTTTAAGCTTTTAGTTTGCAGATAAGTTGTGACCATGAGAACGCGCTGCCTTCGTGTAAACTGCATGATAAGGGTTTCAAAGTTATTTATAAATTTAGTAATTCAGATTCTTCATTTATATGTATGACTCGTATCTTAGATACAAAAGTTCGAATTATTTAAAAAAAATATTTGCAATATCCTTCGACGTAAAAAGTAGCACATTGGTTAAAGCAAGAGGAGCTATCTGGCTGGGAGAAATGATCATTCCGCGCAACTCATTTTGCTGTACCCTTCAGTTAAAAGCAGATGCTTAAACACTAAATCGTTTAAACATGAATAAATTTGAACGTTAACAAAGAATAATTTGCTATTTTAAATCAAACAAACAGATCCAAAATATCTCAATTTTTGGAGGAGTTAGTACAATCTAAAGTTGGGTGTACTTTTTTGTGGGACATATGGTATGTATATATATATATATATATATGTAAAGAACGACGCTTGTGTAGAAGAGCGTCCACACAAGAAGAGGAGAAAGAACGAACAAATGAAAAATAAGGCACCTCCCAGGAATCGAACCCGGGATCATCCAATTGCCGGTCGGACATGCTATCCACTACACCAAGGTCCTCGATCAATCAGAATTCATAATTCTCCTACATGTCCGACCGGCAATTGGATGATCCCGGGTTCGATTCCTGGGAGGTGCCTCATTTTTCATTTGTTCGTTCTTTCTCCTCTTCTTGTGCGGACGCTCTTCTACACAAGCGTCGTTCTTTACATTAATTATACTACGTGTTGTTTGCAATTAAAATGTATATATATATATATATATATATATATATATATATATGTCCGGTTAGGTTAATTGACTGCCTGGTTAGGTCAACCGAATGCCCGGTTAGGTTAATTGAATACTCGGTTAGGTCAACTAAATGCTCAATTAGAGTAATTGAATGCCCGGTTAGGTTAATTGAATGCCCGGTTAGGTTAATTGAATGCCCAGTTAGGTTAATTATACGCCTTTGACGATTGGTTAGGTTAAGTCGTGATATTTTCGTTAGTTTTAACGAAAATATCACAACTTAACCAAACCAATCGTCAATGGCGTACAGTTGACCTAACCGGGCATTCAATTAACCTAACTAGGCATTCAATAATTTTACCGTAGGTTTCGATATGTATATATATATATATATATATATACACAGATGACCTCGGAGGCCGACGCCACATAGCCTATATATATATATATATATAAAGAACGACGCTTGTGTAGAAGAGCGTTCCGCACAAGATGAGGAGGGAGAACGAACAAATGAAAAATGAGGTACTTCCCAGGAATCGAACCCGGGATCATCAAATTGCCGGTCGGATATGCTATCCACTACACCAAGGACCTCGATCAATCAGAAGTCGTAATTCTCCTACATACGAGTGGAATCAAATGCCCTGAGGGGGCACCTTCGCATGCCGTATATATATACATTTTAACTGCAAACAACACAGTATAATTAATGTAAAGAACGACGCTTGTGTAGAAGAGCGTTCCTCACAAGATCCGACCGGCAATTGGATGATCCCGGTTCGATTCCTGGGAGGTACCTCATTTTTCATTTGTTCGTTCTCCTCTTGTGCGGAACGCTCTTCTACACAAGCGTCGTTCTTTACATTAATTATACTGTGTGTTGTTTGCAGTTAAAAAATATATAATATATAATATATATATATATATATATATATATATATATAGAGAGAGAGAGAGAGAGAGAGAGAGAGAGAGAGAGAGAGACCGACCGGAAATTCGGAGCAAGTGTAGTTTACGTCCCCCTGACGCAAAAGGGGACACAAACTACACTAGGTCAAAGTTGGGGAACGTAAACTACATTAGGATAATGTTAGGGGACGTAAACTACACTATGATAATGTAGGGGAACGTAAACTACACTAAGCACCACAGGGGGACGTAAACTACACTTGCTCCGGAAATTCCTTTCCTCGCCGTTCTCAATCAGTCATGGAATCAAAACAAAGGCTATACACCTGGGCATGAAACAGGCCCACAGGAAGTTTATTTATTTGGGTTGTGTGACCTCCTTCGCAATATCTAAGGTCATATGACGGAGGGGACCTATAGCTTTACGTGGGATCCGAACCACGGGTCGCTACATAATCTAGGCGCGGAGGACGGTCTCCCATCCAACTACTACCCAGACTCAATGTCGCTTAACTTCGCTGATCTCCGGGAAGCGGTGTTACGACATTGGCCACGACGTAGCCCAGGCCCACAGGAAACAGATTTTGTGGTATTTCCCGAAACGACCACCAGAGGACGTCACCAAGGTCTATAAAATGCAGTTTCTTTCTCAAATCATTCTCACTTGCCATTTTCTCGTTTTGGTCGTCACGTCTCACTCTCAGCACCTTCGTCAGTAGCACCACTCGTCACGCCCACCGGTTCGCTGTTCCTTCAAAGCTCTGGTCGAACATAGACGAAGTCTATCATCAAGTAAGGCCCTCTACAATTTTATCCCGCTGGAAGCAAACATCACTCTACCGGCGTCATCCTTCTGGCCCTGGCTTCACTCATCCTTCACCACGATTCGATCGGCGCCCGTTCAACAAGTATCTCGACAGGCCCTTACCACATCCTCCTTCAGGTAGGCCCTCTACAGTCTCCAAAGTCATCTACGACGAAACGCAATACGGTCAACCCTTCACTTAGGCCAGTGATGACGAACCACTGACCCGCGGGTCAAGTACTGACCCACGAGCTCTTATTTAAATAAAATATGACTTTAATTTTTAATATTTTCTGCCTTACAGTTTTAAAATTATTTTATCCTCCCACCGAAATAAACAGCTGATACACATTGAAACGTTTTTAAACGTATAGTATACGTTTAAAAACGTGTGTGTATGTATGACCATTAGCTCTGCTAACACTGTTTGGTTCATCTTATTTATGTGAACAGTTGTTTTCCGCCATGAATTTCGTCAAATTCACCACTAGGAATCGCCTTGGCACAGATATGAGTGCTGCATGTGTGAGACTAAAGACAACTAAATATAAACCTGTGATCAAAACATTCGCGGCTAAAATCCAACAAGTTTCTCACTAAAAATAGTAAGTAAATAAATTATTGTTACCCAAATTCGGTTTTTTAAAAATCAAAAGTAACAAAAATGACCCGCCAGCAAAAAAGGTTCGCCACCACTGACCTAGGCCATCTGCAGTCTCCAAAGTCATTTACGGCGAAACGCAATACGGTCAACCCTTCACCTAGGCCCTCTACAGTCTCCAAAGTCATCTACGACGAAACGCAATACGGTCAAACCTTCACGTAGCTTTCTTCAGTCTCCAGAGTTATCCAGCGTCGCGGTACGGTAAGCCTCTTCGGATCTCACTCGGTCTACAGTGTTTTGTTACGTCGTGCTTCCACAAGCTCTGCCTAATCGCGTAGGCCCTAAAAGTGTCTTCATGACCGTTTCAAACTAACTCTCTCGTTAAGACCGCAGTAGGGCTATTCAAGTGTTGTACCAATACCGTAATTTTGTACCACTTTGCTATTGTGTTCATTCGTATAATTTACTTATTTTGCATCCGATTGTTTATGTGCTCTTTTATGCATTTCATTCTTAACGACCCTATCCATTTCCTTTACCAACCGTACTTGCATTATTTCAGTTATCAATGGTTTCATTATCTATTCTGGGTTTACCTCTGCATATCGCATTAGCCTGCCTGAATTAGTGTACTTACTTAACAATTAGACTGTATAAGTTATAACCATTCCTTATTGCTAAGAATCAGTCATCGTTAGCATAGCATAAATGCCGTTATATAATTGTTAATCACTATAAATACCTTTATTGAACTGTTAATCACTGTGAACAAATAATTTATTTATTTTCCTAATTAAACACAAAGAAACAAAGTAATTTCTCTCTCTTTATTAAATATTGTTTGTTTGGACTGTAGGCCCAAGGTGGTGTCCCCTAATTATTCATTTCAATTTAATTCATAAATTATAGTAAGCCTACTTTCTTGGCCACATCAAACTGGTGATCCGTAAGCCAATATACAGGGTGTCCCCCAAAAAACTATATACTCTTTATAGCATCATATATTTTATAATTTTAAAAAACCAAACAATATATTGTTATAGCAATTGCCAATGAAAGGTAAATTAGTAATCTAAGTGATCAAAATGTTATAGCGAGTTGTTTGCATATAAAATTTAATTAACTACGCCAAGTGCTCAAAATGTTCTCCGGCGGCATGAATGCACTTTTGAATGCGTCGACTAACTGATTCGCAGACATGGACTAATGTGGATGCTGTGATGGTCCCGCACTTTTCCCTAATTGCATCCTTAAGGTGTTCGAGTGTTGCAGGTCTTGTACCATAAATTGCATCCTTCAGGTAGCCCCACAAGTAAAAATCAAGTGGAGTCAAGTCCGGTGAACGTGGAGGATACTCAACGCTTCCTCTTCGTCCTATCCAACGGTTAGGCAACGTTTCATCGAGGTACCTTCTGACATCACAATGATAATGAGGGGGGGGGGGCTCCATCTTGTTGAAAGTAAAAGTCGTCGTTTCCAAACAACTTCCGAACTGCAGGTATAATTTCTGTCCGCAGCATGTCGAGAACACTTTTTCGTTGCTCCAGTGTCAAACGTTTACGCAACATGGGTTCTTTTGCTGAACTAAATAAAGTTGAATGCTGTAGAGTTTGTATCGTGGAATGAGTGCGTAGGCTAAGTCCGAAGCAAGCTAGTGAGTGACTAGACTACGTTCGGTCCATAGGCTTCGCCATTACAAGGCCTTTGATAAAACAAGGCCAGGCTTAGTCGACGCATTCAAAAGTACATTCATGCCGCCGGAGAACATTTTGAGCACTTGGCGTAGTTAATTAAATTTTATATGCAAACAACTCGCTATAACATTTTGATCACTTAGATTACTAATTTACCTTTCATTGGCAATTGCTATAACAGTATACTGTTTTGTTTTTTTTAAATTAAAAAATATATGATGCTGCTATAAAGAGTATATAGTTTTTTTTGGGACACCCTGTGTAATATATATATACAGTATATATATATATATATATATATATATATATATATATATATATATATATATGACCTTGGCGGCCGACGCCACATAGCCTATGTTCTTATATATATATATATATATATATATATATATATATATATATATATATATATATATATATATATATATATATATATATATATATATATACACAAAGCTGGGCACAAACCGTTCATCCGTTAATCGTTAATTAACGAAGTTAACTTTTTCGTTAACGATTTAACTTTTAAGTTAACTTTGAAAATCATTATCGGACTAATTAACTTCCGTTACATTTAACTTCCGTTAACTCAAGTCCGTTAACCCAAAAAATTCATAAATAAACGTTTAAAAGTTTCTATTATTTTCAGTGCTGAGCAGGTGCGCAATTAATCCGCCACTGTTAATAGTGATGAACGAATTTCCATTTCCGCAGTGCAAAATCAGGCGATATATTTGTTTCCGTCGCCACAATTTGTGTCTTACCAAATATGGTAGTTATTTATGGCATTGGTTTGAGCAAAACATGGTCGACTGTAAAATCAGGCGGAAAGATTTGCCATTTGAGTTGAATGTTTCAACTTCTTTCAAGAAATATCACGAGCATTTTAAGGCACTTTCAATAATATATATGTAACAATTACAACAAATAACTACATTCGTTTCATTTGCAGTCTGTCTCTTGCGCAACATGTTTGTGCTAGTGAATATTTAAAAATAATCGTTGTCAAGTAAGTCATGTATATTTATAATATGTCTGTGAGTACCTTATTAGTAGTCTCCTTGATACATTTCAAGAACCATAAAACTGATCAGGTAAGATTTCAATTCTCATGTCACTTTGATGACATAAATTAAGTCAATTGATGTCTTACAATGGGAGCGTTTTCACCTTAACCCTTTATGTCCTGGCGGTACTTCTAGGTACCACATCTTTAAAATCTCCATAATTATTTTTCTACCCGGTTGATCCTGCCGGTACTTTCAAGTCCCAATGTGAATTAGTTTCTTTATGAGATAATAGATTGCTGACAGATGCTGCCTTCTTGGGTGAGCAAGTGTTGGTGGACTTGTTCATCAAGTTCAACACAGCCATCCCCTCCAGTGCTGCAGTGGAGCGTTTGTTCTCTATGGGCAAGGACATCCTGAGGGCCAAGAGATCATCCCTGTCTGATGAAAACTTTGATATGCTAATTTTCATGAAGGGCAACATGCATCTCATGGAGAACAAGAAGAGGGAAAATTAAATTATATATATATTGTGTTTTTCATTTTTTTTATAATAAAAGTTAACGTTAACGGTTTATCGGTAACTTCCGTTACATGTTTAACGAATTAACGGATTAACGGTTAACGAAGTTAACTTTTTGGTTAACGGATTAGCGGTTAACGAAGTTAACTTTTGGTTAACGGTGCCCACCACTGTATATATATATATATATATATTAGTGATGGATCGAATAACCGCAACCGCAACCGCAACCGCACTACAACCGCACAAAAATTCACAACCGCAACCGTAACCGCAACCGCCGTTCCATAAGTGCGGTTGTGGTTGTAAAAGCTTAGTTAATTTAATTTTAGGTTAATTAGAAATATTTCTTTTTTAAAAAGAAAATGATGGGTCTCCTTATGCGTGGAGCGGGAACGTTGTACGATGAGAGGCGTTGCCGCTTGAAAGGTGAAAATGCAGCAAAAATATTATTCTTGAAATTCACACTGCCTGTCATTAAGTTTGACATCAGTTTTTCAAATGAATAATAATCCATAACTTTCCAATGGGTGGAGGCTGGGAAAGTGGTAGGTGGGATGAACAGTGCGATGGGTCCTCGTCCCTCATCCTGGTAACACACTTAGTGCAAAATATGGTTTAATTAATTTGACCTATTCTTTCATAATAGCTATATAAGTTTAGAATATACTTCATTTAAATAGTATTTATTAGTAAATACCTTATGTTGAACACAAGTTTTGCAACACACAAATAGCGGTAGCGGTGTATTGCAAAACTTGTGTTCAACATAAGGTATTTACTAAATAAATACTATTTAGTATATATGTTAACCCCTCCGTCTATGGCCCTGGGTTGGTTCGGAGTCGACGGGGGTTCTGGTTAGGAGGCAGCAACGGATATGTTACTTGCAGTAGTTTCTTCTATACTACTCCGAGTTCTTCTTAGTGGCTCGGAGGATTCTGAGAGCTTATTAAACTCTTTGGGTTTCTCTCCGATTCTTCTTGTAGCTTATCCGGAGATTCTAATGACTAAGTTTTCTGAAGAGCGCACGGCTCGAAGGAGAAGGTAAAGACTTTTTCTTACTGTGTTTTACTCCTAAACTGTTACAGGTAATGCTCAGCCTCGTAGTTGGTATCAGAACAAACATGGAAGAAATTGGTGGGCTTATATACCCCAATTCTACCAACATCATCATTATTAAATGTTGAAGAGGCTGTATTATTTTTGCACAATATTTGAAAATAAAGTAAATCTTTAGCTGTGTAAGGTTTAAACGGATAAACAAGATATTTGAAGGTGAAGCCATATTTTTATCTTAAACTGCGTATTTCAGATCTGATGTTATCATGATCTGCCAAGTTAACTAAAAGTGGAAATTGAACTATGCATCTTTACACTAAAATATGCATATGAGTAAAAATTAAAGGTTTAGATTTACAATTAAATGCTTAGGCAAGACATGACTTCAACATTTATAATGAAGAAAGAATGTATACAAAACATGACATGGCAAAAGTTACTCAGGATTCATTATTCAGCTAAATCTAAAAAAATGATTATGAGATTTTAAAAAACAACAGGTCATCAATTATTTGGCAAAGTAGAAAGCACATCAAAATTTATCACAACGGAAAAATAATAATAAAAATACATAACAGTATTGCCGATTCGACATTCCTTATGGCGACATAATGTCGGGTCGGACATTGAGTACATTGTAATTTTGGTCTACTGTAACTATAATTATAATTATCAATTCATCTATTATCATTAACTACAATTTCATTAAAGTACATTGACTACGTTATTTAGTACATTACATCATTAAGTACAGTTTCATTAAAGTACATTACATTATATTAAATTAAAATATTACAGTTAATTATAATTTCATTGAAGTACATTACATCGTTTACCATGGTTAGATTATATGGTTAGATTATATGGTATTAGTACAACACAAGTACATGAGACATGACATACATGATATAACATAAACGCAGATAATATTATAAATTGGAATCAAAGCGAGAGAAGGTATTTTAACCTTCGAGTGTTCGAATATGCATGTTCGCGAAATTCGATCACTTACACTCAGCATTTTCGAGTTCATCTCGGGAGGTCAAATAATTAAAAATAGAAATGAAAAAATAATACGAGAACGTTTTTTAGAACGAAGGCAAAAGTTTTGCATTTCATAGATTAACACGAGTAAAAATAGACTGATAAGTTGATAGGGCATAAGTAGACAATAGGTAGATGATAAAGGATAGGGGTCAAAAAAGAACATGAATTAAGATGAATTAGGGAAATACAGTAATGAATAAAGAAGTATAAATCGAAATTCTACCCAAAAACTCGCTTAGGCGATTTTGGTTTCTTATGTAAAAATGAACATTCAACATAAAACTATACGAACATAAGTTCTGCATGAAGACAATGAATCCATATAACGATGGTGTAGGAATTGTTCATTGTTCACTTTTTACAGTACTCTCCCCTTTTAAAATGATATTTATACAATACAAATGAGAAAATAACATTCTAACGAATTCAAGTTAGGTGACGAATTTTCTTTACATTACAAGTTTTATGCAGAACAAGTGAGTTATTATATAATATAAAGGAATGCAAAGATTAATACTTTAGTTTAGACAAACATTTAATAGGATTAATACATTAATTTAGACAACCAATTAAGTTAGACAAACAATGATATTAAAATTTTTTTTTTTTTTTTTTTTTTTTTTACAAAATTTTATTTTTCTGTGGGAAAAATTACGTACATAATGAATAGAGTAGATAAAAATGGAAAAAACGTAAATCGCACAATCTATAAGCTAATTTTTTATTGACTACTGTAGGTAAAAAAAATAGAATTACGTAATGGATGATGTATAGACCTATGGTCTAGTGTGTATTTTGTGTACTAGGTATAAAGGGTGTAGCTGATAATTTCGAGAGACAGATTTAGCTGATAGGATTGTAAATTAACTGTATAAATGCATGAAAGCAAAAATGATTACGATTAAATCGCATAGTTGGCACTTACGTAATGAAATAGTTTTATTGTGATATTCAATGATTTGAGTATGAGGTTTGTATATATGTATATATAGTGTGCATGCATTTTTATGACTGTTGTCGGTACAAATCGAATTACGTAGTGATGATGTATAGACCTGTGGTCAAATGTGTATTTGGGTGTATTAGGTGCGAAGTGTGTATTTTACAATTTCGAGGGACAGCTACTCACGATTAATCGAATAGAAAAAAATATAAAAAATATAAGAATGAAAATAGAAATCAATTATAAACTATACGGAACTAAACATATAATATTCTTAAAAATATAAAAACACAACTTAACATCAATTAAGGTTATGTTCCCTCGTACCAAAGAGGAATTAACCATGGTTGAACCATTCTCTGGTTGACACAGTTCAACTGGGGTTGGGGGTGTTAAAATAAAATAAAAATAAAAAGGCAAAGTTTGGAGTACTACATTCCGGGGGATATAAGTTTGAAATTGACAATTACATCTTTTCGGGAGCGAACGGCATGTTCCTCATATAGTAATTTAAAAGGAGTCATTAGGACAAGATCGATTAATTAATTATTACACAAACTATTATTATCACATATACATTACAATGATTACCAAATCGTTACAAACAATTGTAAAAACTGTTTTGGGTTACAAACAACAAAATGTCATTTCACCTATATATTTATATACGCAATAATGACATGAACAAGAAAAAAGGTTGAACTAAAGACGCAAATCGGTCAATTCAGGTTGAATTTTAATCTTTTACAAAAAAAAAAGGTTGAATCAAATTCTCTTGAACAACAAAAAAAAGGTTGAATTCAATGACTGCATTGAAAACTTCGACTTAAAAACTAACTTTGACTTGAACTCTCTAACTTCAATAAAACTGACTTCGAATATAAATCTCTGACTTGAACTCTATCAAGTATTTCTATAAAAATCTCTGGGGCGGTTGGCCGTTTTGGCGCAACCTTCTGACTTGACCTCTTATCAAGTATTCTGAAACTATCTGACTTGAATCTTATCAAGTAGTATCTTGAAAATTAAACTGTCTTGCACTTGAACTGCTATCAAGTGAAGATTAACTGAAAACGGAAAATGATTTCACTTGATCTTTATCAAGTGGAGACGATTAACCTCTGTTTTGGTTGACCCTCTTGGTGCAACCTATTGACTTGAAAAACTGACTTCAAAAAAAATGACTTCAAAAAAATGACTTCAAAAAAATGACTTCAAAAAAATGACTAAAAAAATGACTAAAAAATCTCTCTAAATCTGTAAACTCTCTGTAAACTCTCTCTAAACTCTCTCTCTCTTAATTTGCAAGTCAATTCAATTCCGTAATTGAAAAAATTTGCAAACAAAAATATAAAATGTAAACAATATTTCACTCGAATGTACACGAAGGTACGATACTATTACGTTTGATACATAAAATAAAATTATACTATACTGAATATAATTGTGACAATTGACTTCTCTTACAATGACTTCTCTTACAATTGACTTCTCTTACAATTGACTTCTCTTACAATTGACTTCTCTTACAATTGACTTCTCTTACAATTGACTTCTCTTACAATTGACTAAAATATAAAATGTAAAAAACATTTCACTCTAATATACGCGAAGGTACATAAATAAAATTATACTATACGAACTAGAATAGTGAAAAAATAACTGAAAATAACTGTGACAATACGGTTTTCAATAAAAGAGTGTATCACTGGTGTCTGTAGTGTTCACTGTGTTTGTGTTAATTCTGGCTCAATATTAAATATTAACTGTTAATAATAATGACTTTTCAAATGTTTAGAAATTATTTTAAAAAAGAGTTTGTACTTAACAAGATTCCTACGGCGAAATCCTTAGAGACGTGTCCTGAAGACGTGTCTTGCTGGCCACTGTTCCTGGATGAAAACTAGGCGTGCAGAACTTGGAGTCGTGACGCACCGGTTCAAGGGTGGATGTGACGAACTAGAAGTCGTGACACGCCGGTCAACTGGGTGGATGTGACGAACTAGAAGTCGTGACACGCCGGTCAACTGGGTGGATGTGACGAACTAGAAGTCGTGACGCACGGTCAACTGGGTGGATGTGACGAACTAGAAGTCGTGACGCACCGGTCAACTGGGTGGATGTGACGAACTAGAAGTCGTGACGCACCGGTCAAACTGGGTGGATGTGACGAACTAGAAGTCGTGACGCACGGTCAACTGGGTGGATGTGACGAACTAGAAGTCGTGACGCACGGTCAACTGGGTGGATGTGATGAACTAGAAGTCGTGACGCACGGTCAACTGGGTGTTGGTTCTGGTTCCAGGGTCTGGAAGACTGGAAGAATCCTGGAGTCGTGAAGATCCTGCTTAAAGGGTAGCCAGTTAAGATCCTCTTCTTCTATGTGTTTATCCTGATGCAGGGTAATTTCTATCTTGGCCAAAGAGTGGCCTCTTCTTAAAATCTTCTTGTTAAAATCTTTTAAAAATCTTCTTCTAAAAATTTTTTCTTATCCTGGCAGGGTCGCCACAATGTTAGAATCTTCTTATCTTCTTCTTCTTTTAATCCTGGCAAAGGGTCGCCACAATGTTAACCCCTCCGTCTATGGCCCTGGGTTGGTTCGGAGTCGACGGGGGTTCTGGTTAGGAGGCAGCAACGGATATGTTACTTGCAGTAGTTTCTTCTATACTACTCCGAGTTCTTCTTTAGTGGCTCGGAGGATTCTGAGAGGCTTATTAAACTCTTTGGGGTTTCTCTCCGATTCTTCTTGTAGCTTATCCGGAGATTCTAATGACTAAGTTTTCTGAAGAGCGCACGGCTCGAAGGAGAAGGTAAAGACTTTTTCTTACTGTGTTTTACTCCTAAACTGTTACAGTAATGCTCAGCCTCGTAGTTGGTATCAGAACAAACATGGAAGAAATTGGTGGGCTTTATATACCCCAATTCTACCAACATCATCATTATTAAATGTTGAAGAGGCTGTATTATTTTTGCACAATATTTGAAAATAAAGTAAATCTTTTAGCTGTGTAAGGTTTAAACGGATAAACAAGATATTTGAAGGTGAAGCCATATTTTTATCTTAAACTGCGTATTTTCAGATCTGATGTTATCATGATCTGCCAAGTTAACTAAAAGTGGAAATGAACTATGCATCTTTACACTAAAATATGCATATGAGTAAAAATTAAAGGTTTAAGATTTACAATTAAATGCTTAGGCAAGACATGACTTCAACATTTATAATGAAGAAAGAATGTATACAAAACATGACATGGCAAAAGTTACTCAGGATTCATTATTCAGCTAAATCTAAAAAAATGATTATGAGATTTTAAAAAAAAACAGGTCATCAATTATTTGGCAAAGTAGAAAGCACATCAAAATTTATCACAACGGAAAAATAATAATAAAAATACATAACAGTATTGCCGATTCGACATTCCTTATGGCGACATAATGTCGGGTCGGACATTGAGTACATTGTAATTTTGGTCTACTGTAACTATAATTATAATTATCAATTCATCTATTATCATTAACTACAATTTCATTAAAGTACATTGACTACGTTATTTAGTACATTACATCATTAAGTACAGTTTCATTAAAGTACATTACATTATATTAAATTAAAATATTACAGTTAATTATAATTTCATTGAAGTACATTACATCGTTTACCATGGTTAGATTATATGGTTAGATTATATGGTTATTAGTACAACACAAGTACATGAGACATGACATACATGATATAACATAACGCATGATAATATTATAAATTTGGAATCAAAGCGAGAGAAGGTATTTTAACCTTCGAGTGTTCGAATATGCATGTTCGCGAAATTCGATCACTTACACTCAGCATTTTCGAGTTCATCTCGGGAGGTCAAATAATTAAAAATAGAAATGAAAAAATAATACGAGAACGTTTTTTAGAACGAAGGCAAAAGTTTTGCATTTCATAGATTAACACGAGTAAAAATAGACTGATAAGTTGATAGGGCATAAGTAGACAATAGGTAGATGAATAAAGGATAGGGGTCAAAAAAGAACATGAATTAAGATGAATTAGGGAAATACAGTAATGAATAAAGAAGTATAAATCGAAATTCTACCCAAAAACTCGCTTAGGCGATTTTGGTTTCTTATGTAAAAATGAACATTCAACATAAAACTATACGAACATAAGTTCTGCATGAAGACAATGAATCCATATAACGATGGTGTAGGAATTGTTCATTGTTCACTTTTTACATATATTATGTACCAAGTGTGGCTAAATCGCACTATAGTGGCTAAATCCAGTTAATAATTACGCATTTTCTAGTATATGATAACCGCAACCGCAACCGCGGTTGGAAAAAATTCGACAACCGCAAACACAACCGCAACCGCGGTTGTGAAAAACCGACCACTCGATCCATCACTAATATATATATATATATATATATATATATATATATATATATACTGTATATGCTAGAGCTCCGCCCATTTTATGTCACTATTTTTCATGACGTGTCTATGATGTCACTATTTTTCATGACGTGTCTATGATGTCACTATCTTTCAACCAATCCAGAATACAGAGGCCTCCAGCGGCCTCATATGACCTGGAAGGCCGACGCCACATAGCCTATGTTCTTCCCCGGCCTCAGTTACCCTTATTCCCCAAGTCTCATCTAAATCTGGCCAGTGACCGGCCATAAGAAACAAAGAAAGAAAGTTCGCAGGCAGTTCGACCGTCACAATTATTAGTATAGATAAGGCTCCATTGTGATTACTGCAAGTCTATATGAACAGCTACCACAATACAACTTTTTATATACTAGTGAATTTTAATAAAAAATAGACATTACACAACTAACCTCCACACTCCCTCATTCCCCTTCCCCACCCACCAGTCTTCTTTCTGTTACGCTTGCTTATCATTATCATATACTCATCATTATCATCAGTGGTGGGCACCGTTAACCAAAAAGTTAACTTCGATAACGATAATCCGTTAACCCCAATTTTTAACTCCGATAACGATAATCCGATAATTTTACTCCAAAGTTAAAGGAAGTTAACGATAATCCGTTAACGATAACTATTTCTTTACTAACATTTAAAAAAATCAAGGAAAAAAGCTTTAAAACCTATAGAAAATGTTTATTTATGCAAAATCCAATAATAAATAGGTATTTAACTGTATTTTTATCAAGTTTTGCAACTTTTTTGCTTAATAACTTTTTTTTTATTTTTAATAAAAAATGTACTGATTACATGCTTTGAAACCCTTGTAACCACTAACCATTAACTAAATTTTAATTTACCAGAGAATTATTATGGCGGGAACTGAAAGGTAAAATTAAATTTTAGGCACATTTATTAAAGACTATGACACAATGTGCTGGTTGCCCTTCAGAAAGACCAACTTCTCAAAGTTAGGCCCAACTGCCAGTCTTGACCTCTTGGGCCTCAGGATGTCCTTGCCGAGAGAGAAGAGCCGTTCCACTGCGGCAGAGGACGGAATTGGCAGACTGAAGTTATGGCGGTTTGAATTCATTCGCGGAGCGATGATCTTCCGTGAATGACTCCTCGCAGTTAACGTGTTAACGGACTTTAACAGACTAAATATCGAGTTATCGGAAGTTAACTGGTCCGATAACGATAAATGGAAATTAACTTCCGTTAATAGTCCGTTAGAAAAAGTTAACTTCGTTAATTAACTGTTATCGGATTAACGCTTTAGTGCCCAACACTGATTATCATATACTCATCATCTTTTTAGATGTTTTTCGCTTCCATCCTCAACCTGTTTTGTTCTTCACATCCTCAGTTTGTGAGTGGTGAGAAAGTGTTTTGGAAACAGTGGACAATGATACTCCAGCTTTAGCAGCTATTTGTCTTTGAGTGTTGCCTTCTTTATGGAGAACAATAATTCTCAACATTATACTATCTTATCTGTAAAAAAAATTAGAACATAAGACATTTTTTTATTAAAGTTTAACAAATAAGATGATATTTTAAAAGAAACTTGCGATTACATGAGGGTATAAACAACATGTGTGAGCAAAATCAATAAAAAAGTGGTGTACTGATTCATCGGCATTGGCAGAATCGGCCATTTTGTGGGCATTGGCATCGGCCAAATTTAGCTGATTCTCTTACTGATTATTTGAAATTTTAAAATTTTCATTACAAAACAAAATCTATATTTACAGAAAATTGAACACGAAAAAACACTTACTTTTACTTTTGTTGAGTTTGAACGACGGTTCAGGATCGACCCGCGGTCGACCCCTCTGCAGCATCCCGCCTTATTTGCGGGAATTGGTGAAGGAGGGAATTGCTCTCTGGTCTCCTCCTGCCCTCGTAGCCAGCCACGCATGGCTGGTCAGGGACTTTGCACAAGAATCTGGAGGATCTTGAGAAGTATCTAATTAGATACATTTTGTCATGTAGCTTGTATCCCGGGATACACTTTCAAAGATACTTTCATAAGATACTTTTTAAATAGAGACGCTAATAACTATTCATGAAATATGATCATATCTGACGCACGTTGAAGCAGGCCGGCGATTGCTGTTACATGTTTGTACATGAATACTACCGTTGCGCTGCGCGCACAGTCTCGGCACAGACGTACTCAGGTTTCATCTTGTATCCCGCGGTTTTAACATGTTTTAACATGATTAAAAATCAGGAATTATACATATATTTGCTTATTCCTGCAAATATATTTATTATGAGCATACCTGTATTAACAATTTATTTGAAATACATAAATTGAAAAAGTGTGGTTTATTTTATTTTTCCATACCTAAAAATTTTCAGGATTATTTATACATATTTACTTTGTGCTTTCCTTTTAGTTATATCACCTATGTTTATATGAATACTGAGATATGAAGTACCATTGATTTGACATTTATTTATATCCAGAAAATATAATAATAAACAATTGAATGAGACAACTCGTGAGCTCATGGCTCACCAGGTGAAACTAAACTCAAATAATTATTCTTTCAAAAGTATCTTGTATCTTAAAAATTTATCTTTTTTTGTTGGGTATCTTGTATCTGTATCTCAGATACAATTTCCAAGTATCTTGCCCAATGCCCATGTCTGATTGGTCGGAATATACCTGTCAAAGACACATGTAAATACTTAGATCTCAAGAGCTGTTCAGAATCGGTTAAAAACTTATCTATTTAGAACTTACTGTACTGCATTGTATACATCCCATCTGCGGTGAACTATACAAAAACTGCTATGAATAAACTCTGTTGCTTATAATAATATTTTTCGTATGCTATGTAGGGAACCAAAATGGCGCAGTGCCAGTTTTATGTTTACTACGCGTAACGTACCTACCAGCCAAATGTTAATCCGGAAGAATATATATAATTTCATTACTAGGGTCCAAAACAGCTCTAATGTGTTACTGTACAATGTCCTGTCTTCAGATACTGTGTACCTCTCACCCAGTGGTGTAGTGCTGTGGGAACGCGTGGGAACGGCGTTCCCTTACTTTTTTGGTAGACGGAACGGCGTTCCCTCACTATTTCAAATAAATCCGAATTTACAAATCTCTAACGTCATGAAATTTTAATTCCCACCCCTAGAAGAAATATGAGAAATAATCATTAACTGTTTCATTTCGTTTAGCTTCGACTGAGGCAATGCTAGCCTATAAAGATCTGGTGAAACAGTCACCACGGCGTACCAGTTGTTAACTTTTTTTTAGTTAATCATTCCAGTTGTTAGCTATTTTTATTGATCGTACTGGATGTCATATATCTAATGACACTGGAAATACTGCATCTTCAACCTTGGAATATATCCTAATATCCAGTGCATGTGAGTAGTATAGCCGCAAAAGGGGAGAGTGCAGGAATGTTGCAGGTTATTATGTAATGTTGCAAAGGGGGAGGGGGTTGTTGCAAAGGGGGGGTTGCAAAGGGGGGTGGGGGGGAAACTTGGAGGCGGCGTTATCCCCAAGAGAAAGGAGGAGGAGGAGAGAAAGGAGGAGAGGTGTTCACCTGGCAGGAGCCAAGTGCACATTAAGACTTCCAGCCGAGTTGGCGTTGTTTTATAGGCTCCTAATCAGCCAGTTGGCGTAAATGGCTTGAGTTGCCAGATACCGCGATACCATTGTATACATTATTATAGACTCCTAATCAGCCAGTTGGCTGGTTGTCAGATACCTCTTTTTAGCAGTATTATTGCATACATTATTATTATATACGCCTAATCAGCCAGTTGGCTGAGTTGCCAGATAGCGCCATGTATTCCATTGTATACACTATTATAGACTCCTAATCAGCCAGTTGGCTGGTTGTCAGATACCTCTTTTTAGCAGTATTATTGCATACATTATTATTATAGACTCCTAATCAGCCAGTTGGCTGGTTGTCAGATACCTCTTTTTAGCAGTATTATTGCATACATTATTATTATATACGCCTAATCAGCCAGTTGGCTGAGTTGCCAGATAGCTCCATGTATTCCGAAGACAGAGTTGCCAGATACCATTGTATACACTATTATAGACTCCTAATCAGCCAGTTGGCTTAGAAGGCTTAAATATTGCCAGATACCTGTTGTATACAGAATACCGGTAGTAGAAGGCATAACAATAAACAACATTGCATCATTCTTTTTATTATAAATATATAGAAAATAAATATACATTTGAGGAATATGCGTATAACAGAAATATATACACACAATTATGGATATATATATATATATAAAATAAAATATACATTTCAAATATATACATTTGAGGAATATGCGTATAACAGAAATATATACACACAATTATGGATATATATATATATATAAATAAAAATACAATATACATTTCAATATGTACATAACAGAAATATATACACATGAATTATATATAAAATAAATATACATTTCAAATAGAATATACATATTCAAATAAATAAACATTTCAATATGTACATAACAGTACAGGAGAAATATACACACACACACACAATTATGGTGATATATAAAATAAAATATACATTTCATATACACTTCAATATGTAACATAACAGTACAGGAGAAATATCAAGCAAAATTATATATATATATATATATATAAACACAAATCAATAGAAATATGCGTATAATCGTCAAGCAAAATATATATACAATTCACTTTTTTTTCAAAATACTAAACTCGGTCTTAATCGAGTTTACAATTACATCATTATTGCTCTGCATTACGCAGTCTATGCGCTTAATAATATTTCACCGCTTAAAGTATAGGGAACCTGTATTCGATATGAATGGCTTTCATATCGTTCAGTACTATTTTTGTCCCCACTTTACAACCGGTTGGCAAGTCATCTTTAAATACGTCTAGAATACAATCAAAAGCACGCACAAAGAGTTCATCGTTAGCTACATTATTAAACACAAGTTTATAAGAATGCTTTTCCAATCGAGGGTTTATTTCTACGACTCGGCTTTTCAATCGTGAACTCTTCACTCAACTAACGGCAATTGAAATAATCTTCTAAATCGTTACGGCAACTGCGCGTTATATAAGAAATAGTTCTTCAGGGTGAACGGTGTAGGTGAGCTCAGCCTTGTACCGATCAATTGCTTTGTACCAAAGTTCATGGTATTTCAAAGTCTAAACTTTTTAAATAAACATCCAGCACTAGACCATTCTCACCAGTCCCTACACTCGGTAAACCCATCGAGCAGAGCAGTGTATGCGTATTCAAGAACTGTATCAAAATAAGCATATCCGTAACACGCGCGTCTAATATAGGTTTCAGTTTAACGAATCCGACGATTTCAAACATTCTGTCGAGGATGAAACGGTTTCGCGTAGGAATAAGAGCGTTATTATCAGAAGCATTCTTCCACATAAGCCTTATCAATGCACGGCCGATCGTTATTTATACACACGTACATACAACGGCGTATGGAGGGCGCGTCACTAATCTGCTCTCTTCTTGTACTACGTTAGCAGGTATTTTATAACGATCTTCACACCACTTATCAACTATCACAAGATTCTATTCATCTCCTCGATACTTAAATAAACCCGTTTGTTTGTCGGTCTACATTCCGTTTCCAGTACATAGCTAATGGTACCGGAATTACGCCTGAACACGCGCAACGATTTCGTCACGGACACATCGTACGAGGCGTTGAGAATGCTGCTCAAAGGAAGTTTCCATCGTATTCGAGGAGCGCACGTCTACTCGGTTCAAGCTCTGAGATAACTATGAGCCGTGTGAGGCACAGGCAGGAACGTTCGACGGGCGGCTGACTCGATGATACGTGAATGGCATGTTCGTACGACTCGAATTGTTGCACATATTGTTTTTCCGTTTCGTCACTACCAGCCTACGCACTTTGGATAAGAACTAGGCGCTAATCATCTCCACACTCCGGCGCCTATTTGAGAGGAACATATGCTCATATTTTTCCTTTCTACCCCAAACGATACTCGTCTCTAAATCTGTTAAAACTCACGCATGGCACTAGCCACAACCTCACTATGAACCTCATCATGATATACGTTAATATAGTGATAAAAACACCTAAGATTGTCATGATCACGAGATTCACATTTCAGACGTAGGGTATGAGTATCGACATGGTGTAGCATGACGTAATACCGCTTGTCACACCACCCATCCACAAGGCTCATTATCCATACCTGCTGCTTCTCTTCTGCACGCGTTGTTTCTTTTACTTCACGGTGTATGTGAGACTATAAAGTTTAGCCCTGCCGCATACTTCAGCACATCGTCTGTGCAACGAAAGCCTTCAACAGTCTCACCAGAACATCCGTAGAGTATTTGTACATCTTGGAACTTCGCACAATCCAATGTGGCTTTAAAAGAGGCATAGGAGGGGGAATAGGAAGTTTTTCGGTATCCACCACATCCTCACACTTTACTGAATACCATTTCATAAACGTTGTGCAAGCAATATTAAAGGTAGCCATTTCAATATACGTCTGATCTGAATACACGTCCTGATCTCTCGGGCTTACTGCGGTCGACTGACCACGCAGGGACTCCCAGATAGTAGCATGACTCACGCAGTGGGCGGAGCTTAGAACTTTCACCTACACACACACACACACACACACACACACACACACACACACACAAAGGAGAAGTGAAACGCTATTTGATTTATTGAGATATTCATATATTTACAAGACGATTCGAGATATTCAAGTTTATATATATATATATATATTATTTACAAATAGATACGATTATATACAAGACGTGTGAGTTAGAAGCATCATTGGTATCCAAAGGGTACGGTATCATAGGTGCCAGGTAACTGGTAACGTTTCCTATAGGTGTTACGGCACACCATCGTACCCCTAAGTTCCTTCACGCCTCCCAGCTTCTGCGCCCGAAAATTGTGGGTGCCTACAATTAGTTGGTGAGTTTCCAAACATACTAGATCCTTCAACGACTCAAAGTTAACAACCTCCCGATTCGCATGGTTGAGCGTAATACCCTTTGCCTTCACGATATATTTCATTTCATCCCTACCCTGACCCGTACCCCATAAGTCTTAGGTCCTGTTGAGATAAAAGAGTCGGCGTATGCGTCGTCCCCATACTCATCCTTGATCTCATCAGTGAGCTCGCCGAGGAACTCCCCAATAGCGGGCATGTAATCACCCTCCCTCTCTGTGAATATCACGCTATCTGTATCGGCATACATACTCTCCGCCCAAGAAATGCAATAGACCCCAAAGTTTTATACGGGCGTAGGCTGTTGTGAAGATCGCCACAGGTATGTTTGTAACTCTTGAGGTATCTGTGGCAAATTCCGTGTTGTTGTACTTTATTACGTAAGTATTACCTACATTCACGATCTCCATGACCTCTTTATCGGGGGCATTGGCATAATCCCAGACATCGCTATAACTTTGGCCAAATGAATGTTCCCTCTGCCGGTATTCTGCGCAAATTTTCCCCATAGACTGTTTAACACAACTTTGCACTAAAGCGCTTGCCAGGATTCTTTACAATTTGGACACGGTCAAGTTGTATACTTCGCGGTCGCGGTAACGTTGAATATAGGCAGACTTTTCATCTTCGGTATCAACTCCTCGCGGATACCCTGATGCTTCAACCTTATCCTTCAAAAAGGCGTTTATATATGGTGTGAAAAGGTTGGGGAGCTTCTGAAACCTCCACACCTCGTGTATCTTCAGTATTCTATAACCATGGCGTACGGCTAGGGCCAGCTCAGGACTTGTATATACGCCTCTGATCTTACGCTGGTGGGTATATGGTTACATTCGCCGTTATCCTCTTCCGCGCACTTCACGCACAGGGAAACATGAGCTTGTCGTCGATAACGACAGGTAAGATCGGCATCCATAAATTGCGTGGGGGAGTACGTCTACGAAAGAGAGCCCAAAGTAATGATCATTCAAATTTTTTGAAAATTCATTGATGGAGGGTATGCTAGGTCCCACCAGTTTCTCAGGAGCGCCCACGGGTACGGATGGCTCTTCATCACGTATGGGTATAAAGAACAGAAATCGTAGTAATGGAGCTTCACGCCCACCGTAGGTGGAAAGTATAGTCTGAATGGTTTGTACGTCCTCCAAACAAGCTATCACCACATTTGAGAGGGTCCAGCACCATTGAACGCTTGATCGTTTTTATTTCCTCACGGTATACATCGTCTGTCTCCATCCGTGCATCATATTCATGCTCCCACAAGACTTTGTGAGTGAACTGTGATCCTATAAGTTGATCGCGGGTGCGGGTCCCTGCAAGACAGTCGGCAGGAGATCTACCGTGGATATCTCCGACGATACCGCACTCAGGGCGGGGCATCCATGCCACCAGCATCCATTAAAGGAATACACAGTCTTCACACCAGTGACACGGTTTTCACTTAACCCATCAACCCAAAAAACACGTCCATTAATCTTAATGGGTTACTTCACCCGTGTTGCGGCGTGCTTTATGTATACACCTGTTTGTTGCTGCAGGTGTATGAGCCAGTAAATAGCCTTGTGTCCGTAACTGCGGGGTTGTTTCGATGAATAATGGCTAAGGTGTCTTTAGGCATGAAGTTATTCTTGAACACCGTAAAACATAATGATGCGATGGTGGTTGCGACTTGCAGTGGATCGCATTTGAAACGGGCTATGTACATACTTCTAAAGGCCTGGAAACATACTCTAAGCACGCGCACATCATTCACGCAATAACGCTCACATTCATCAGCTATATTATAAGGGTTACTTTCATTAAAAACTGTCGTAGTATCGATCAAGTCTTCACGTTCATCCATGCAGTCAAAATAATGTTTGGGGGGTGGTGGGTAGCTTTGCTAATTTACAAGGTGTGAATAATAAAGTATCTTTAAATTGTACATTGCCTCTTATCTGCATCTGTATTAATTTGTTGCCTCTTTTCAATGGATCACCTGTAAATATCTCAGAGGATTCGTGTTCAAGCAACTCCTTATAAAGGAACTGCGTGTCAAACTTTGCCCCGTTATGGGCGAGAATATACACAGTCATTTTTTGAACTTGTCGGCTAACTTGACAATATAGGACACAAATAGTTTCACAGGACTATCGCTGACATTCGTTTTAAAAAACGTTTGTCCGTTTACCGCATTTGGGGCACTCGTCACATTCGATACCCATACACTCATCACAGATGGTCTGGCTCACAAGTAAATGTGGAATTACCTCTTTGGTTTCAGCGTTCGTATATGTTTCTATATCGTAGTACACAGTTATACAAGGGTTATTTTTAGGCTTAGCATCTTTCATATAACACACATGCTTTACTCCATCCGCCTTATATTCCTCCTGGCATGTAGGACAGTGAATTACGTCGCACTTGTGCTTAAATTTTCCCCAATTATCCATTGTGTGAAACATACCACATTCACAGATTCTCATTTTCCTGCACGTACCAATTGATTTATGGAGATCAAAGCAGCTATTATTGAAAAATGTGCGTCTACACACATCACAGTCTCTCTTCTCAACTACACGGCTTTCACATTTGGTGCTTTTACACTGCTCACATACCATGTGACATTCTTTACAATGTCTCACTATATCATCCGCAAACTCGAGGCACCCCTTACACAAATCATGATGTCTCCCATATTTTCGACTTTTGTCATAACTCGCGTAAAGCCCCCTTATATTACGGATGGGGAGATACGTTGTCCCTGACAATCCTAAAATAAGTAGGGGCCTTGTACGATCTCTCACACAGCTTTTAAAAACATACACAGTCCGGCGGCGATCATCCAAACCAAATATAACTATGCGCACATTCATTTCCTGTTCTACCTTTCTCAGCTCTTCAGGACCCATATTACAGTCAAATTCAAGTTCACAGTCTACAGCTAGTTTACGGGCACGCTCAACGATCGTAGGCAGCCAAATTTTTTGAGTCCGTGTATTTTGTACAGTAAACATACGTGCTAAGAGTACTGCTATAAAGCCGCAACCACGATCGACGTTTATATGCCTTCGGTAAATAGTTGGAGAATTGAAGTTAAGAGTGTACGGTATGGCACTATGACCCGCAACACGGAATACACGGTCAATATTTACCGTGAAGTTGTCCATATTGAAGGCTATACTACTTTGGACGGCTTGCATTATACGCCCTAATATATATCTACATCTTCAGCAGCCAAACGTCTAAACGGTACTATCACCCAATAATCGTCTACATCACCGTCATCTGACCCGAACCAAAGGACAGACTCGTCCTGACCTCACGCTCGTCGCGATTCTGAAGAGCAAACTCTATAATATGCTGTACTACCCTGCGTATCCCGCGCTCAATACCATTGCTATACAGGGCTCTAGGGTCGACCCTGACTCTATACCGATTTCTAGTCAAGGCGGGGGTGGGGGCTGCGGATCGCACTAACTCGAACGTAATAACATCCTCAACAGAACGGGGGCGGAATTAGTGGCTATATTAGGTGCTGCTGCTGATGGGGGCCCTGTTGCGTAGGAGGGTTGGGGATCTATTATTGTAGACTTAACAGAACGGGGGGCAGAATAAGGGGGTATATTAGGTGCTGCTGCTGGGGAGGTTGTTGCGTAAGAGGTTGAGGGTTGGGGGTCTGCTGCAACAGGTACGTATTTCGGTCGCTTTATACCTGATGTGGGGTTCTCATACCTCCGCTTTGGACGTGCAACCTGTATCGCTGGTGAGGGTTCAGGGGAGGAGATCACAACTACACTGTCATCGTCATCCGTAATGATAGGTGCTCTACCTCATCGTCGGTTCTGTGGGAGAAGAAATATAAGGATCAGCACTCAAAATTTGTAATATTTTGTAAATGACCCACTTAGGAGTGTGACGTGTTAGAAATGGACTCTGTAGAAAAATTCAGATTCACGAGCCCATCCACATGTATTATATCTGGACCTACAGGATGTGGTAAAACTGTGTTTATGCTTAAAATCATTAAAGAAAAGGGCGAGATGTTCTCGAAATTTGTGCATAAAGTTATATGGTGCTATTCGACGTATCAATCAGTTCAACGAGTACCAAGATGATATTTTGTTCCACAAAGGTGTATATGACGTTAATTCGCTAAAGGGAACTGAACATACAATCATTGTAATTGACGATCTCATGTTGGAGATGGATAAAACGTTTGCCGAGACATTTACAGTATACTCCCACCATCTTAACATAAGCGTGTTCTTCATCAATCAGAATCTATTTTTCAAAAATAGATACATGCGCGATGTGTCGTTAAATACGCAATATCTAGTCTTATTCGCGCAACGTAGAGATGTATCACAAATTGGGGTATTAGCCAATCAAATGTTCCCGAATCAGCGTAAGGAGTTTTTGGAAGTTTATAAAGAAGCTACAAGCACGCGTTACGGATATTTGCTTTGCGACCTTCATCCGCGAAACACGTTTAGAGTGCTTCTGCGAACGAATATATTTCCAAACGAGCCTGAAACGGTGTATATTCCAGAATGACAAAGAGACTAAAGAAATACCATGAATTAATAAAAATCTATCATCGACTGCCCGGGCAATGCAGCAGATGTTTATTAAAAATATCGACGCCGACTTTTTAAAATGCATCTGTGAAATCTGTCTTAACGTTATAAATTGCAATGTATCAATGAAAACCCATCAGAAGGCTCGCCTACGCCGCTACAAGAACATAATACGTACACTCGCTCGTAAAAGTCAAACTGTAGCGAAGAAAAAACGAGTTATTGTGCAAACAGGAGGGTCATTTCTCCCCATCTTATTTTCAGTTTTGGGCCCTTTACTGACTAGATTAATATAATGAAGAAAGTGGTAGTGATTCCCCACGAGGTGTACGCTTCACTGCAAAGAGACACGGATCTAGATCCCCGTAAAAGCAGACTTAAAAGAATGGAAAGCGAATTGTTAGCCCTATTAAACAGTGAAAAAACACCTGATGAGAAAAGAATCTTATACCAAGAAGCTCTGCAGAAATTTCTTCACGAGTACGAAAATTATAAGAGCCCTACGGAGATTCCTGTGGTTATTAGGCACAGCACGGGGCCGATGGCGACATAGGATCTGTGTCCGACGATACAGCTGATCAACCAAAAAGATTAGCCACACAACATATCGAACATGTATTAAAAAATACCCTCCCACTACATTGAGGAGTAAAGGCTTAGTCTTTATAATCTATTGAATGAGGATCCAGCCATACAATGGACCGATACAGGCGAGATCATTGTGGAAGGATCAAAGGTACAGGGATCGAATATCGTAGACATTGTCCATGATCTGGTGAGAAAGTGGGATAGGCCATCACCATCAGGATGGAAGCATATTAAAGCAAGACTACAACAAATAAATGTCCCTAAAACGTTGATAGGAAATCTGAACAGGTTAAAAGACTTGGAACACGCAACGCTGTGGCACAATTGAAGACGCCGTCACCCCCTGCGGTAACACCTTTCAAGAGGAGAAGAAGAGGTTAAACCAACCCTACCCACGTGCCTCTAAAATACGCAAATGGCTAACGTATTAACTAAACGTTATTATGACATTTCTACCCCATCCTCTTACGGCGGCGTAGATAGACTGTACAGAAGTGTTTACGGAGTAGGAAAAAAGATGTTGAAAGATTTTTGAGGGAGCAGGACGCTTATACGCTTCATAAGCCTGTGAGAAAAAGGTTTAAAACAGCCAAGACAACGGCTTCCTCGATTGATTCTATTTGGCAAGCAGATTTAACAGACATGCAAAGATATTCTGTGTATAACGATGGTTACCGCTACATTCTATTCATAATAGACGTATTCTCTAGATATCTGTGGCTAGTTCCTCTGAAAAATAAATCACCTGAAACAGTTGCTAAAGCCACCAAAACGCTAATGTTAAAAGAAAACAGGGTTCCTGGCTATTTTTGTACGGATATGGGGAAGGAGTTTATAGGCCGTGCTTTTCAGAATATGTTGACAGAGTTTAATATCAGCTATTACACAACCAATTCTATACATAAGGCTTCTTTAGCTGAAAGAGTTCAGCGCACCATAAAGGAACGCATGCACCGTTATTTTACACATAAAAACACATACAGATTTCTAGACATTCTGGAACCATTGGCATCATCCTACAACCGCTCACACCATCGCACGATTGGGGCAACACCTAACGAAGTTTTAGAAAGAGGTACGCTCCCGAGAAGAGATGGACCACCACCACCACCACCACCACCACACTCTGTGCGCTTCAAAACCAATGATTATGTAAGGCTGTCGCGTTCGGGGAATAAATTCGCAAAGGGTTTTGAGCAAGGATGGACACGCGAGATTTTTAAAGTTAGGGCTGTGAGACCTAAAGGTGTGATAATGATGTATTACATTGAAGATTTGAATGGGGAAGAAATCTCAGGAGGCTTTTACCGCGAGGAATTGCAGAAAGTTGCGTTTAATTTAGAAAAAAATGTGTTTAAAATTGAGAAAATTTTAGGAAGCAAAGGTTCAGGAAGGAGAAAAATGTACCTGGTGAAATGGCTAGGGTACCCAGAAAGCTTCAACACCTATATAAAAGCTGATGCAATAATGAAGCTTAAATAGTATGCAACATGGCTCCTAACCATTTCTACGTCACACTCCCGTCCTCCTCGTCCCTGTCTGTACACCCTAACAACACGCTAGCCAACTTTGTAACAGAACTCCATGGGCACATTGAATTGGGTCGTGATTCGTATGAGGTGGGGATATGCGAAATTCAGCTGGACACCGTCTTTTTAAATATTGAACATAAAGAAACCGTTTTTACGATTCTTAGAGACATTGACGAGTGTGAAAAAGCTGGGGTAGCTATGGATGAAACTATGCGCATCGCTTGGACTAAGATTGCACGGTATTACAGTACAGAAGTAAGACTAGGGCCGGGTCAATATGGTTCGGCCGAGGATGTTGTGAGAGGCTTAAACGTAAGTTTAAGAAACTCAAACCTTACGAATGATTTAGTATATGAAATCGTAAACAACCCTGCACATACACTAATCCTAAAATCAAAGACTAACAGATGTCTTAAAGAACATAGAAAGTTCAAAATTCTAACCAACGGCCGATATAGCGCAGCCTTCCAAAGAGACACATTTCACGAGACACAGTATAACTTGTCCAGATTAATGCTATCAATGAAGGAGAGAAATTGGCTGAAAGGTCCCCAGACATGTGCTATATTTACAGTAATATAGTGGAGCACCAGTTTGTGGGGATACCCAGGCACGCCTGCTGCGCATTGCTCACATCCCCAACCATAGAGGAAGGAGTTTGAGTATTACATATGACAGACCCCATTATGTGAATGTCGCAACTAATTTAATAACCAATATCACAATATATATAAGAACGATTGAGGGCGAAAACTTCCCATTCGGTAACGGGAGCTTAACAGTGAAGCTACACTTTCGACGCACTGAGTTATAATGGATAGAAAGCCTTTCACCGTCTATCGAGGGATGCGATACCAGCGCGGTAGTGGACTTGGATCCATTTTTTCATCCATACTACGTACGGCTGTTCCTTTGCTGAAGAGGGGTGCCAGATACCTTGGAAGGAAAGCGCTACAATCAGGCCTTAACACTGCAGAAGACATATTGGCCGGGGCTAAACCTAAAGAAGCCCTAAAAAAACATTTAAAGCGTACACGGAACGAAATCATCAAAGATGCAAAGAGAAAAATGCGTGGTGGCGGGAAGAAGAGGGCTCCCCGGAAGAAGAAGAAGAAGGGGTCACGTGGTATTAAACGTAAAAGGCTATCAAAAAAGAAATGCTGTAAGCGAATGAAACCTATGGTTGACCACTTTTTTGACTGATATAAGCTAAGGATATTGATCTCATGAATCATAGTTTGTTTACCACTTGTCGAGAGAGGAGTCACTATTTCGCCATGGCACGCTTCATCCACCCATGTAGTTCACAATGCTGTAAATCGGAGCTGTCCTTTTTTGAGCTCCCGCCAACCCAAGTTTCTATTGAGCACAGTGACTTTATTACAATTAACCCTTTAAACACAATTAGTTCCCCGAGTGCACCTATAGAATTCGTGATACCCAGCTCAGGTCCTTACTTTTTTGATCCAAGCTGTGTGCACATGTACGCTAAGCTACGTATAGCCCATTCTGATGGAACGGCCTGCGATGACAAATATGCTGTATACCCTGAAACAAACTTTCTGCACGCCATATTCAACCAGTGTGACGTATATTTAAATCAGACCAACATATCGGCAGGCACGGGGTACTATCATCTACGAGCCTATTTGGAAAATGTCCTCAACTTTTCCAAAGAAGCGAAGGCTACCTTTTTAAGTGCGGAGGGATATTATCAAACTAAAGATGAAAATAGTATAAAGGACAAATTTAAAAATTCTAAAAAGAAAATATACGAGTGTTTTGGACGGTTGCACACAGATTTCACTTTCCAGGAGAAGTTGCTTGTGAACGGGGTGGATATGAAAATAAAGCTCACCCGCACGAGTCCTGAGATCTGCTTAAATCTGGATGCGAATCAAGAAGAGGGCGCAAAGTCCGTTGTGGTTCACATTATGGACACATACCTCCGCGTACGGCGAGTGAAATTAAGTTCACCAAAACAACTAGAAATTGAGAAAAATTTACTAAACGCTACAGTGAAATATCCTATTAACAGAGTGCAGATCAAACTATATACGGTTCCTGCAGGGTTGGCATCGAAGCAGATAGAAAACATTGCCCTGGGAAATCTTCCTAAAAGGATATTAATCGGCATGCAGGACCACGCTTCGGTGAATGGAAAATATAAAAAGAGTGCCTTTAAATTCGAGAATTTCGGACTTAAAAATATAACTCTATACGTTAATGGCACTGCTTTGGGTGGAACAATGGGTACGGACTATTCATCAGACGCTGTGTTACCTCTTTGTGCCAGAGCCTATAGTAATCTGACCCATATTGCAGGTGATTGTGATGAGCTTGGTAATGGGGTAACGCAGGAAGAATTCATTGATCAATTTAACCTTTATCCGTTTGACATTACACCTGACTTATCTGCTAGCGTAAATACCCATTTAACACCACAGCAGAGCGGTAACATCTCAGTGCGGCTGGAATTCGCAAAGCCTATAGACGCTCCTATTAGTGTACTAGTATATCTCGAATCGCAAGCCCTAATAGAAGTAGATAGATTTAGAAGCGTTATCACTGACTTTTAAAATGGATGCTAATACACTTCAGAAAGTAATGGAGCGAGTCACACGTTCCAAATTTATCGGCGTGTTTGCGAAGAATGAAACATTGAGTTTGCCAAGTACGCGAGAATGCGGTAGTCTTATTGTGAACACAGACATCATCGGTAATGAAGGGATTCACTGGATCGCTGTCTATTTTAAAAATAGACAGCGCCTGTACTATTTTGATTCACTCGGTACTCAACCCTGGAGTGACCCTATTATTGTAAAATTTCTCGCTCAGTTACATATTCCCGAAGTTGTATGGAACCCATTTCGTATGCAGGGATATTTTACTAATGTTTGCGGAATGTACTGTGTCTCATTTCTCATGCATATGTCAAATGATAAAGAATTTATAAATTTTTTAAATTTATTTGACCCGTGTCACACTCACCGAAACGATGAAATGGTATGCAGACAGATAAAAAACCGTTTTCCAATTGTACGTACTCGTTGTATATTATAATGTTTTTGTTCGTATATTTGTATATTCGTTTATTGTACTGATTTCTTTCATTTAATAAATTTATGAAAATATATTGTGTCTTCTTATCCCAAAAAGATCGAAAAACACTTACATTATTTGACATTGTTGACTGATTAGTATATCATCCGTATTCCCTTCAAAAGATTGTATAACTCGTGTCAAATCCTCATCGGACCTTAAAGGAAAACATATACAGAGTATACAGACAGACAGATCCCCATTATGTGAAGATATCTTTGGTTCGAGGAGTGAACGCCATAAAAATTTCGATTTTAGCATAATGGGGAAATAACATTGATTGACATTTTTGACTAGTATCTATTTGACGAAATACTACAACTCTCCGTATATATAAAAATCGAATTATGGACACTTACATTTCTATGGTAGTCCCTTGCGTCGGATTGTAAGGAGCGTCACTGCAAATATCTTCTACGGTTTGCGTCGAAAATAGTTCGCCACAATCAGCCGCATTGAAAAGACTAATTGTGGTTAATGCTGCAGTATCACGTTCTTCATACAAGTCTGGGGAGACGTACAGGTCCATGGTGGAGGATGTGTGACACTGCTGACTGATCAGTATATCATCCGTATTCCCTTCAAAAGATTGTATAACTCGTGTCAAATCCTCATCGGACCTTAAAGGAAAACATATACAGACAGACAGACAGACAGATCATTCCATATGTGAAGATATCTTTGGTTCGATTACCAATTTCGATTTTAGCATGATGGGGAAATAACATTGATTGACATTTTTGACTAGTATCTATTTGACGAATACTACAACTCTCCATATATATAAAATCGAATTATGGACACTTACATTTCTATGGTAGTCCCTTGCGTCGGATTGTAAGGAGCGTCACTGCAAATATCTTCTACGGTTTGCGTCGAAAATAGTTCGCCACAATCAGCCGCATTGAAAAGACTAATTGTGGTTAATGCGGCAGTATCACGTTCTTCATACAAGTCTGGGGAGACGTACAGGTCCATGGTTGATTATTCACTGATGCGAAAATAGCTACTGTTACTCCCAACTGAAAATATCCCCTTTTATATGCACATTCGCCAAGCTCCGCCCAAAAGACCAGATGTTCGTCGTGATTGGCTGCCGATGTAGCTGGGTGGAGCTATGACGTGTACCATTCCGCTATAACGAGACCGGACGAGTAATTGCATCTTTATATTTCACTAATAGAATTAATGCTCTTATTCTCCTTTGAAAATTATTTGGTGATTCGTATAGAACTTTTGATATTGATTCCAAATATGGTTTCAGAAGTTTTCTATCACCCATAGTTTTCGAGAAAATAATATTTCCATTTACTCAATTTCCCGCATCTCTCGCTCTCTTCTATATATATATATATATATATATATATATATATATATATATATATATATATATATAGTGTATGAGAGATAATTGTTATTATTACTAAATTGAGGTTATTGGTAATGGATCTGGGCAAGGTGTAATAATGTAATAGACCATAATATTCTATTGAAATAATTTGTATTGTTATGGTTTTAGATAATTTAAGCTCAAGACCTGCATTGTCTACATCGACTCCATCCGTGATATAAAAATAAATGCATATTTTATTTAATTATTTCATTACATTTATCGAATGTAAATTATCTGCTGCGACTCCCCATCCAACTACCACTCAGATCCAACGTCGCTTAGTTGCTCGGCTGAGTTATGATAAAAGAAAATTATGGCAGTGGGTATGAGTAAGTTGTTTGATGTAATAGAACACAACATTCTACTCAATAATTTGTGCTGTTGCGGTATTAGAGGGTCAATCAGTGACTGAATTAAAAGTTATTTGCCCGATAGATATAATATGCATCAGTAAATGAGGCTTGCACCACTAAAGCATTTGCCAAACATGGTGTGCCACGGTAAATTCAATTTATATAGATATGAGTAAGGTGCTTGATGTAATAGAACACAACATTCTACTCAATAATTTGTATTGTTGCGGTATTAGAGGGTCAATCAGTGACTGAATTAAAAGTTATTTGCCCGATAGATATAATATGCATCAGTAAATGAGGCTTGCACCACTATAGCGTTTGCCAAACATGGTGTACCACGGTAAATTCAATTTATATATATATATATATATATATATATATATATATATATATATATATATATATATATTGGGGGGGAGATCTCTCACCCGTTCTTCGGCCCGACCCCGTTTCATTGTAGAAATAATAATAATAATATATATATATATATATATATATATATATATATATATATATATGGGATGAAATTCACAATAAAACGTGAAATGAGTGAATGCTGAAACAAGGTGTGAGGCGAGGTTTTGCTTGCTTTGACTCGTAGAAAGGTAAAATAAAGCCGACCGAGTTGGGCAGATTCTCGGAAATCCTTTCCTCTATCGGATTATGTTTTGGGTATAAAAAGGTCTCTAGGGACACGAATCGAACGAAAAAGGTCTCTAGGGACTCGATTCGAACTGATTTAGTTTCTGCCTTTCATCGTGTGTGTGTGTGTGTGTGTGTGTGTGTGTGTGTGTGTGTGCATGAGTTGTTTATATTATATATATATATATATATATATATATATATATATATATATATATATATGGGATGAATTTCACAATAAAACACGTGAAATGAATGAATGCTGCAAACCCACAAGGAAAAAGAAAAACGATTCCAAGGCCTTTCGTGTATTCAAAGCTACACCTCGTCAGGGAATGAAGTTAAAAGGCGAGAAGCCCATATATATATACAACGTACAGGAAAAACAAAACAATTAGCACATACTTAACAAGGGTTAATGAGAGGCAAAAGAAATTTTAACATGATATCGTCGGGGACTTATAAAATTGACGATATCATGTTAAAATTTCTTTTGCCTCTCATTAACCCTTGTTAAGTATGTGCTAATTGTTTTGTTTTTCCTGTACGTTGTATATATATATGGGCTTCTCGCCTTTTAACTTCATTCCCTGACGAGGTGTAGCTTTGAATACACGAAAGGCCTTGGAATCGTTTTTCTTTTTCCTTGTGGGTTTGCAGCATATATATATAATATATATATATTATATATTATATAGCGGGGTCGGACGTTTTTCCCACTGTTATTCGTGACTTAAATATTTATAATAAAAATCAAGTGTCTAAAAAGTTATTTAATAAGCAGAAATAAGATGCTTAAAAGAACAGATATTCTCGACCCCGCTATAGTGGCTCGGGCAATGAATAATTTCTTTATTTATCATCATTTTTTCATTTTTTTCGTCGCAGGAATGAGGCTATATGTTTCATAAGTTTTCATCTCGTTTGGTGGAATTGTATCGTAAATTATTTAAATGAAGTTTCAATTAATTGGTTTTACTGTTATTTAGGAAAATTTATATTGTGGAAGGATGAACAGCTGGGTTTTGCTGCGCGAAGGCTGCCGTCGGGTCTCGAACCCTGGGCCGATGGATTCGTAGTCCGCTACGCTAACCACTACACCACCGAGGCGGTATTTGTCATTATATATATATATATATATATATATATATATATATATATATATTGTGTGTACGTTTTTCCCACTGTTATTCGTGACTTAAATATTTATAATAAAAATCAAGTGTCTAAAAAAGTTATTTAATAAGCAGAATTTAATTGGATTCATTGTAGAAGTAATAACAATGGCCATATTAATATTTGGAACATTGAGTACTTATCGAGAACTGCTGATATAATTATAGTAAACTTATGTCGAAATAGTTACCCATAAAATTAATTATTTTCTATTATGGCGTTTTCGAAGGTAAACTATGTTATTTGTTTCTTTAAGTTCAATGGAGTTAATGTTAAATTTGCTTCTAAACTAAAATTAAATGTTATAAAATAAATAATATATATATATATATATATATAGCATAATAATATATATCTAGCAATCCAATCATTGCAAAAAAAAACTGGAAAGATATGCAATTAATAAAGGTGTATTTAAACAGAATTTAATTGGAATAACTATCGTCATATGTGTTACACGATTAATGGGACACATGGCGCTATCTGGAATACCTTGCGCTATCTGGCAACTCAGCCAGAATAGAGGATTATAAAAGATCGCGAAGCTGGTGAAGAACCATTCCCCCCTCGGCTCCGGCCGAGTAAGGAGCTCTGCTCCTTCTATTTCAGGCCCTTTGGTAAACCCCATAGTGGCCTCTTAGGTTAGGGAAACGAAAATAAATTGGGGGAGAACTCCACTCTGTTCTTCAGGTGTCTCTCTCCCTCCTTCAGCTCTCTCTCTCTCTCTCTCCTGCATGTATCTTCCTCCTTCAGGCGTCTCTCTCTCTCTCCTGCATGTTTGCCTCCAGCATGTGTACTCCTGCATGTGTACATCCAGCATGTGTACTCCTGCATGTGTGCGTGTACCTCCAGCATGTGTACCTACTGCATGTGTACCTCCAGCATGAGTACTCCAGCATGTGTACCTATCCTCTCTCCTTCAGGCGTCTCTCCCTCCTACAGGCATCTCTCTCTTCTTCAGCTCTCTCTCCTTCAGCTCTCTCTCCTTCAGGCGTCTCTCCCTCCTACAGGCATCTCTCTCTTCTTCAGGCGTCTCTCCCTCCTACAGGCATCTCTCTCTTCTTCAGCTCTCTCTCCTTCAGCTGTCTCTCTCTCCTTCAGGCGTCTCTCTCACCTTGGCTCAGCCAACTGGCTGATTCTGGCTGATTAGGAGCCTATAAAACAACGCCAGCCCGGCTGGAAGTCTTAGTGTGCACTT